>CM021106.1:407548352-407774493 GCA_007115665.2 Sequoiadendron giganteum
TGAAGTTGTAAGCACATAGCAACGATTGCATTAAACATTTGAATTTTGAATGTGAACCTTAACAATGAAAATATTGAATGCGAAATTTATATTGCATTCAAAATTTCATAATGATGATTACAATGACAAATGTTCAAAATATCAAAATGGAGTTAAGTCAGGCCTCTAATCATCTCCAAACTCCTCATCACTAGAACTATTGGACTTCAAATGCTCAAGCTCCTCCAAACCAATACCAACCAGCCCTATCTATGTAGCATCATCATCAACCTAATCTGGTTCCTCTAGCTCTATATCCCACCTCGATGTTGGACTCTCCTTGTACGTAAGTGTCTTGTGGTCAATGTGACACAAGGCACTATGTACAACCACGAGCTTCTCTGCTCTCCTAGAGGCAAGCCTATTCCGCTTAAGGGAGTGGATAAAGCTATAAGTAGACTAGTTCCTCCCAACAACAAAAGAACTAGGAGCTTGAGAGAGCAAACAAATGGCTAGAGAGGTTGTCAAAGAAGTTTGCCCATGCATAGTCCACCACAAAATTGGGTCCTCTTGTGCCATAGACTCCCTATCCATCTTGGCCTCTCAAAATAACCCCCTAAGAGGGGCAAATTTTGTCCACCTAGTACGAAAGATGCTAGCCTCTATAGAATCATACATCTTTTGGATGGCCTTCATGAACCTTGCCTTCATCTCAACATCTTGCATGGGTATAATTCTACCAAGCCTTTTCACGTACCACTTCAGATTCAATGCATAGGCAGCCATGTGAAAGGGAGTGTTGAAACTCTCCCATCTCTAATGAATGATTAGCCAAACATGTTTGTTGTAGAATTGCAATGTCGCATCCCCATACCTAATCACTTAGAAGACTAGGATAATGATGGAGACAATATATTTAGCATCACTCCAAAAAACATTACTCTTCACCACATCCTTCACCCTCTTCCCCTACTCTGTCTTCTCATGCCACTGAGTGCATTCTTCTATCATTGCCATTAGTTGCAATGCCACTTGCAACTCAAGCATCCTCTCCAAGAGATTGAAATATGATGTATATCTAGTTTGTACAAGTTTCAAGAATTCCTTCTTAGAGAAGGTCCTCAAGAGTGCATGTGAAGTGTGGTGGTTGCAAATAAACATCTGCATATGTCTAGCATCATTAACACCTACTTTGGTCCAATCATTTTTTCCCATGTCCTTGAGTGCATTATTCATGGCATGCTTACAACAAGGAGTCCACCAAATATGTTTATAAGCTGCCTCAATTAACTTCCCTATAGCTTTGCACACATGGGCCACATATGTCACTACTTGGGCCACATCTGAAACTAAAAATTGGCATCCTTACAATGCCTTGAACAATCAATAGCCCTAAGAAAATAAGGGCCCTCTATACAAGTAACCATGATATTGATGAGTGGGCAATGCCTAATGTTTGTCCACTCATCCATGACTATGTTGCATCCACTTGTGACCCAAGATTACTATATTGTCTCCATTAAAATATTTATCTTGGAATAGTTCTTATCCAAGATTGTGGTCCTCAATTTTGTCTCCCCTGGTGGCACGTACGATAGTCCTACCCTTTCTATTTTTCCCATTGCCTCCTTATAATAAGTAGAGTGAGCCACATGGAATAGAACACCATTGGCGAAGAAGAATTTTCCAATGGCATCATCTACCTCATCATTAAATTGCACATTGAATAATTCTACTAGTGAGTTAGGAGCATCACTTGTCGTCTTGCATTTCCTCCTAGCCTCTATTGCCCCTAAAGTAGAAGAAACTGGCATATGTGCAACTAGCCTCTACAAAGTAGTAGGAGTAGAACCCTATCTCTAATGACCCCGGAATCTTAGAGACAAAGAAGTAGATGTAGCCGCATTGTCTTCACTACTTGGACCACCCCATAACTTACATATCTCAGCTCTATAGTTCGATTTTTCTGCCAACTTTTCATATAAATCCACTCCTTTTCCTCGGATATGAAGGAAGTACGCATTAGCTCTGGTAATGCTGCCCAAAAATTCAAGTTTACAAAAGTGGCACTTCCACAACCTAGTGCCCTCAAATGCCCTAGGCTTAATTTGTAATTTTGTTGCAAATTGTCTTAAATGAGACTTAGGATCAAAGGGACCCTTAGCAAATTTTGTCAGTATTGTGGAAGGGCAGCTAATATTTGTACTCCCAATGCAACTAGTAGTTTGGGTTTCACAATCACCCCTCTCTACTATGACACTTTGTTGGCATTTCAATTCGCACCTCTGGAATGTGGATTAGAAACAGACAACTATGCACAGATAAATTGCTCTTCGAATTAGGAGGGGAAGCTCCCTCTTTGTTGATTATGCTTAAAGAAAGTAAACTAAACTATTTGCCAATCTTTTTGTTCTCAAATAAGAGCACAAGGTTATAAAACTCTAGCGCCGTAGCTGAGAATTTCTCTTTTTGAATTTCAACTATGACTAAGCCTACTCTAATGATGTTTTTAAAACTCAAGTAAACTCAGAGCTTGAGAGTTAAAAGTAAACAAGGAATGATCTTGTCATAGATACTTAAACAAACTTTCTCTCAACACACACCTGAAGACTCGTTGTACTTTTCAATGCAAGCTGAAATAAAGATTATATAAGCATAACATATAAAACAAAACTTGAGACAATAGATCAAAGCAGCAAAGCAGGCATAAGATTTCCTTTCTCAAATTTCAAATAACGATTACACTTTTGGGACAGCAGTATTGTAGCAATAACAGGCTTAGAGTTTTGTGATCAAACCAAAATACACTTGACACAAATAACACATGAACTGAACAATATCTTGCAGCAAAAGGCAGGCATGCAAGCTTGCTCTTACACTAAGTAAACAAACACTGAATAACAACTTGCAAGCAAAGAAGTCTCGGCAATTTGCTATCACAATAACAATTTCAAAAAAATGGGCAAGGCTGCCTTATTTATACACAAGCGAGGAGTAGGGAGCCCTAAAATCACCTTGCTTTTACAACCAAGACTTGCCAACTTGCAAGCTTTATTTCTAAAATTAAAACATGGCAACCAACTAACAACCTGCTGAAAGCAAAGAGTAGGGAAAGTTCCAACTATTACAGCTTGATACTTTTCTATCTCACAAGAATGGATAAGGATGAGACAAGAATAGTGAGAAAACTCGAAAAAGGCATCGAGTTATTTGTTGCTTTAAATCTCAACTACATTGCCAAAAAACTGGAAACTGCCTCTCTATCAGGAGCGTTGATACTATCTAAAGCCATATTCCGCGTTTCCAAGATTTCCTCACCTTCTGCAATTGATCTTAGAAAATCTTTGACCTTATTAGCTGCTTTATCGAATCTTGTTGACATCATGGCAATCTGACTCATCTTTTCGGCAACAAGATCACTGCTAAAACTGCTATGAACAAGATTTTGGAATTCTGATTGTACCTCATCGAGCTCAACGAAATCACCATCATCACGACGATACTGACAAGGAATTTGTGAAACAAATACACTTATGAATCTCTGGACATCAACAACCTTCTGTCTATATTCAACTAGTTCACAGATATTCTTTCATAAGTTTTCGCCTTGAAGAGGTGATGTTCTCTCCATGCAAGGATCTATGTCTTCTATTCTTTTACAACCACTGAATCATATGTCGTCCTCAAATCTGAAATAATAATCTCATGCATTGGTTTCACCTCCACCATACCCTGTTCAAACCCCTAAATCCCTTGGCGCAGATCATGGGTGCTATACCTTAACTGATACATCTCTGAAAGCACAAATCTGCCCTTGATGACGAACTCCTCTATCCAATCTCGCATATGCTTCCCATATACAACCAAATGTCTTAACTGATGTTGATCAACCGGTGTCTCTAGAATCTGTAGAAGTAGTAGAGTGGCTTGTGAAGTGCTATGAAGAAGATAAGAAATATATTGTCGGAGTTGCCGATTTTCAGCCTTGAGGGTTGTCTTATCCTCTCCATCTTTAAGCACTCTATCCTTTAGATTTTCTGTTGCAACCTCAAATATGTTCACATCGATGTGTCGAGTGCTTCTGCCGAGATTGGCCTTGACAATCGTGAAATCATCAATGTCCACCTCATCAATATTCTTATCTTCTGGGGGTGTAGTAGTCTCAATGATAATTTCACCATCTGGATTCTTCTCTATGTGAACTTGTTTCTTTGGTTTCTTTACAGGTGCATCTTGGTAAACGTTGTCAAGCTCTGCAAAGTTTAGCTGATACGAGGGATTTCTCATTTTCCTTCCTAGGATGTTCTCAAGCCAAGACGAGGTGTCTTTACTAACTTCTCTAGGAGGCTCAGCTTCAACTTCTTCAACCTCTTCAACCTTTGAATCAATATGGATGGGAGAAGACCTTGACGATGATGGGAAATCAAGTGACAAAGGCACTGCTTCTGCTGGTGGCACTGGCTCTTCACGTTGAACTTTTGATACAACTACCGGTTGTTCATGTTGAATTGCATCAGAAAAATTCAGCTTTCTCCATACACTCTTTGCCATTCTACCAATCTTCAAACTTTTTGGAGGGTGACTCATAGCCTTCATTCTTGGTTTTGGTTTCGAAGAAGGTAGGGATGACTTCACTATTGGCAGCTCTGCAACTGGAATAATTTCCTTCTGTGTTCTCTTGAAGTTTAGGATAATCTTGCTATTTTTAACAATTTGGCTTGTTCTTCAATTGAAGTGCTTTCTTTGATGGACCAATTAACTTGTGGAAGTGGCCTCTGCTCAATTTGGTCTCTGAAATACATAAGAAGAAGCACTTCTCCATCATCATCAAACAATCCTTTTATATCCTCTGACAAGAAATCAGCCATTTGCTGGAGGGTAAACCTGTTGTTATTGCACCTACACACCTCGAACTCATCCTCGCAATTAGCCCAGAAATCTTCAACTACGAGCACATGTGCTTGATTTTGACCAAGGTGGGATGCAAAGGCACCATGAGGATCATATGATCACCTCTCGTTGAACAACTTGAGGCCAAACTTTGACAACTCATCGCCCATCACCTTTGCATCAACCGACGATCTACATCTGTAGATACCCATCTCAACTAGAAAAGTAAAAGCAACCTTCTTTCGATTCCGCAAGAATGTGTGAACTTCATACACTTGCCTCAAAAACTCCATGAACACCACCTCATTTGTGGGATATCTCGGTAACATGACTAGACTACTTGAGAAGTCGTACACTCTCATGTAGGGGAATGTGGGAAACCGGATGAACCAATCAGCCCACTTCGCCATTGCTGCTCTAGCAACTGATGAAATCTGTATATGCAATTCATTGTCTAAGTCTCTCACTGTATGCATCAAGAATGCATCATTCACCCGCCTGTAATGATGTGCTGACTCTGAAAACTCCAACTGTGGGTAATGATGATATACATGTTGAACATCCAAAGTCCCTACGATATTCAACCCTTTGAATTTTCCTTGAAAGGCCACTAGGTAGACAAGGTAGGAAATCATGTGAAACTCATGGATTTTGAAATATTTTGTCATCTAATGGTGGAGACTATCGCTGATCAAAGTCGGCCAATCATAGAGCTCTGTTTTATTAATGATATGAGAGATGATATAGAACATCAAAATCTGGAATTTAGTGGCTTTTGGAATCCTAGTGACTCGGTTGAGCAAAGTGATCATTAATGCAAACTCCTCCTTGAATTCTCCTCGCTCAACTTTCTTTGACAGAGTATTGTGTTTCTCCTTCAACCATCTTTGCGCAATTTTCTTCCGGTATTTGTCCTTGTGCATGTGCCACACCTTTTCACATTCTTTAATGGAGATGACCAAATTTTCTGGCCAAGGTGGTATTGAAAAGCATTTTTCAACATCGTTGGGCTTAAGGCTACAAACAACCTGCCCATTTGTTGCTTGAATTTCTCGTGTTGTTGGATTGTAATGCTTGACACAAGCGATTACAAACTCTAGACTTTGCACCGAGATGGGAATTGAAGCTGCTGCAAGTAATACAGAATGACCAAGATGTTTGACTGCAACATTTCATGCGTATTCCAAAGCACACAACTCGAACACTAGTTTTATATGATGCAAATCAGTTTCAAAAGTTTTTATGAAATTGTGATACAACACTGACTTGGTTCTGAATTCCATTTGAGAGTACTGCATACTGAAAAACTCAATTTTTGACCGTAAAACTCGAATATGCTCAGACAAGTTTTGCACAAAAGCTAAAAATAGCTTGCTAGTTTTTCTTCTTCAAAAAGGCAGATTTTTTTCAGAAAAAAGCTAGGATATGGGTTTTGTGAACAATCTTGTTGTGAAGAGACCCAAATCATCCGTTTTGGAAAATGTTGATGGCTGATTGAAAAACCAAAAACCCTAAAATTTTGGGATTTTCTCGAAAAAAACTAAGAGTTGGGTATTGTGTAGAATTACGTTTCAGAGAGACCCAATTGATCAGATTTTGAAAATACTAAGGTTTTCCTGAAAAAGCATAGAAAAGCAAGTTCTTGAAAATTGCAAAATTTTCCAAAGTTGTAGAGAATTGAAAATCAAGCTGACTCAGATTGATGGAAATTGAAAAAGATAACCCCCTTCTTCTGAAAAATGATGCCCTAGAAATTTGAAGCATGAAAAAGCGATCCTCTGAGCAAGCTGATCTGGAAAATATGAAGAGCTTCGAAAACGCACCACGTTTTGGCCTTCAAATCTTGATATGAAGAAAATTTTATGTTTTCTCCTCTCTTGCTCTTGGACGCCAACCTGCAAAAATTTGTGAATAATGAATGCAAAGGCCTTCTTAAATAGGTTTTGAGGATTAAAAAACGCTTTATTCTCCAGCTTTAAATCTTCGAAGCCAATCCTGAGCCAGGATCGTCGAATGTAGACACTACTTAGAATGTTGAACGACGAAAATTGGAAATTTCACTAAGGCATTGAAACTTGGGCGCCCTTCTTGACTTGGAGCGCTTTTCCTTAGCAAGCTTAGCCATTTTTCTAAAATTTCCAAATTTTGCTTTATTTTGACCTCAGTTTGATCTTCATTTCCAGATGCCAAATTGATCCTGCGAACTGGTTGATTATCTTGTTGCAAAGCCTGATTGAATTTGAGATGATTGTTCTAGAGGCAACATTTGATAAAAACTGATTATGGACCCCCAAAATCTTGGGCGTAGGGGCCTTTAATCAGCAACAATAGAATTTTTTTTTTAATGTTCTTCAATTTGTTAAGGTCTTTTGATCTCCCGATGAATTCTCATTTTTGGACGTTCAAGAGGTCTGATGAATTGACTATTGGATTCGTTGGACAGCTCGAAGAACTCTGGAAAGATTGTTCTAGAGGTTGCATCTCCTAAAAATTGAATCTGAGTGATCAAAAGCTTAGGCGCCCCTAGCTAGTTGGGGCGCCCAACTCCTCCAAAGTTAGATTTTTTTGTGTTAGATTTTTCTGTGTTTTCTTAACTTTTCTTTTGACTTTCATGTGTTGCATGTGTTTCCACCTCTGTTCAATCCAACATATTTGATGCTTGACAAATCCAATGAGCTTACTGATGATTCCGTTGAAGAGCTGGTTCAAATCTGAAGAAAACTTGTTGGAGGTGACAAACCCTAATTTCCACTTTTAGACCCTCAAAAGTTTGGGCACCCAAGATCACCAGACTTAGTCATTTTAAGTGATCTTCAATTTCTCAACTTTGTCCCCCATGTTCTATCCTTCGTTTGATCTACAGCTACTGATGATTGATGAATCTAAGGATTTGGCTGAGACATTCACTGGATAGCCTAAGGAATCTTGAAGAGAATGAGCAGATTTGCAAACCCTAATAGTATTTTCTGATCCTCTAAAACCCTAGGCACCCCTGGCTACTTGGGGCGCCTTTATTCTCCAAACTTAGAATATTTTTGATGTTTTTCACAACTTCCAGTTTGCTCCTCTGTCAAGACTTCTCTATTCAATCTGATATTCCGACTGATCGATTGATCTGATGGACCTACTAATAGATTCACTGTGGAGTCAAAAGAACTCTATGAAAGTTGTCTAGGAAGCACAAACCCTAATTCTAACTTTTGAGGCCTTGAAAAGATGGGCGCCCCTAGCTAGCTAGGGCGCCTTTACTGGCAAGAGTTAGTTTTTATTTTCCATTTTTCAACTTTTTGTTTTCTCCTCGCGTTCATCGCTTCATCGTCAGCAACTACTTGTGTATTGAATGTTAGAGACTAAAAAAGTGGCTAAGGCATGAATGGCTAGGCGCCTTGACTGGGCAAGGGTGCCTAGCATCTCCAGTGTTAGGCGAATTTCCTCAGTTTTCAAGATTCTCCAACCTCCTACCTTCATTCTCCGTTTCTCGAGCATCTTCCGTGGTTATCTGGCTTGTTCAGTGCTTGGGACCTTGAATCTAACACCTAGCAGTTGAGCAACCTCCATTGATGACCTCGGAGCTCCCATTTTAGCTTCTGAAAAAGCAAAATAGACCCACCAAAGAAAAACTGATCTTTTGACAATTCTGACTGGACCAACCTAATCAGGAAGTATTTTCAACCAATCAAAATCAGTTTGAACCTTGGAAGCCAAAAAATATATTTTTAAAAATTTTCTATTTTTAGAAAATTTTGCCAACATCCATTTAAGAAGAAACCCAAAAAAAAGTCTATTTTTAGAAACTTTCTATTTTTAGAAAATTTCCTAAAATTTAGGACCAAAAAGTTGAGATCTGGGTTTTGTAGACAAGGTCGCTCTAAGCAGACCCAAATCCTCATATTTTGAAAATTTTGAGTGTTTGAACATCTGTGACATGCAAATTTTGATTTTCCGACCTTTTGACAGTTTTTAAACAAGACTTTGACCATTTTTACAAAATGCTTGTGTAGCAAAAATTTTAATTTGGGGTACAACATTTGGCTTTGTCTGGGGACCATGTCGAATATTTACAACATAGGAGAACCAAGAATCTCTAGAATTTTAAGCTTCGACCAATGTCTTATCAGTTAGGCATTAGAGTCAAGACCTTTTCCTAATCACCTATCACAAGACTTTTCCCTAAATCACCTAGGACAGGACTGCCTAAAATCACCTATAAGTTGGAACTCCCCTAAAAATCACTTAAAACAAGATGCCTAATCACCTAGAACACGACGAAACTTTCACAAAAAGTGGAAACACAACATAACAAACACATCACGAAAACAAAAAGAAAAATTATAAGCATTATTTTTTTCCTTTTAAATTTATATTTTTTTCAAAAACTTTTGTTTTCTTCAAAAATTTAATTATTTTTCAAGGTGTCAAGTTTTCCCCAAGTACTCTTTGGATCTGAGTTTGCAAACTACACTTTTAATTTCTTGTTGTGAGTAAAAATGAGGTTGAAAGGAAAATTTATAGAGTGTTTTGGGTTTGGGTGGGGCCCATAGTCCATTAGGGTTTGGACCTAGGCATGAATTTCAAAGGAAAATGTTATTCAATGAAATTTTTCATTAGCAATGCCATAAGAGATGCCTAGGCATCCTCAAGACATTTGGGGGACTCTTGGGAGTCCCTAAGACATCCTAGGGACATCTCGGCATTCCCTAGAAGTCCTCAAAAAAGGGGACATCTTGAAAACATCCCCAAGAGAGCAGCACAGGTGGTGGGACATCGAAGGCATGTCCCCTCCAAGTCCCCATGTCTCAAAGACGTCCCCATCCCAGAAACGCGGGAATTTTTGGGGTGGGGAGGGGATGAGTCCCCATGGTTCACTGGTTATCTGTGGTTATTCCTTTGGGACAAAGGTTAGCTGGGACTAAGAGATTAACTGGTAGCAAAGCTTTAATCTTTTCAGATGGGTTTAAAAATTTATTGTATACCACATTGAAGAGAGCAATGGCTTTGTGCCAATGTATTAATTCTCTTTTTGTAGCTATTGGGACTCAATCTACGCCTCTAGCATTCATTCCTTCTAACATCTTGTATATTTTCTATTTGTCCACTACATTAGCAATCTTATTTGATAAAATCTATGTGAACTAGATAAAATTGTGTTTGAAATCTATCTGGACCAAACCTTTATCTTTTCAAAGGGGACTAAGATTTCTTTCAAGTTTGTCCTTTGCAATTGATTTGCAGCAGCAAGCTGTTTTCTGCATCCATAACCAAATTGAACCTGGCTCGTTTCGCTATCCATTTGGTCAACATGGAGCAGTTGTCGAAAGAAATATGTTTGCATGCTTGTGAAGTGCTCGGCCCTATTGAATAAGACTGGCATCTGGCCACCTGATTATTTATAGAGTTCATGTGTTGCTTATTTAGGACTGATTTGTGGCAGAAGCTGGTGTCAGTGTCCCCTAGTTTGATCCACTATTTTTTGTAATGTTGTTGGCAATAACATTCCTCTTTGTTTTGTACTGCAGGTAACTCTTGAATAAGATGTTCAGAATACAATTTGTTCATTGAAAGCCTGATCTCTGATTTGTTCTTGCAGGCTGTTTAACTGTTTCCTTGTCCTTTTTTAATGTCAGAAAAAAATTTTAAAAACATTACCTACGAGATTTTTGCTTGAATTTGTATGAATCCATCTTGACAGCTGATTCAAATAATGTAATCTGGTGTTGCCATTGGGGTAATGTGTGTATGCAACAATTTCTTGAAATTAAAAGGAATGAAAATCACTACCCATTCCCTAACAAAAACCTTGATGTAATATTATCGCAAATCTGGGAGGATTTCATTAAATTGATAGTTTTCCCTTTAGAACATCTGACCATAATTTTTGCTCCCATCTTATTGCATGAGAGTACACACATTCTATTGCAGACTTGGGAGAGATCTATAATTTTCTATACTATTTCGTCATATTCCAGTCCTACCCAAATCTGATCTATAGCCTCTGCTCTCCCCATATCCATGATTATTAGGTTTTCTCTTAATGCTTCTTGCATTGGATTCCAATTTTCAACTCAGCTTTTGGTCTGGGGTGGTACAAATTCTGTTGTTGGCCAAAGCTATTCATTTTCTTTGGTATTTTTTACCACAGATACTGTTTTTTGATGTGACTTCTTTTGCTTCACAAAATAAGCTCTTTGAAATTTATCTTCTTTCATGCAAAGCTTTCCCTTTATTGATGCCGAACTTATTTCATTTGTTGGTTCGGTGATCTTTTGCAGGTTTTCCTGTGAAGGTGTTGCTTCTAGCTCCTGAGAAATCTTCTTTTCATAATTTTACATATTTCAGTTTTCTCTTTCCTTTGCTAGGTTAGAAAAACCCATTCCCAGATGCCCATGACACATTCTGCAACAGAGTAGCATGTTCTGCATGGATTGTTCCCATCTATTCCTCCAACAAGGTTTTGTCATTAGTGGCTTTTCAAAGGCCACAGTTACACAGATCTAAAAATAATTGAGAAATCCTAATCATATGATGAATTTTGAGGCTGTTTAGCATTCACAGCTGCTTCACCTACCTTCTAGACCAATGATTCCTGTCAGTATTCACTTGGAAGGAATGGTAATCTTACCTCTGATAGAGCTATGCTCAGAAAACCTATTGCAGGGTTGTATGTTGGTACCATGGTTCCATTACAAGACTTTATTTTTTCATAAACCATGGACCTCCTTGAAACACATGATCTTTCTCATACCTAGTAGAGAAGATTACTTAGAAATCCTTTCGGCATTTTTCAGTAAATCAACATATCATAAAGGCTTATGTTTCCCCTGCAACCATATGCATAGTCTTTCTAAGACCAGGATATGATCCCATGAATATGCAGATAAGAGTTTTTCCTTCAACAGCCAAAATCTGCTCCCCATTTCTATTAAAGTATTAAGTGTAATATTAATGGTCATCTTAACTCTAGTTAGATTTTAGTAACTTTAGTTACGCTTTAGGTTTTTTAGCATCTTTCTGCTTTTTAGCTTTAGTTTTCTATAATTAACATAGTTCCACAGAGTTTCGGGGACGGGGACGGGGACGGGGGGACGGCAGGGGACGCGTTTCGGGGGCGCAGGGGCCTAAGTTTGGGGTCGGCGGGGGTACGGCAGGGGGGTGGTGGGGGAGCGGTGCGCTGAAATACATATAGTATTTGAAAAAATAGTTATAAAATGATGTATAACTGTAGAAGCCTAAGGAATAAGTATAGTTTAGTTTAAACACATTGCAATGATTTCATTGAACTAGTGAACATTGAAACAATGAACCTTTGCTAGCATCCTCCTGCCTGTAGGCTGTAAATGTATCGATTAAAATTTAAAAATTAAAATGGGCAAGGCACGAGATTGTTAGAGTCTAGACTGAAATTCTGAATGCCTCAAAGATATGTCATCTCGTGGGATGCAATGAAGTGCGGGCTTGAAGGTATTCAGTCTAACAGTCCCTTACCCGTGCTTGCTGCATAATGATAAAACACTCATTTGACAAATAGAGTAAGAAAATTTTAAAGCAAATACAATTGGTGGTTGCAATACCATTATGGCATGTAGATAAAGCAATTTATATGTTTGACAAATTGTCTTAATAGAGATATCATCTCATAGAATGCCATGGTAAACATGCATGTAAAGGCATATGCAGTTATAGCATAAACTGTTTGACAAAAATACACAACAGAAAGTGGTCTATACAATTTATAGGATGCGAAAATAGAGTAAGAAAATTTTAAAGCAAATACAATTGGTGGTTGCAATACCATTATGGCATGTAGATAAAGCAATTTATATGTTTGACAAATTGTCTTAATAGAGATATCATCTCATAGAATGCCATGGTAAACATGCATGCAAAGGCATATGCAGTTATAGCATAAACTGTTTGACAGAAATACACAACAGAATGTGGTCTCATGGACACGATAGAGCATGAAATCACTTTAGAAGCTTTGAAACAAACAGAAATGGTGCATGTACCACTCCTCATCTCATGAACATAATATCACACAGGCTGCACAGGAGACTATGCTCTACAGAATGTAGATTTGGTGTCGAGGATATCTCCATACAGAGATTGTTGTGTGCTACCCATAATATTCTTATTAATGAGATTGAAAACATTTGTAGGGGAAGCAATCGGAATATTGATGATCTGATAATAATGAAAGAAATAACCCTTAAATCTATTCTAGAAAAAAGAGAAATCAGCATTTGGAGAATCAACAAACATATTGAAACCATTGCACAAGCATAATATTGAATCATCTAAAGTGGACGAAGCGAGCTATACACTTAATGTGGTCTATACGGAAATACACACTTCAGTCCTCATACCTAGATTCAATCACCATTTATGTCCTCAAATGCCCACACTTAACCTCAGACTAGTGTAAAGGGTAAACACTCGGCCAAAATGAAGTATAGTTGAAAAATCAATTCAAAAGATTTCGATTTAGCCTTTTAGGCGTTCAAGAAGACTTTAAAATTTATAAATTTTAGCTTTAGTTTTTAAAAAAAATCATTTTTTAATTGCATTTTAAGGGGGACGTCTGGAAGTCTCCTAAATTTTGGGGAACCCCTGGAAGTCTCAGGGACGTCCAAAAGTCCCCTCAAAAGGGGGACGCTTGGAAGTCCCCTCAAAAGGGAAACGTCTCAGGGACGGCGGGGCGACGTTTCCCTGACGTCTCCGCGTCTCGGAAACGTCCCCGTCTCTGAAACAGCTCTATTTTTTTGGGGGGGGACGCGTCCCCGTGGAACTATGATAATTAACGATTGTTTCTTTTTAGAAACATCGTCTTATAAATTTATTTATAGGGAGCCTTCGTCTCCCTTTGTAATCACGCAATTATGAATATCAATTATCTTTTCATGGTATCAAAGCTCAGGCTCAAACCTGATTAGTTTCAGCCAATAAGATTTTTTTTTTTTTGAAATTTTTGAAAATCGAAGTTTTTTTCTAGTGAAGAATTTTGATGAGTTTGTGGTTCTTTTTGGATGGATGTTACCAGATTTTCTGAAGCAGTGATTTTTCAGATTTAATGGCAACTTGAAAAAAAATTGAGCCAATTTTGATAGAATTTTTTTGTTGTTTTATGAAGAGTTTTTTGATAATATTTTCCTATCTAAAAAATCGTGGGTTGCTGCTAGGGTTTGCATAACATTTTTTTGGGAAATTTTTTTCTCAACAAAAAATCATGCACCTAAGAATTTTAAAGAGTTTTTGAAAAAAATTCTATAAAAATTTTACAGTTCAGAAGTTTTTTGAGATTTTTTTTTGAAAAAATCTTACTTTTTCAGAGTTTTCGTAGGCTTTTCTGAAAAATCTTACAATTCGTGAGTTATGTCAGCTGATTGTCCAAAATTCATGCCAATTGATCGCAGAATTACCTCATTTTTGGAAAATGGGAGGGATGGCTGCTTTGTCCAACGTCATGTTGGCAAATACGCAAAGGTTTAATGGGAAGAGTTATACTACTTGGAAGTAGAGGATTCTCACAGTTTTCGAGTGTCTGTGTCTTGATTTGATTGTTTTGCAAGAAAGGATCTATAATTGCGTGGCGGTTATACTTCTCTAGATATTAGTCACCGATGATATGTTTCCAGAAGACTTTGGGTAGACTTAGTTTTTTGTTTGTACGATGACCATTAAGGAAGGGTATTAAAATATTAAATGTAATATTAATGGTCATCTTAACTCTAGTTAGTTTTTAGTAACTTTAGTTACACTTTAGTTGATTTAGCATCTTTCTAATTTTTGTTTTAGTTTGCTTCAGTTTACAATGGTTTTTTTTTAGAAACGTCGTCTTGTAAATTTCTTTATAAGGAGCCTCTGTCTCCCTTTGTAATCATGCAATTATGAATATCAATTATCTTTTCAATTTCATCCATGGTAAAGTACATTTTCTTCCCAATTCTCAGATAGCAATCATATTCCTATTTCTTTGTTTTTTTGAAAACTTGAGCTAACAACAGTTTCCAGTATATATTAGTGCGTATATATTATCAGATCCTCTCTAAACACCTGTGCAAATCTGGAAGTTGTTAACAGGGACTTGCTGAGGAGGATGTGAATGGAGGACCTTGCAGGTCTAGATGTTTTTTAAGCTTATTTTAATCAGTTATAATGTTTAGATGAAGTTATGGAGGAAAGGCACAGAGGCACAGAGCAAAGGACCTTAAAAGGACTTTCACTTTCGATTGACTTCATACTACAAGATCACTACAATGGTTTCCTCTATTATTCCCTACATTAACTATGTCCCAGAACTACTTCCAACGATCTTTTTTATTTACTTCATCTTCAATTCATTAGAAGGCATATTATTTTTTGTCAGTTTTATTGCTTTCTTCTCTGTTACTCGATGTGGCTATGCTGAAGAGATATACCAACTAGTGTTTCAGTAACTTTTGATCCAAAGACAAATCAAGTCAATTTCACTGTGTTTGGGCCAATTTCCACTTCTTTTCCCTGTGGAACATGTCCATGTTGACTCAGATCTTGTTTTATTACAACAATGGCATGCAAATTTGTAATGTCCTGATGAAAGAGTTGCACAAGGCACATTACCAGTCTCAATTCTCAACTCAATTATGTAATATACTGAGACAACCTGCTCAATATGACATTGCCAACCAGAAACTCACGAGGGCGCTTTGCCTTTCCGATCTTTGTCAAAAACTAAAAATATCCACTACTACATGCCACAAAATTGGAAACAATTTGATCTAAACTTCTAAGTTCTAACCACACTTTTCCATTTTGATTTTCTTGTATTTAATCTCTGATGATCAAGTTCAAATCACAATTGAGGGCTTGATTGCTTGGAGATATAAAAGCTAAAATGTGGCCTTGGCAGTATCAAGACTTTTGATTTTAATTCTTCTTAATACTTAGGTTTTATATGGACTGTGCACAATTATTTCATAAAAACTTTCTCAAATTGGACAAAAATGCTCATAAATGGTACACAGTTATTTAATAAAATCCTTCTAACATCTTTGACTTCCCTTCTTAAAATCTGATAACCCCTCTTCTAAAAACTCCTTTATTTTGGACAAGAGAGTTATTTATAAAAAATAAGTAATTTTTTATATTCTCTTGAAGATATAATGTTTCCTTTATCTACATTCCACCTGAGTAGTGTGTTTTATCACAACTTCTGTTCCCCTTTTCTCTGATGTGTATATGTGAAGAATAGACATAAAATATAATTTGTAAGAATAACTTACCATACAGCCAGTCCTTGAAATGACTGTGAATTGCAGTTGCTAACTCCTGCCTTTTACTATCCTCAAGGTGAGAATCTCTCAAGCATTGCTTCATATTCTCCAGTGAGTTACTCTGCATAGGAATAGAAGAGACAATTAGAATTGCTTCATGTTTGTATCAAATATATATCATGCCATCACTTAATTCTCTCTAAAGTTACCAGGAATCACAATGCTTCAATTGAAAATGTTGCACATTATAACCATTGCTATTTCAGACCAGTTCATTTAAGATTATCTGAAAGTAGAAACTAAGAGTTCTGAGAAAATAAAAAACAATGAGAGTAAGTTGTAGAACTCGATGTATGCTTGATAAGAGAAGACGCCATAGCTATAAACATCAAACAAGAAAAAGAACCAAATACCTTCTGCTGTTGTGCTGCTATGTAGGGCTTGGGCAGAACAAAGGGATTGTATTTTGTTTGCTCAAGTGTGGACTCCACTTCAAACCATTTGGGAATCTGCAGCACACATGAGGGCTCAAGATTGTGATATAAAAAGCACAGACAAGAACCATTAATCATAGAGAAGTGTGATAACTATAGAGACAGAATTACCCTGAGCATGTAAAACGTTCACTTCTATGTATGATACAAAAGATCAAAAAATTAAATCAACTGATTTGTACCACAAAGTTCAAGAAACGGTCTGAATGAAGAATAGAGGCCGACTCGGCTTGCCCATCTGAAACACCTGCTGGGTGGGACAAAGAATCGTGTGGGTCCACCATTCCTAGTGCAAAAGGCTTGTCCCACATGTTAATCTTTGGATCCACCCTGACTTGGGTCAAATGCATCTCCAAATCTGGATAATATGTATTATATGGCGCCACCTGCAAAATAATTGATCAAAATTGTTTAAGAGATTCCATCATTCTAAGAATCTTTACCAGGACCTGTCCAAAATGATACAAAAAGGACTCTAGCTAGTTCTTTATCGTAGTGTTATATGCCTGTTCACTTATTCCCCATTTATATACCAGGAGCAACATAAATTATATCCTGGTCATGAACAAAGCATTAAATCTAGAGTTTAAAAACTACAAATATTGTGGTCTTCAAGTAAAGCTTAGCAGACATAAGTTAAACTAATAATGTTTATACAAAGTATATGTGATAGAGTCAAATTAAAGATTGAACTGCACACAGGAACCATGCATTCTACATATATTCAATATTTCTTAGACAATATAAAGCAAAAGCTGCTCTTAGCATTCAGAACATTCCAAATGTAAATTTAAATAATCAAATACAAAGTTACATTTACAGCAATGAACATATAGTTCTCATTAACTGTGTTTCTTCTCTCTATGCTCTTGTGCACTCTACCTTAGTTCCATTTTAATTGATAGAACTCTGCTAACAAGCCATTTACATGTCTGCACCCATTATCTACTGTTTGCTGTTCCACTTCAATGTATTATAATACATGAATCCCACAATTGATGTGTTGTTACCAGTTTTTCTACTGTTCCATGGAGTTTCAGAACCAAGGAACATGGGGACAGGTTTTCACGACAACAAAAAAGAAAAATTCAATATATGCGGACACGTGAGGACAGCACCACAAATAATATATAATATAATATATTTTAAAAAATGATCATAACAAATAGGACAAGAAATTACATTTTATCATTAACAACAAATAAATATAGGTATATTAACAATAAATTTAATTTGTAACAATAAATAAATAATTTATAAATAATAAATATATACTTACAATAAATTAGTTAACATGACTCAGAGGGCATAGGAAAGGTGGCATCACATGCCACAACACAGATATTCAAATGTAATCTACAACCAGTCTCCACAATCTGTGTCAGATCAAGATATTTCCATAAATACTTCCTTAGAAAATAACATTTTCCACATCAAAATCCTTGTCGATAGAATGGCTCTTCTCTCCCACTCATGTGCCATGCACTAGTCACTCTTTACCATAATACAATTTTTAGGAATACCTGCAAGAATCATTTAACAGTAAAGTTCATGTATGCTCTCAATGTTGCTAATCAATAGTAAAGGAATCATGATTGCCATATCCTAAAAGTCATTTCAAGATAACCCAAATCTTACCTCTCAGTTTTAAAAATTGGGCAACAGAATAAATATTCTCCTGTATGCCAGATCCATTCCATGATAACACCATCCTTTGATGAATTTATCTCTCAATCTTTTCAAGTATTTCTTCTTTTTTATTTTACAGTAATGGTCTGTGGAAGTCTTGCGAACTTTAATATTCTCCTATCCATGATTTTCCATTCCACTCACTATATACCCGATCTTCTAGAGTAACTTTGAACCAATGCCTTTGGTATGTCTCTAAAATTCACTATAACCACAAGACGTCTTCCCATTTGTTACATATATGATTATTCAGAGATGCATTATAAGTGTTGGCATCAATAGCACTATCATCAGATGCATTATCATTGAAAGAAACAAAACGAAGATTGATACAAGGTAACACCACCCTTTGATGAAGTTATCTGGCAATATTGTCAAGAATTTCTTCTTTTGATCTATGGGCTTCATATAATTCCTTAATTTGATAAATTGCCTCATAAGGGATTGGGCAAGAAGTTTGAGATTCAAGATCTCCTTGTTCTTCTTCGGTGTTAGGCTTTTCTTGATTAAACAATTTCCTGCAGAGGAAGTTCAAGTGTCAAGATCTTGTCCTTTTCATTCAACTTTCAATGAAGGAATATGATCTCATCAATATGCTCAACATTACCCTTCTTCAAATTGGTTTTCCTTCAACATAATGAATGGCTTCTTAAGAAGTTCCCAAGTAATCTCAAGTAGTTCAATGCCTTCAATGATATCATACCTCGCCTTATAATAGACATAAAGACCTAGATGGCTAGAAAACATAGCCAAACTCTTGAGACATTCAGATCTCTCTCTATGCTTCCAAACACTATATGTATGCTCATTGGGCAGAACACGCACAAAATAAGCCACACTAGAAAGCTTTCAAAGAGAATCCTGATCTCGCCATCTCAATTACTGTCACCATTCGATAGATATAGGAAAGAGCTTCCCAATAAAAATCAGCACAAAGAATCCATATCCCACCATTTCACCTCTGCAAGATCAGAAAACAAAACTCAAGCTCCCCCTTAAATTCAAAATCTTAAAACCCAAATTCTGGAGAGAAAGCACCAAGATGTGCCACGTGTCTCCTTGCCATTCATCAATCTACGACCATTCTCAAGCCTGGCATTTGGTACTTTCAAGTTTGCTGATAGTACCTATTTGCTAACTAGATTTTAACTCAGATACTGATTCAGTGGGTTTTTTTATTAATTACTTGATTTCTTGTTTGGCCGATTAAATTTTTGAGCAATGCCACAAATTGTATACAATAAGTATTTATTGATAATTATGCCACCACCTCTTTGCCCCACAAGCTACCACCTATCACGCAAGCTACATCTTCCACTCCACACAACACTACCACCCCAATGCCACTTCAGCCCCAACAAAACTGCCACATATACTGTGCCATCTTAGTAACATGCCATATCAACAATGCATCACATATGTGGCAAATCAGCAATCTAAACTGCACAATAGACCTTTAACAAGTTTTGAACTTGCGGTACTGATCATAAATAAATAAATATGAAATTGGGGACTCGCATAGCCAAACCAATATCTCTACCATCACACCAAAACCAATACTAACAGATGTGGCTACAAATATATTTTCTGCACAACCAAATAAAGATAAGAGGAAATAGTGAACTTAACCAGCTTTCCACATAGAATCCAATCAGGCAATCATCTCAAGAAAGATTAACAGTATGCTCATGATATGAGTGTACTCTGAAAACCCTTAAAAAAATATATCTTGAACCACAAAAATGCAGGCAGCCTGCACTTCGAGGTACTAGAACTTTACCAACCAATGATTGAAGCAAATATAGTGAGGAAAGCAAAGGTGAAGACAACACAGTAAAAAACGCTGTACAAGCACCTTAAAAACCTTGATCAAAACTCATGTAAGATAACAAAGCTTGACGATGGTGGAGACCCCCTTGACAATGCAAGACGTTGGACCATAGCTTGTGGACATCTAGTCCCTAAACTCTAATAAGACATTAAACTTTAGTAACAAGATTCATAATATATGACTAACACCACACAAACATAAAACAGAAAAATTGATGAATTAAATTGTAAGGTATTCAAATAATATGCTACAAGTAGAAAAATGACCAATTTGAGTATTAAAACAGAACAAATCCCATGTATTTATATAGAACAATTACCAAACCCTAACAAACTCTAAGATGAGATTTTCAACCACAGAGATGACCAGACTCATATTAGCATAGATCACAAGAAAACCACAAGTTAGTAATTCATTGTCCCAAAGATAACAAAAATCAATAACTTGTTAGGCCTAGACCAATACTACTAGTGTAAGCCAATGAGGCATCCCCAAGTTTTTAAACTATTCCCACCCCCAAAAAAAGCAGAGAATTTGACGGCCCCTCAACTTATGAGGCATTTCCAATGGTATTCCCCCATTAAGAAACTCCTCGAAGACACCCTTGCATCCTCAAGGGCATTAGGATATTCTTGATGGATTGAAGTTTAGAAAAAAATATAAAAAAATTATGTTGCCAAGGATGATGACCTTTAGTTCACCTTCAGCACACAAAAGCAGCATATATGTATCTAGCTTGATCCAATAGAATTTTTAGCTGTGTTGTTCTTGCACCTATACTAAATGTTTTGTTTTTCACTCAGTCCTAGTTTCTTTGTTTGTGTAATGTTGCAAAATTGCACCCCATGCAATTTCACATTACATAATCCTCCCTTTCGCTTAATTAAAGACAATAAAGCAAATCACCTTTTCCTTAGCTTCAATTTCGTCCTTGACCCCTTTGTTTTCAATCTTCAAGTGATCTTTTTCTAGGGACGCTTCCGTGACGCACAGACGTCTAGGCGCCGCAAAAACATCCTAGCAAGATTCCTAATTTTGTGGCCATTGGGATGTTACACTTCCGCCTACCCACGAATTGTAATGCCTCTGTGGTTGCAAACACGCCCAAAAACACCTTCTTGCATGCCTTTTCTTCCTTCAAACTAACTTTCTCTCATTCTTGCATTCTTTCACTTTGAAGCTCTCGTTCTCATTTTCATTCTCTTCTACAACATTGTTTTATCAAGTTCTACATCGTCTTGGCTTCTACATTGGCGTCTTCGCTCTCTCTTGTCTCACCAAGAGTGTCACATACTCTCCTTCAACATCACAAGCTTGCTTAAGGGAGGGTAATCACGCTCGCATTGCATTATCGTATTTATCTTAGTAGGATATTGTCATTTAACTTGTCTAATATCTTGTCTTTCTATTTCTCTATCCATTTTCTCTCTATATGTCTATCTAGTTGTCTGTGGAGGTGGAAACATCAAAATGGGGGTTTGACTGAAGCAAGACTTGAAACAGCCCCAACATTTTTCCTTCTTTCTATGTGTGCAGGTTGTTCGTTTGGAGCATTGTGGGAGGCTTCACAACGTTGGACCTCTTGTGAGTTTGGTCTCTTCTCTTTCACTTTGTCATTTCTATTTTGTTTTATTTAAATCTGTGCATGTTAGTTTTCTTCTTGTTATTTCTATTATTTTAAGCATTTTGTTAGTTTAGTTAAACATTCAGATTTCAGTTCTCGAATAGACAATAGACTCCTTGCATTTTTGTTTGCAAGTTCTATTCTCGAACCGTACAAGACCACGGCACATCGTAGAGACGACTGCACACCGCGCTATCGTCCTTGGCCGAGAGCTAGCCAACTTGCTCCCAAGACCTCGAAAGTCTACTCTTTCGGTCCCTAAAATCATTTTTCCAAAACATGTCCTAAAACATAAATAACAGTAAAAACTCATTGTCTTCTCGCCTTTGTCACTTGAGCTTTGCCTTTGAGGTAGTTGAGGACCATTCACTCCCTATAGACTCTTATTTGTCCTAGAGACTCGAGAGTAGTGAATCTCCTCCTCTACAATTTGTTCTTATATTGTTGTCTTCTATGTTGAGATTAAATTAATGTTCTAAATAAGGGCAATAATATAAGTCAATAGGCGGAAATACAAAAAAAATCTCTACAAGGGACCAAAAAATGCAAAAAGAGTGGCCACACTTGATACCACCAAAGGGTGACCTCATCAAAATGATCAGGGATCGAGCTAGGATGAAGTGGTCACACCCTCCAAGAGGGAGACTAAAGGTGAATTTTGACGAGGCTTCAAGGGGAAATCTCGGAGCCTTGGGGGTTGGGTTCATAATTAGATATTATAGAGGAAATCTAGTATAGGTTGCTTCTGTTAAACTTCCTAATGGCACCACAATGAGGCAAAGTTTGCAGCACTATGTGAAGGAATGAGGTATTGCTGCAAAAAAAAAGTGCATAATATTGATGTGGAAGGTGACTCGGCTGTGGTAATCAAGGCAATAAGCTCTTGGAGTGCCCCAAGCTGGAAAGCAAAGATGTGGATAGAAATAATATGCTCTTATATGGCTGAGATCAAAAAATTCACATTGAAACGTGTATATAGGGAAGCAAACCGTGTTGCTAACTATCTTTCAAATAGGGGGGTAGGCCAAGAGTCAAGAAAAATAGAATCAAATCAGTGTAAGGAGCGGGCAGGCATACAAGAACTCATCGATCAAGAAGCAAAGATGGTCATGCCTTATTGTATGTGATGATTTCCATAAGATCTATGCTTCGAAGTATATTTGTACAATCTACTAAAATGCATCCACGTCAGGATTTTGTCAAGACAAACATAGAAATGGGAGCATGTCATGAGGATGGCAGATCACCATGCTGCAAAATCAGGCCAAATAGGGACTCAAAGGAAAGGATTGCAGATTTCAATAGACAAGGACTTCACGAGGGGAAAACTCTCACATGGATTTCCCACAAATAGAATGACCAAACAGGCAAGCATGCATTGGTTTCTTGTGG
The DNA here is from genome assembly GCA_007115665.2 of Sequoiadendron giganteum. Taxonomy (NCBI): domain Eukaryota; kingdom Viridiplantae; phylum Streptophyta; class Pinopsida; order Cupressales; family Cupressaceae; genus Sequoiadendron; species Sequoiadendron giganteum. Next base: position 407,571,501 of record CM021106.1, read on the forward strand.
GATCGTTGAAAGTGTGAATCAATGGCGGACTTCATTAAAATCCGAGGGTGCAAGTGCAAGTGCAACCAAACAGATATATCTGCACAGCTGAGGGAGGTATTTGTAATACAATCAGATGGTGCAAAAGTGGTAATCAAAGCCATCATCGGAGATAAGAACTTACAGCATGTGCATGTGCACAACATGGTTCTAATGGAGAAATTCATATATAACCTGGTGCACACCACAAGAAAATACGAATAGGGCTCCCAGGGAACAAATAAATACATCCTCCCTGAGTACTGAGAGGGAGCAGAGCAAGCATTGGCTAAGCTCAGCCACTATCCGAAAGACGGAATGGTGGGGGATGCTATTTGCATCTCAGTAGCAAGGAAGAACGAAGGTATGAAACAAGCCATTACCCTTACGAGGGAAGGTTTAGAAAGGAATAACATGCAGACATATGCTTTCTATATCAGTCATGAAGAAAATCTCTTTACTCCAGCCCAGATTGAAAGGCTTCAAGTAGTCATTGAAGCCATCAGGCTCATCATCTTCACACTGGGCTAAACCATATTGTAATCTTTTTCCTCAAGATTTAATGAAAGGGAGATACCCCCTACAGTGGTAATTTACCAAAAAAAAAATAATATAACTATTTCTTATGCAATCAATGTGCGAGTGTTCAATCTAATTGTGTGTTTGATGTCTATTTGCTTAAGTTATCATTTATTTGTATGCTGAAATTTATATATTAATTTTTACATATTGCCATCCCCCTAACACTCCCAAAATCTAGAAAAAATATTGCCACCTTGAAATTTGCATCTTTGAACCACCCCATCCCTCAAACTCAAATAAACACTAAATAATATAAAGGATAACATAATAACTTGTGGCTGAGATACAATGGATTTACACTATACACAAACAAAAAAGACTCTTGCTTAAACTAGCGTTTTACAAGGACATGTCCCCATGGATCTAGGTGATGTTTCAAACATACTAGGGACTTGGGGACTTGGAGAGAATGTCCCCAACCATCCCCATTTTTTGAAAGTTTGGAATGTCCACACGTTTGTGTCTTTTTGAGGACTTCTTGTTGTTCCTTATCCATCCTTGGATATCCCAACATTCCCTAGCTGTCCTTCGAAATTTAGGGTTCCCCCAACAGAAAACACATACAAAATCAGCAAAAAAAATTTAAAAACAAATAAAACCTGAAAAGTGTCCACCAAACCCCCAACCCAAAAAAAAAAAAATTAAAACCTGTGCCAATTATTGTTTTGCAATCACCAAAAGAGGAGGAAAAGCGAGGAAGAGGAAGGTACAATTCCCAATATATCAATCAGATGATGTCTGAAATTTCTACACTTGTTGAGAAACACTAGTTAAAGGAAATTCCCCACAAGTTAGTTTGACAAAATTAAACTCGTTCTTCATGTTATAAGTTACCTCAACTTAGATCTAACCAAACATGCACCCCTAGTGTTACCTCTGCTAGGATCTGTCCAATAAAATACCTTAAAAATGTTATAATAAATCATCTACCCCACATTTGAATCAATATATCATAAAAATACCAATAAAATACCTCAAAAATGTTATAATAAATCATCTACCCCACATGTTATCTCATTTGAATCAATCAACTATCCCATGAGTCACCTCAATTCAACTATGATCTAACCAGCTACATTAACCATGATTTACCCCAACTAGGATTCATCAAAATTAGATAAGTCTATCAATATTGTGATCATTATTTGTGATTTATGATACTGTATCGTAAGTCAGCACTATAAGTTCATTTTAAACAACATTCAATTTAAGTTGCAACAAATAGAGCTAATAGTAACAAATCAATAACCAACTTACCTTTATAGTAGAAAAATGGGCAAAACGATGCAAAATCAAGAGCCGGGCAAAGCAAGAGCGATAAATCGAGAAGATGACAAAGCTAAAGACACAGCTTGATGTGCGACCGGCAAGTGAGTCCCATAATTTTGTTTGTAGGAGGAAAGACAAAGCTAGTTAAACAACTACTTCCAACAATAAGAATTTTCTATATTTTGAGAGGCTCAAAACTTTACTACCTATGTAAAAGAGTTTCCTTAATTCTATTGGAAATCCATCCCATAAGCTGATTTTAGTAGGTCTTCAAACCTCCTTGCCTTCCGCAACCATTCCTCATTATGTAAATAAGTAGCTTGAACAGTGACAAAAATTTGATAAGTGCAAAAAATGCCAAAAATCCTTTCCACAATCATATGGATTTCTACAAATTTCAAATATGTATATGATCTAGCTATTTGTCTCCTACTCCAGCCATTGCTCCCTAATGGCTAACCCTAGGTGCATTTTGGTTCTAGCGGTGACCAATTTTGCAAAACCAGGTTAGTAGTTCCTTGAAAAAGTTTTATTCTGTGAGGAGCATTCTAGTTCAAATGAGTGAGATTTCTCTAGAGTTGATCATCGAAGGGTTTCAAACAACTTTTGAAGGAACAAGAATGCTACTCTTCTATTTGTAAATTCATATGAATGAAACCTGTGCTCTCAGAAATCTTTTTTTTTTTTTTTGGAGTTTGTTTGGAGCAATGTAATTTTCCCTTCTCTAGCACTATTAATAAGGGCTTCTTTTTGGTACAATTTCAGTCAAGCATCAATCAGGATTTCATAATAACTTGTAGTACTCAGTTCTTTGACCAAAAGAAACCTCTATATGTGGGTCCATGGAAACCATTTTTTGACCTAGAGAGTGAAGTTATTACTAAGGTGCCTCTATGGATTAATTTCTATAGGCTTCCATTGGGGCTAACAAACTCAGAAATAGTAAAATTGTTTGCTGGAACTATTGGAGATTTTATTAAACTCAAAACTAAGGATTTTGATTTCCACTATAGTTTTGTAAGGGTGTGCATTTGTAATGTCCCAAATAGAGATTATACTAATTATAACCTAAATTATCAATTTCCCTAGCAAACAATGGATTTAGAGGGTGCCTTGGCTTGAACTAATCCCTGCAAACAAGTTAGATATCAATTACAATAATAACTTAACAAGTAGAGTATCATGATTAAAAATTAGTTAATCCATAGTAAATTTGTTAATCCAGTTATTACCTTACCCTGGGGATGCTCAACCATGGAAGAGAGGGACTAGATGGGGTGTCTTGGCCTCTCTAGGCCCAAGGACGGATATACCATCCTCTTTGGCCTCATGTGGCACATGCCATTCATATGAGGTGGCCTACCTTGTGAGGATTCTAATTTATCCGTTATCCCCTCATCTTGGCATCCTTTCCCATTTCCCCATGATTGATCTCCCTGTATTGTTACACCATGATAGGGGAGTGAGGTTACAAAGGGTGTCCTGGTGGCCCAACTCTCCTAGGCCCAAAGGCAATACCCTTTGTGCCAAAGGCAGTACCCCTTTGGCCCATGTGGGCTCATCTTGTCCCCCTCGGGTGGTGTACCTAGAAGAGGGCCACGTCACCGTACCCCTTTTGCAATTCCCCCTTTCCCATCATGGTGAAGGTATGTGCACAATGAACTAATCAAATTCATACTTACAAATAATCACATCAGCAATACATAATAATTTACAAGTATGCTACCATAAGATATAAATAATAATATGCATGAAACATTAACCATATTTAATTTATACATTAGATTCTTATATGAATATCCTACCACAAATATATTAATTCACAATTCTGCAATCACAAGATAATTGATGCAAACTGAGATTATGTTTTCTGGCCGATCTGCTTCTTTCCTTTTCGCAATTCGATCTGCTCTTAACACTCAGAGGATATTGTTAGTGTAGACCAAACAGACAAGAATCTATTATCCATACTTATATTAAAGCATCATAATTACTTATAAGGTTCAATAATTGTTGAAAGCATCATTATTGCATAACTTTATATAATATATATATATAGATATTCCTAATGAACTTATATATTTATGTTTATGTGTATTCATGTAATTATATTAACTTACTTCCCTTATTGTTTATCATTTGTCTTCATATATATATATATATCTTTGAACCAATTTCTTATCCCCACATATTTCTTCTTGATATCTGCTCCAATTCCCACAATTATATTCTGTTCCTTATCCCAAATCTGTTCATATATTCTTCCTAAATAAATCTGCTGATTTATTCAAATTTCTAGTTCATTCCCATTCCCTCTTGACTCTCATTCAACCCTCAATAAATATCATTCCAAAATTAAGAGAGGCAACTCCCCAAAGTGAGGCGACTTTTCTCCAAGAGAGGTCGGCCAAGAATAAAGCAACTTCTAAATTATTTAACTCCTCAATATGGCGGCACTAAGCAAGACATGGGTCGGCCATGAAATGATAGTCATATATCTTCAATTTAGCATTTCCTTAATGAGGTCGGCCTCATAAAATATTAACTTTAAATTGTTTTAAAACTTATTTAAATTCTCCCAAGGTGGTCGCTGGAATGGATGTATGTCGGCCAGCAATTAGATAATCTTGCATAAAGAAAAGTCGGCCTTCATAACATCTCTACTCCTCATTTATATCTGCTCCTTTATAATGTATATGTCTGATCACTACCATTCATATATATATGTATATATATATAGATATATTTGTTTATTCATTTATTTTTATATTATGTGTTTCTTAAAATATATTTGTTATTATTATTTTATATATATATTTTTGTATTTATATATTATGATAATAATATTTAAATTGTTAGTATTTATATTATAATATTTACAATTTTATATTTGATAATTATAATTATAATATTATCTTGGGATAATTATAATTTAATAATATTAAATTACTAATATTTCCTTTTCGTAATTTTAATATGTATTTTGTTATTTATCTTATTTACTCATTCCAATGCTTTATATCTTAGTGTTACGATTTTGGGATCATGACAACATTATTGTTGTTATTTCCAAACTCTTTTTCCATTTCATTTGAGTTGTTTTCAAGCATGGATTTTGGCAACAACTTGTTAATTATGAGGTCTTGCCCTTCGCGTGCTTCAAGTGTAATCATTGGGGCACAAAATCTCAGAATGTCAATATCAACAGCCCTGTGGTTCTCCTCAATTTTGTCTCTGGAAATGGATAAAAGAAGTTTGGTTCTCCAAATGATGAGTTTATTTTGCAAAATCATAGTTGCTTTTTTGCTAAGTAAATTAATCCTTCTCCAATTTGTAAAAGTGTGAAGGTTAATCTTCAAGGTAGAAATCCTTTAATTTTAGGTGATCTAGCCTGGCATTCTAAGGCAACTCTTTCAAATGTGGATAAAAATCTACGGGCAGATGATGTTGTTGAAGAAGGGCAAATTATTGAGGACTCTCAAGGTATGTTTGAAGTTGAGATTGTAAAAGAACAGTTTGCCTCCTATGAAGTTTCAACCATCTCCAAATCAATTAGTTGGAACACTAAGGCCAAAAATCTAATTGATAAGTTAAACTAAAATAAGATAATTTCTCATGTGCCCAAATTTAAGTAGTTGAGTGATCAATGTTGAGTGTTTCAATCTGAAACCTTCTTGCCCCTTTGCTCTTTTTCTCTCTGTGTCTGCCCAATTGTTGACTCTACACTAAACCATGCTCCCGAAAAGCTTTCAAAGGAGAGGATCAACCATAATAGTGTAGTAGTTTGAGGGATTATTGATGACAACGCTTGTCATGGTCTAATCCCTTTATCATCTAGGATTGCTCTTATGAAGCACTCTCCCTCTTTGTATTATTTCACTTTGTAAGGTTTTCTAGTTGAGGATATAGCAAATTATTGTTTGCAGCTCTCTTACGTGGAAGGTGTTTTTGTTCCTTGTTTGATATTGCGTCTCGTGTTATCCACTCTTTTAACTTGGTATCAGAGTGTGGATTTAGTGAACCCCTTCTCCATTTTTGAGTTTTCTTTCTCAACTAGAGTTACAAGAGCAAATCTAGAGTCTCCATTGCCTTTTTTTTGCAATTTTTGAAGTTGGGTGATTTTTTGGTGCACTTTGACGTGAAAAGGACCTCACCATTGCGCTCAAGTGGCTGAACAGAAGAATTTTGATATAAAATTTGTCCCATTTTGCTACAAGAGCCTCAAAGGCAAATTTTTTTAATCTGGGAGGTCGTACGGCCCCCCAGAAGCCATATTGTACGGGTTTTTTCTAAATTATAAAAAACAAAGCGCTCAACGCTCAAAGAGCATGAGGTCGCTAAGCGCGGAGCACAATGCCACTACTAGCTAAGCACAGTGCTACCTTTCAAACCCACCGCCACTTCCTCTAGCCCCTGCAGGCTCCAAATAAGCCGCCCAGGTCACATTTGTGACCAAGCATAGAACATTAATCCCCCAAGGGCCCTTCAGACCCTCCCCAAGTCACCCACGTGACCACCACCACACTAGTTCAGCCCCTACACCGAACGACAAGTTGCCCATGCAACCAGGCATCAATTTTTTTAGCCCCCAAGCTTGCCTTGTAGGGCAATTTGAGCAACTTCTAAGAAATCAGGCATAACTTTTGCCTCGCTTGTCCATTTTTTGCAATGAAATAGCGTCGGAAAGCTGGTTTCGAGCTTGTTCCAATGATGTAGTCCATTTTTCCAAATTTTGCTCCAAGAATTTTATACAAGTCGTTGAAGTCAAATCTTCTTGTTTGCGCTTTTAGGGTCATAACTTGGGCATATAGACTCAGTTTTTAGCAAACGAATAGGTATTGTAAAGGTGTTTTAGTGCTCTACATAGCCATGTACTCTATTTTTCTAGACAATTCACTAGGTAAATAGAGACTTATCTAATGTGTTTTTTTCCTTTTTTAAGCTTTCTTGCTCTCAAAGTTGAATTAGGGTTTGGTTTTTCTTGTTGTGGAGGGGTTTATTTCTCGCTTTCAGTATCTATATACATCAAAGAACAACTCTTTCCCACACATTGTTTTGAAAACCTCAACCATCATGGCAGATACCTTATCTGTTGAATGTCTTACACTACACAACTATCATATTTGGAAAGCTCATATGACCAGATTGCTCATGTCAAAGGGTTTATGGTCCAATTTTGGATGAAGTACAGCTAGCATTGACTTGTCAATTTGAGATAATTCAGCATAGGAACAAGATAGATAAAGTTATGGGATTGATTTCACTACAAATTTCAGACAATCTCTTGTTTCATATTGAATCTTGCACCTCTCCTAGGGATATGTGGGAGAAGTTCAAAATTATTTTGGAACCATTAATGTGTTTCAAGCTCTACAGATTAAGGCAAAATTGACATCACTTGTACCTAATTCTTTCCCCTCCATTGAGGACTTCTTGCAAAAGTTTAAGTCACTTAGATCTCTTTTGCAAGGTTGTGGGAAGAATAAAACTGACAAAGAATGTGTTTTCTTGATTCTGTGTAAGCTTAGAGGGCCATTTCAGGTCTTCTCTTCTACTTTCTAGTCTACTATGGATGCACTGGGCACTGCATTTACCATGCCAACTTTTGAGGTTTTCTATGAGTGTAGGACTCGTGAACAGGCAAAGTTGACTCAGTTTGATTCTCTTTCCAGTCCCAAAACCCAGGCATTGGTACCACAAACATCCAAAGGGAAAGACAAGAAAAAACAAAAGCCCAAGACAGATACTTCATAAGGCAGTGAACATTCCTCCAAACCATCTCAAAAGTCAGAACAGAAACCTCAAACCACTCCTCGGTATGATAAATATTCTAAGTCTGACGAGTCTTCCTCCAAGACGAAGAAGACATCATGTGAACCTTGCAGTTTTTTTTGGTAAGGAGGGACATTCAATCACTCGATGATGGAAGAGATTAGTGATTTTAGAGGAATCCATGCAGCAACATAACATCTCAACCCCTAAGTCTTCTTCCTCATTTACAAGTAAAAGTCACTCTCTTTCTACACGGTCCTTACCTTTTGCAACTCCATGGATGCTTGATTCTGGGACGACACATCACATGACTCTCAAGATTTGGTCTCATCCCTTTCAAATTGTAACATTACTTAGATTGCAGCAAGGGATTTTACATAGCTTTCAGTTTTGGGCTCAAGTACTATCACACTTGAGGGTGGTTTTCTTCAAGAGGTTATTGTTGTTCCTAATATCTCCACCAACCTCCTTTCAGTGTATTACATTTGCCAATCTAGCACCGGTAGGACAGTCAAGTTTACCCCACATGATGTAGTTATTTGTGACCTTCATGATCCTAATATTATTGTGTCAATTGGGGATGTTGATTCTTCCTCTCATTTACACTGATTTGATGGCTTTGAGAATTCAGGTGGTTCAGATTCATCTTTCATAGCACATGCAGATATTGTAAGTTGTGGCATGAATAATTTGGTCATGTCAATTACAGATATCTCCAACAAATTAGCACATAGGCATTGGTGTTAGGGCTCCATAAGATTTCCTGTACTAATGGTGTTTGTCGAGGATGTGCTCTTGGCAAACATCACCAGGATTCTTTTGCTATGGGTAGAGGCACACATGCTAAGGCACCCTTAGAGTTAGTACATAGTGACCTCATGTCATTTTCGACTAAATTTTCAAGGGCCAAATATGTGCTCACATTTATTGATGACTCTTCCAAATGTACATGGGTGTATTTTCTTAAGTACAAGAGTGAAGTCTTTGATTCTTTCATGATCTTCAAGGCATTCATGGAGAACCAATCTAGTCTTTCTATTAGACGGATACGCACAAATAATAGGGGGGAGTATGTCAATCAGACTTTCTAGGAGTTTTGCACTGAGCATGGTCTACAGCATCAACCTACAATTCCATACACCCTTTAGCAAAATGGTGTTGTTGAGCAAAATAAGAGAGCTTTACAGGAGATGGCCAACTCTATGATTCAGTCACAAGGTATGCATTCTTCTTTTTGCGCTGAGGTAGTTAATTGTGCCAATTATATTCAAAATTGTATGCCTCACAAGGCATTGCGACATATGACTCCTGAGGAGTCTTGTTCCCATATCAAGCCCGATGTATCTTCATTCAGAGTCTTTAGTAGTGAGGCTTGGGCATTCATTCTTGAAGCTCAATGGAAAGCAATGGAGAGGAAAAGTCAACAACTCATATTTGTTGGCTACTATGAGGATGTTAAGGCATACAGGTTGTTTGATCCTGATTCCACAAACATATTGTTTCAATGGGATGTCCAGTTTGATGAGCGCTTCCTCAGATGGATTCTTCATCACCAACTTCTCCTTCATTACCTACTACTCACTCTTCGTCTCTTGAGGATGAGAATGTTGCTTCAGCTATCCCTCCACCTCCAAATATTTAGCCTTTACCTAAGTGGGCCCGTTATACTATTGATGCAACTAGATCTTCAATAGGTGATCCTTCAGACTCTTGTCGTACTTGTGCACAAACATCAGGTTTTAGTCTTTTGAGTCATACCATTTTGAATGATCCTCAGATGTTTTCTAAGGCGGTCGGTATTCCTAAGTGGGATAGTGCTATGACAGATTAGTATTCTTCACTGATAAAGAATAATACTAGGGATCTAGTTCCTCTTCCTAAGGGAAAAAGTTGGTTCGGTGCAAGTGGGTGTATCGTACCAAATATATTGCAAATGGTTCCACTAATAAGTTCAAGGCTCATCTTGTTGCAAAGGGGTTCTCTCAAGGTGAAAGCATTGACTATTCTGAGACCTTTGCCCCTATTGCCAAGATGCATTCTATTCGCCTTGTACATTCACTTGCAGCTTCACAATGATGGGTTGTACACCAAAGGATGTGAAGAGTACTTTCCTTTATGATGATCTTCATGAGGAGATTTATATGGAGCAGCAACATGGATTTATTGAGGATTCTTCACTTGTTTGCAAGCTTCGTCATTCATTATATGGTCCCATACAGGCCCCTCGGACTTGGTATGAGAAGGTAGACACTTTTTTGCTTTCTTCTGGCTTCACACAATGTCATTTTGATCCCACGTTGTAGATTTAGCAACAGAAGGGTGATATTTTGATCCTTGTGCTATATGTGGATGATTTGATCTTTACAAGCAGTTCATCATCCATGATCCAAAGTGTTCAGCGAACTTTGATGAGCAATTTGAGATGACAGATTTCGGCCTTCTGCACTACTTTCTTGGTTTACAAGTTTTTCAATCTTTGAATGGGATTTCCATATTTTAGCAAAAGTATGCTCTTGACATGTTTCAAAGATTTGACATGCTCGATTGTCTTCCACTTGTACTACTCCTTCAATAGATGCTACATTATACAAGCAATCGGTTGGCAGTCATTTGTACCTGACACATTCACGTCCTAATATTTATTTTGCAGTTGGTTTTGTCTCTTGGTTCTCACATGATCCACATGAGAGCCATTGGCAAGCTTCCAAACGTATTTTGATATTTATTCAAGACACCTCACATTATAGTATTCACTATACATCAAGAGATTCTCAAATAGTTGGCTTCACTAACTCAGATTGGGTTGGTGATGTCAACGATAGGAAGTCCACTTTTGGCTTTGTTTTTTGCCTTGGTTCCAGCCCCATTACATGATCTGGCAAGAAACAATCTGCTATTGCATTATTATCCACGGAGGCTGAGTATCATACAACAGTTTTGGCCAACCAAGAGGTTTTGTGGCTTCGTTAGTCGTTGACTAAGTTTGGTTTTCCTCCTGATAGTCCCACTATTCTTTGGTGCGACAATCAGAGTGCCATTCACATTTCTCGCAACCCAATGGAGCATCAGTGTACTAAGCACATAGAGATCCACATGCACTTAATACTACAATTGATTCAAGATTGTTTTCTCACCTTGGAGTGCATGCCTACAGAGGAGCAGGTTGCAAACATCTTCACGAAACCTTTGCATCACCTCGTTACCTCCAATTGCAATCGATGCTTGGTGTGAAGGAAGTTGTCCTTGGGGGGTCTTGATGAGGCCTCCTTCCTTAATGTTTTTTTACATGCTTTCATCTTTCTTTAGGAGTTTTTCCCATGAGGTTTTCTCCTTTTCTCCAATTATTAGAGATTTATTTGATTGTACATGGGTACCTCATTAGGCGTTGTTGTCGGGACCCATTCATGCTTTCTTTGTTTTTTATGTGTTGGCTTTTTGTTAACTAGAGTGAGCTATTATTAGATCATTATGTCTCATCACATAGGGTGACGACACTTGTCATGATCTAATCCCTTTATCATTAGGGTTGCTCTTATAAAGCACTCTCCCTCTTTGTATTATTTCATTTTATAGATGTTGTTACAAAATAAGCTTAGCACCACATGGATGAGCAAGATAGATATCATAGCTACCTAGTTGATCAAAATTACTGAACTCCATGATCAACTTGCAGCAGTTGGCAAGGAGGTCAAGGGTGAAGTGCTAGTACCCACCACATTAAATGGTTTCTCTTCTTCTTGGCTACCTTTTGTTCCTGGGGCTTGTGCCCAAATTCAACTTCTCACTTTGGGGAGGTCATGGGATCACTTCATGCAAGAGGAAACAAGACTAGAGAATGTTGCAGAAATGGAGCAAAATCTTGCCCTCGTTAGCAAGATGAAGAAAGGTAACAAGAAAGGAGGACCCAAGAAGGGTTGGAAAGAGAAGAAAGAGCATTCAAGCTCCTCTAACTAGGAAAAAAAGGACTTGAGCCACATTAAGTGCTTCAACTGTCAGAAGTTTGGAGACTTTCCTTCTCAGTGTCTTGAGAAGAAGGGGAAGGGCAAGCAATAGTAGTAGAAGCAGTTTGTAGGGAGTGCAGAAGCATCAACTGGAGCAAATGAGCTTTTGAGCCACACTTCTCTATGGTCTCATGCCTGTCATCTAACATCGTATCTGGTAGCGTAATGAAATTTCTGGATTTAACTGTTTGATAATATTTACATCAACATTTTGGATCATACTTCATGATCCATCATCAAGATGAGTGAGAGCCAAAGAAGAGAATGGAAAAAGAGTAGCAAGCCCAGATAGATAAATAGAATTGGGGATGGGGGGTTTGGGGGGTGGTGGAGCACTAATCCTAAATAAACTAAGGGGCAGGAAAGAGACCAAAACCATCTCTAAGGAAGGAAGAGGCGAGGATGAAATTGAGTAGGAGAAAGAAGAGCATACTAAAATAAATAAGAAATAAGAAAATAATAATAAAATTAATGAAAGAAGAGAAAAAATGGTTGAATAAAAAGTAATAATAATATTCAGATATTTGCATCAATATTTATATATATTTTATAGATACAAAAAAATAATTAGAATGTGAGGATAAATTAAATTCTCATAAATTTATGTCTTCATGCTTGGGGCAAGGAAATTAATTATTCTTATATGGATTAAATATAAATATATGAAATGAAAAAAATGAGAAGTTAAAAAATGTAGATTGTAGTTATAATTATATTCATATATAATTAAAAATGTGTATATGAATTAAATATAAGGAGATAAGAATAATTATAAATTTAAAATAAACAACCCTTATTAAAATATGAAGAGACTTTTGCTCCAATTGCAAAGTATACCACCATTACGCTTATTATGTCTTTAGCAGCAACCTTTGATTAGTGTTTATATCAAATAGATGTGAAGACAACATTTCTTAATGGGCTGATTGAGGAGGAGGAGGTGTACATAAATTGGCCAAGGGAAGTTTGAAGTGCATGAACATGAAACTCATGTTTGCAGATTAAAGAATGCCCCTTTATGGTCTGAAACAGGCACCTCGTACATGATACTCCAAGATCAAAGAATATTTTTCAGGTTCAGGTTTCACTAAGATAGATGCAGATTCCAATCTTTACTATTTGATTGATCACTAAACTACTTGTTTTAGTCCTATACGTAGATGATTTAATATATACAGGAAGTTCAAAGAAACCCATAGAATGGTGCAGGACAGAGTTGGCGAAAGAATTTGATATGAAGGACATTGGCTCGATGCACTACTTTCTGAGGCTAGAAGTATGGAAAAATCCAGGTGAAGCTTTCCTTGGATAGGGAGAGTATCCAGTCAAGATTCTAAAAATATTTCTGCTGATGGACTACAAGCCCATGGCTAATCCTACGGTAGCAAATCTGAAGTCATTTGTTGATTCTAATTCAAATTTGATAGATCCATTTGTGTACAAACAATTGATAGGATCCCTCATGTACTTGGTAAATACCAGACCTGACATTTGTTTTACAGTAAACACCTTGAGTCAATAAATGGTACATCTCATGCAGGCTTATTGGGCTGTTGCAAAACATGTCCTCTAGTACTTGAAGGGGTGCATTTTGGACTGAGATATGTGGTGATGAAGACTTGGCCCAGTATGGTTTCTCAAATTCTAATTGGGTAGGTAATGGTACAGATTGGAAGAGCATTTCAGGGTGTTGCTTCAATTTATGTTCAAGTGTGAGTTCCTGGTACAATAGGACACAAACTTCTAGAGCACTCAGTTTAACGAAAGCAGAATATATGGCACACACTTCTGCAACTTGCAAAGCCATTTGGCTCCGCAAGTTACTAGCAGAGCTAATAGATCAAACTTTGGACACTTATATTTACTACGACAATTAGAGTTGTACCAAACTCTATGAAAATCCAATATTTCCTGATAGATCCAAGCATATTGAGATCAGGTACCGCTTTATCAGAGACAAGGTTCAGAAGGGAGTTGGGGTTCTATAGTACATTCCAACAGTTCAACAAGCCGTTGATATCTTGACTAAGCCTATTTCAAAAGGAAATTTTGATATATTTAGAGAACAAGTTGGTGTGATGGAGAATACATTCCTCAATATGAGGGACAATTAGAATATGATGAGCACACAGTTATACTGAGCAGGGGGGTGAATCAGTATAAATCAACTTTTACCAATTTAAAACTTTATCAATCACAATAGCAACTATGCAAGAATATAACAATAAAAACAAGTTGACACCAAGATTTTACGTTGAAACCCTTACAGGAGAAAACCACGGTACAAATAATGTACTTTATCTTTATATTTATATAAGTTCACAATGATTGTAGTCACCAACCTACTAGAGGCACCAACTTCTTAATCTGTTTTGTTGGCACCAACCTACAAGGAGCACCAACTCCCTAACTTGGTTTAGTAGGCACCAACCTACAAGGAGCACCAACTCCCTCTTCCAAGGCACCAACCTTGGCTGACAAGAGGCACAAACCTCTTATGATAAACTGAAAATCTGAATTCTGCTTTTTACTTCACTCCAATCATTTCTTTGTGATGTATGCTGTCACTTTAATGCCCACACAAGAAATATAATCTTTTGTTCTGATTTCACATTGCTATTCTCTCACTCACCCTCACTTGCAAATCTGATTTTGGATTCTTATATGTATGTTGATCAATTTGCAACCTTTGTTCTAGAGACATATCCCTTGAATCGCTGCTTTTACAAACATATGCCTTTACAATTTATAATTGTTGTCTTTATAATCAGATCACACCTCTTCAATATCTAAATATTATTAAGTTTCTTTAAAAAAGATAATCGCAACCCTTCATCTTTTAATAAAGTTGTACTAAAATAAATCTGGAGTTGCAAAAGCATATCGCACCCCTCCATGTTGACTTTTTGACAAATATGATTAACATGAATCGTATTTCTTGAATCGAATCTCTTCAGTAATAAACCGCTTCTCTTCAAGGTAAATCACACCTCATCACATTTTGTATTATTAACAAACTTTTGTCCTTTATATGGAGATCTCAACTAGACAATTTTGACTTATTATGATTTGTCTTTTCTTTATTTGTCTTATTTGATTCTGTTTTTTTCTTATAACTTATCTCGCTTCTCTTTAGAACAAAATTAATCATTGTGATCGCTGCCTTCATATAAGACAAATCTTGTATTATTTATTTTTTGTCTTATTCAACTTTGACTTATTATTTTTTGTCTTCTCTGTCTTTTTCTGCTTTTCTTTATTTTATTTTTTTTTGTTCTTTTTGCCATCGTTGCTGCTTTTTATTTTCAGTAGTGTAGAGAATCTGATAAGTTTGCAACATACTTCAGCATATAAACCTGATATGTCTTCATTTTCCAGAAACATATACTCATATCCATTTGTTTATAAATTCTTCATGATGTTTGTTGCTTTCTTTGGATCTGTACAAATCTGCCATGCTGTTCATGATCTGCACAAGTCTATTATGCTGTTCATAGATTCTTGCTACTAATATTTGATAACTTAAATATTCTGATTGCATCATTCAAGAGTGCTTGTAAATCATTGGTTGTACTTTAATATCTTCATGAGCAAAAGGATTTCTGAACCATCAAGCTTTCTTATTCTATGTTAATTCTCAATTGTTTTTCTTTTGCAAGACTAACTCCAAGAACTTTCCTTATAATCATGACAATCTTCTTGGTCTCATCTATTCACTTTAGCATCAATTACAACTTGTCTTTGCACCTTTGACATCAATGACAACATTTCCAACAGAATATGTATCTCGGATAGTCTTCTACAGTGGTTCTAGTTAGATGCAACAGCTGTTAAATAAAGCTAGAGCAAGTCCTAAGCACCAGCTTTAGATAGTTGTTAAATATTAAATAAGATTGTAGTTCAAATCCTGAGCACCAGCTTTAGATAGTTAACTTAAAGTAAGGCTTTTTCACATCCACTAAGTTTGAGTGAAGTGCACCTTAAATTTAGTGTTCTCTTGTTTGAGCTTCTCTGAGTCAGGGCACAGATTCCAAGAGACACTGAGTTTGACTTATGATAACTCTTATGTACAGCCCTTGTCAAGCCTATAAATTGAAAGGGCAGAGGTACAGTTTTGTATGAGAAGTTTTACTTATTTTCTGTAGCAGATTTATGTTCAGAATTAATGAAATCAGTGTGTTTTGACAGTCAATTGAGATTTGTTTATTTTTTTCTATAGTATGTGTTAAATAGATTCTTGCGTCTAAGATAAGATTTTGTTTCAATAGGTTTCAGTTTCAGTTTTATTCCCATCGGAATTGAATATCAAGTGTAGAAGCTGTTTACCATGATGGATGCTCCTAGGCTTCCCTTTCTTTGTGCAAAAAGAACCTCCATTTGTAGTTAAAAACAGATTTAGTTGTAGTTTATATTTCTTTAGATATAGTTATCTTTTTGTAGTGAATTCTTCCTTTACATTGGAATCTGTGATCTAACAAGTAGTTCAAACTTGTTCAAATCATTATTATCATTACCCTGACAACAATGAACTTTAGTAGTTGAAAACAACACAAATAATACTAGGAAAGTTCTGTAAAAGACTATAAAGAAAATCAATAACATTAGAAAATATTATTAACCTTAACAATTGTATTTCCTAAGCTTTTGATGATTCGTTTTTCCAAGGTAGCAAAAACCACTACTTTTTAGACCAACTTATTGAAGACTAAAAAAATAATTGATACTTTTGAATCTTTTTGTGCAGCTAAGTTAGCCAGGAACATTCAACCAAACTCTCAACTCATGGTCACTACAAACCCCATAAGCACACTCAACAACATGCTAAGAAATTTTCATTAAAGAACAGATCAGTGATAATTATAAATCTCATGCAGTTAAACCATGCTAGTAGTCTTTCCTAGCATTTAAATTTATAATAAAGGAATCAACCTGTTATACGAAATCATAAAATCTTTGGTGTATACATTGAAAAGAATATTGTTTCAATAGAGAAGCTGCATGCAAATCTTTTTCTAAACGAAATTTTTTGTCACCTGCAGGTTATGATTGTTGCCTGAAATGATTGGTCGTTTATTCACACCTAAGAAGAAAATGCATTCACGACAATTCGAGATGAAAGCCTGCATCGTAGCAGCTATCACATTTACTCTTTCACAATGCTCCACTCTTACAGCCTGCAACACAGAGGATATCAAATAAGCATTGCGCAAGGAAAGGTACAAGATCAACAAAAATGCCACTTTTAATCAAATTAACAGTCAGCCATAGAACCCAAATAAGTACCTATTATTTGTCGCCATCCCTTATCAGCTTCACTAACAATGCCCTAAAACCTGAATGCTATAACAATCTCTTACACTTAACCTCAGGTCTACTCCAGACAATGCAGAAACATCTCAAAACAAATATAAAGTTACACACATGTCAAAATCATTATTCATAACTCTCATAAAACACATCAGTAGTAGTACACTTAATAAGGTCTTGTAAATATGTTGAA
Organism: Sequoiadendron giganteum; assembly: GCA_007115665.2. Lineage (NCBI taxonomy): Eukaryota > Viridiplantae > Streptophyta > Pinopsida > Cupressales > Cupressaceae > Sequoiadendron > Sequoiadendron giganteum. The sequence continues at coordinate 407,588,643 of CM021106.1, forward strand.
AAAGCGTAAATAAAGGCTTAAAGAATCATGCAGACCTAATTATCTAAGCTATGGTACCAATTTCCACAGAAATGAAATAGTCTTAGTACCAAAACAAATAGACACATAATGATCATAGTCGAATATAGAAAGCGTAACACCTGACCTTAGTGAATAGAATAAAAAAATTAGGTTCAAAGAGAGAGTAAAAACACATCAAACAATCCCTGTCCTAAGTGACTCCAAGATTTTAGCAACAACTATATACACATAGCCTACACAGCCCTTACTATAGAAAACTCAAAGAAAAGCTTCCCACCTCTCTTCAACAAGCAAATAAGCAGAATTAAAAAGGAAAATAATAAACACAAATGATCAACATAAGAAATAAGGTCCATACTCCAATAAGATCGAAACTATATTACTCTTATTGAAACAATGCCAAATCAAATAATCTTGGGAGATTTAAAGAAAAAAAGGACCAACTTCAAAACAAGGAAATGTTGATAACAATGTAGACTGCAAAGACAAAAGGATCAAGGAACTAAAATTCAAAAGTTTAATTAGATGGCTTTCCAAATATTCCAACTCACTAAACATTTTCTCATTGGAGGAAAAAAAACAGTCATAGCGCAAATTCTGGCAAATTTGACACATAAATGTAATATTCCAGCAATTGAATCAGAAGACATTTTATATGTATAGTTGACCAACACAAACACCACTCAAAAGTAGAACACCTACACCTATACGCCCAACACTAAAGTACAAATCCAATAATATAAAATATAATTTGACTTCAAAAAATTAAAAATGAATAGATATTGTCAAGCCAACGGGCATATGTACCTTATTTAGCTGTTTAATTTTCACACTGGCTACCAATAATGTTTTTGTATTGCCTTTTAGATATTTGACTTGCACATTTTCCATTCGTATGTTATTATTTTATGTTTGGACCTATAGCAGTGTTTCAATTTCATTGTTTTCATTGATATCATGTTGTTAGTGATTATATTACTTAGTGAAGCATTACTAGTTTATTGTGAATTTTCATTACACATCAATTAATATCTTGACCATATTAGTAGTAGATGATCTTTAGTTAGATGTGATTATTACTATATGTTGTGAGTATTCACTTATTTAGTTTCGTAATTGATTTTGTATAATGTAATCCCATGATGTATATATATGCCTTACTTGATTACATTCCTGTTGATTGTGTTTTGGATATCTTTGTATTATGTGTATATGCCTAGCATTTTAACTGAGTATGCAGGCATAGGTTACAACAACAATGATTAATTTGGAGACGAACAACATTGGCTGAAAGCATGTATGTTTGTTTATCCCGTCTCACTTGATTTGTGTGTTAAGAGATGTACCTTATTTAAAACTGAGTTATCTATCCAAGTTGAGTACAATTCTGAATTCTCATATTGCATTTAAACCCATAAAGCGTTTTGAGTTCTTTGCATGAGATTTATTAACTCTTGCTTGTGTTTACATTTGCATGATTTTCAAATATGCCTTGTAGTCGTTTTGGAACTACAAAAATGCTATTAAGTTAAAGAAAAAGAGAGAGAGAGAGAGAGAGAGAGAGAGAGAGATTTTTAATAGTTACAACTTAAATGTCTTATTGAAAAAGGTATTGTTGCAAATTGAATTATTTGTATGGTCAAAAGAAAATGAAAAGGTTGACAATAGTCTTATTTTTAAAAGGTGCATAATGTCTTTCAAAAGAACTTGTTTAAGTGGGGAAAGATAAGAAAGATGTGAAAATAATCATTTAATGTTAAATTGAGTTTTCATGGGCATTTATTTATGGTTCAAGTCAATTTTCAAACTTCGATTATCTCCTTTTAAGTATTTTATAATAAAATCCTCAGGGTTTTGGTCTTAATTTGTTCATAAGGGTTTTCTTTTATATGTTTTTGCTAAAACCCTAATCTTTATGAGTTATGGTCCTTTGTGCACATTGCTATTGTATTCTTCTATTTTAACATTGATTTTTTTTCTAGTTAATTCACTTAACTTTACAGCCTAAACCCCTTGAATGTCACAGTCTTACTAACACTTTGCTTTCATTAACCAATGTTCGTTTGTGAATGTATTATCCTTTATTTTCTAGTCACAATCACATTGCAAATTTAGGTCCCTGTTTGCACTCCATGTGCCAATTCCCTATTGCATCGCATAGCTCCTTCACATCACAATTTTGAATGTGGACCCAACTCTCACTCCCATGATGTGCAATGGCTTAATATTTCCTACAAGTTGCTAATTTGGGTTCTAACTTGGCAATATCTTATATGGTGACAGATAAATGACAAATTGTTATTGCATTGTTAGTGAAATCAAGCCATGTATGGCTAAGTGTGGAGCCATACTTTCCAGTCCATGCAATGTTATGTTGTTCTTGAGCTGTGTTGATGAGTTCTGATCGGTTCATTAATGCAACATTCCATGACATGTGACAGCTGGCAACATTCCATTGCATCACATAGTTCCTTCACGTCAGGGTTTTTAGTGTGGACCCCACTTTCAAATGTGCAATGCTCAATGGATTTTATCTCTCTCAAGGAAATGTTGTCATGGTTTCAAATGTGAACTCCTTTTGCATCATGCTTCTCCTCCTCATTGCAGTTTTGAGTGTGAACTCCACTTCCAAATGTGTGATGGCTTTATATTTCCAACAAATATGTTGATTTAGGTTCTAGTTCGGTAGTATTATATGCGGTGGCAGACAAATGGTAGATTATTATTAAATCACATTTTGAATGTATGTGCAATGGGAAATAAAGGTGAAATATTAGTACATATAGTGACTTAGTTGTCGATATGCATGGTGAAACGCTATGATATTATTGAGTCACAAGTTAATCACCCCAACAAATGCAATGCTCCTATTAGTCAAAGTGTATAGCATATCTCTCTAATGGCTCTAGGTGTAAAAGAAGGAGCATAAATTTGATGGGTCGCACATTATTTTTGTTTTGAAGTGAAAAACAAGGCACCATGTACCATACCAACCTTAACAAGCAAAGCACCATTAATGATCTACTAAGGCCCTGCAACCAGCCAATCAGATTTTTTTTCTCCCAAGGGCTGACTGATAATGGACTGCATTATATTGTACCTAATTTGCAGCCTAATACATGACTAATATAGCCTTCCATAAAGTCCTAAATTACTGTTCCAGATCTTAGATGCAAGATTATAACTAAGAATAGAGGAAAGTGAAGAGTAGAGAGCTGGGAATGAACATTGACAAAGAGATCAATCACCTACAGATTTAGGTACTGATGAGCTGAGAAAAAACAAATATTTTAAATTGGAAGCACTTTTTTAGCATGGCATATAACAAAAATGGAGGAAAGACTAAAGTTTTAAATCAGTCAATTATAAAAGCAAAATAAATAAGTATCCATAAAAACAAGTATTTTTCTTTGCCATGTTGAAAAGGGAAATGCAACTAAAAGTTGTGGCTTATGAAAATATTAATTTTGGAAATATTAATTTATTCCAAGCATGCATTTCTTTTTAATAATTATGAAAAAAATAAAAGCATGTAAATCTAGGCCATTCCTGTTGGGTTAATCCCAGACATAATTTTTTGTAAAAAAATTAAACCTTCTCCTATAAAAGGTAGTGCATTGTACTTTGAAAAAGGAGAAGAAATTCTTGGTTTTAAAGGAGCTACAACAATAAAGATTTTCAGAAGTTTTCATGGTTTCTCTTCCCTTAGTGAAATTTATGTGGTGAAAATGCATGCATGATTGTTAATCTAAGTATTTCAATTCTTTCATGGTGAAGTACTTGTTAGAGTTGTGCCATAATTGTGTGCTTTAATAAACCTTTGCAATTTTAAGTGATTTAAGTTCCTTAGGAAATTGCATTGACTTTGCGGCTTTGTGATTCAATCTAGTTAAACAAAGGTTAGTTTATTTCTAGATTAATTTAATCATGCATGATAGCATTCCAGCATAACTTCAAAATTAGGATTTCTTTCTTCCCCTTTCATTTGATCTATTTTTAATAAATGTTTAGAATTACTAAAAAACAAAAAAAAGGCAGCAAAGTTTTGAACACTAGTTGCCATAAAGGATTCCCAGCATTCATATTTTATCAGATTCAAGATCAGGGAAACCAAATTTTAGGGTTTAGAACATCACCAATTGCTTTATCATCAAAATATAATCCTCATGTGCAAATTTTAAAGTGCAATTGTGTAAGTCTCTTTGTGAAAAAGTTAAAACAGAAAAACAATGAAAATTTGAGTGAACCAGCAAGTCATGACCTGACAACCAAAACCTTGGTGCAATCATCTCCCCTTTAGAGATTTGATTTCCTTTCAAGAGAGATGTGAATTTGCTTGAATTTGCATCTCTATTGTAATTGTGTCAAAACACCCATCAACAATACTGTTATATTTCATTTATATTACAATAAGTAGTGTCATTATTTAGCAGTAAACCCTAGGATGGGATCTGTTTGAATGAAAATTATGAGGCCTTACCAATTTGTAATTCCAAATGATTATAACCACAATTAGGCTGATTTATGGCTAAATTCAGATTATAACCACATCAGGGTTTATGGATCCGAGGTGCCCCCAATTTCACTACCATTGCATGTCCCTCTAAGAATCGTGTGCCTTGAATTTATCAAACAATTGGGTTTGGCAAGAGGACTATATTGGGAATATTACATCATTCTCATCGGTTTGCTAGTGTGTCGTTGTAATAGCTATTTGTTAATTGGTTGTGATTTATTTGTTTGTATTATGAATTGTTAAAACAACTCGTATATTTAAAGGAGTGGTTATAGGAGGCATAAAAATTCTCATATAATAAAAAGTGTAAAAAATCCTATAAACAGTAATATCTTATTGAATGAAATATAGAATTGTAGCAAAGTGTTATTTTGTGTATAAAATTTTCTGTTTCACTTCTACAAACTCTCCCAAAATCTCTGATATAGTATGAGAGCAACATTTACTCATGAGTCATTCAAATATCCTTTTATAGTTTGGGATCCACTTATGGAGATTTCATTGGGTTGATTGAGAGGTAGAGACGTGTCAATCTCCATGCCGATGATCTTAATTTGGAGGAAGTCGTGGTAGGGAAAAGTTCCAAAGTGAGTATGCAAAGACAAGGGATTCACTAGACAAGAGTGAAGAACATATCCACCAAACTTTCCTAAACATCACTTGCGCATACACAATTTCACTTTTGCTTGCATGCTCACGATAATAAAACAAGCCAACTATTTACATTTGCTCTCTATAGCAGACTTGAATCTGAATCGAGCATTTGCTACAACATTGACCAATATTGGTGATGGAGTGTCATTGGCTTCTGTGGATACTTGCTACTAATACTTGCCAACAAATTAAGTAGTCAGCTTTAAGGATCTCACTTGCAGATCCATCCTTAAGGATTTGGTGAGTCTTTGAAGCTTTTCTAGCCATGGGATATGATGATGATCAAACTTGAGGCTTGCAACCACTTCAACACATCAGTCTATCATTTCTTGTGGAACTTCCTCAATGCAATTCTCCATTGCCAAGGTTTGGAGAGTGATTTCATGCTAGAGGAAGCTTGGAGAAGCAACATAATTTCTAAAGCATACAAAAAAATCTATGCAAAGGCAAAATTAGCTTGGTTAATTGGCGTGCCCTAACAAGGCATTGGGCTCATCAAACCCATTACTATTAACATCGTTTGAGCAACCTAAACTTGTTCCATTGGCTGTTTCATAGCATCTAAAATGGTTGATTGTTGAGTTGAGTTTATAGAGAGATCCATGAGGTGCCTGATGTCCACCACATTAATTTTTTGAAGACCTCAGAGCAAGTAAATCCTAATCCTAATCCCCACTTGATCCCTTCATGAAGACCTCAAAGCAAGTAAATCCTAATACTAATCCCCACCTGATCCGTTCATGATTGTTTGCACATTCCTAGCCTAGTGATTAGGAAAGGGCTAATCCCCTTTCCATCAACTTCCCATCCACCTTGTCCTTCCCCTCATAAATATTTTACCTTTTGAAAGGGACACCCACAAGATGGTCTCAGTGCTTTGTTTGGATCACGAGCATCAAGTGCGAAGACAAGCCTAAAGCAAAAATAATTCAAGTCTACAAATGATGGAAGGAAACAAAATTGCTTAATACGTCAGTAAGTTTCATTCCTTGATGAATCAACTAGCTAAAATAAAAGTTTAAGTAGATGACAATGATGTAAATGCTATCTTGTTGAATAGCATGCCTTCTAGCTATAATAATATTGTGTTCACATTGAACAAAGTAAATGATACTCTAGAAGATATAATTTTTACCTTGATTGATGAACCAAGGAAAATGAATTAATTATAGAGGAAACTACAATACTTGTCAAAAACAAGATTAAAAATTCCCCTAAATTTAATTCTTCTATTGCAAAGGGGATTCAATTCTCCAAGAACATAATTTTGTGCTACTATTGTCAAGGTACATGGGGATGCGTCCTCGGGATTTTTTCCCTTGTACCCACACCAGGGACATTCCGAGGACATGGGGACAGCTTGGGGACATTTCCCAACTGGATAATGTAAACTCGCTTGAAAGGTTTTTGAGATGGCAAGATGGCAAGTGGGTGGTGTGGGGATGGTCGGCTATCCCAAGGATGCATCGAGGACATCTGAGACATCCCTCGACCATCCCCACACCGTCAACAACATTTTTTAAATTAAAAAAAGGCCATATTTGAAAAAAAAACTATTTTGAACGTTCTTTGTGGACCCCCACACCTCTCCAGACACTAGCATAACAAAAAGAAGACTCCATATGGAGCATTTGTTCATTTTTACATGAAAAAAATTGCAGCCAAGTTAGAAAAACAAAGCAGCAGGGTTTGAAAGTGTTGTTGGAAAAACCAGCATTGGTTAGCAACAAAGTTGAAGTGTGAGGTAGCAACCGGCAAGAGAAGTGAAAGAGGTATGTTCATTGTTAATCTTCCATTTGTCCTTCTTTTTTCAATTTTTCTCAAGGTTTAAAAGATGAAATGTATGGTTTTTTATTTTCTATTTTCAGTTTCCAAATTCCACTTGCATATTGCTTCACAAAACAAAACAACATGAGCAGCAATAGTGAGAGTAGTGGGGAAGACGGAAATAAAAACCAACTTGGGGGTTCAATTAAGGTGTGGAAACGGTACATGTGAAGGGGAACGATCTCAAAAAAATCCATTTGAATGCCCTTCCAAAGTTTTAGAAACTTATGCAAAAGACCCCTTTAATTCTAAACACCTCTTCTTCAATTTGTGACAGCCCTAGACAAAGATAACAAGAAAAAATTGGGGGTACTAGAAAGTGGTTACGTCACATTTTTAATGATGATTTTAGAGGGAGCTACACGAGAGTGTATTTTAATCTATTGAGCTATACAAGCTAAGGGGTCAAGGCTTATTAAGACATAAAGGACGATGACAATAAAGTGTTATAGATTGCATATGGAGGCGAAATCAAGATCTAAGGGGTTTCAAATGCCAACACAATCCACACAATCAGCTATGCATATGCCCTTTGCAACTGTTAGTGCTAGTGGTGATGTTCATGTTTCCACAAGAAGGAAGAGGAAGACTATTACTAGTGAGAGGCCAGGTATAGTTGCGAGTTTGTTCAATGTGCATGCATGAGATGTGTCAGAGTACTCCATTGCCAATTTTTTCTTTACCCATGTCATCTCATTCCATATAGCATGTTCTCCTTACTTCAAACAAATGTTCAAAGATCTAGCTTTTGTTGGTCCCTCATTCACCCCCTAAAGAGCATAAACTACACAATACACTCCTTGACAAAAAATATTCCAAGGTGAGTTTGGTAATGGAGAACATGAGACAGCACTAGATTAGGACAAGTTTCTCTATTGTCAAGGATGGGTGGACCAATATTAGACATCTGCCACTTATCAACATCATAGTCACATGTTCAGCTGACACATATTTTCATAGAGTTGTTGATTGTTTTGGAGAGCACAAGGATGCAAAATTGCAATTTCATATTTTGAGAGCTGCCATAAAGGAGGTGGGACCCTCCACTATTGTGAAAGTGGTCACTGATTCAACACATGTGTGCAAATTAGCAAGCATGATGGTGGAGGGTGCTTAGAAGCACATCTTTTGGACCCCTTATTGTGTTCATGCATTGAACAACATATTGCACGACATAGGGGAGTTAGATTGGTGCAACAGACAGTGATAGAAGCTAGATATATTCAGATGTTTATTTGCAACCATCACAGCTCAGTCGCTCTCTTTGGGACATTTTCAAACAAGGAATTCCTCAAACCTATGGAGAAAAGGTATGCCAGTTATCTTATTTTGTTAGAGAGGATGCTTGAGATGCAAGAGTCTCTACAGTTGACGATGGTTAATTCAGAGTGGAGTAAATGGTCTACTGCAAACTTTGTCGAAGGAAAAAGCATCAAACAAAAAATTCTTAATGATGTGTTGTACCCAAAATAATTTTTTGGCATTTTGCTTAAATTGAGCTAAACATGTAAAAATGTTGTCAAAAGTATGTTTTAGGTCAAACCAAATGTAGGGTTTTTGTGGGTCTATGTCAAAGAAGACGCTTGCAAATTTCTGAAAATTTGAAAATTAGGGTTTCAAAGCCCTATTTTTAGGAAAACCCTAAAAAATAGGACCTTTCCAAAAATGATTGAAAATGGTTTTGATAGGGATAATTTGACTTCACAATCACACTAGTCAAGTCAAAATCATCAAAAAGTATATTTTACTCCAGTGGGTCTATTTTCATTTTTCAGGAAGAAAACTAGGACCTCTGCAGCCATTAATGGCAGAATGGCCAGTACCAAGTGGCGAAATCCAAGCTTCAACAAGGAATCTATGGCAGAAATGCTCAAAAAGATGCTCTGCAACAAAAGGGATTTTCAAAAGTCAAAAATGCTGAAAATTGACTAAGTCTGGAAAATGAACACTTTGCTACCAAGGAGGCTATGTAGTTGAATGCCTTAGTCATTTTTCCAACACCCGTACACACAGCATGGTGAAGATGATTGCTAAAATGCGCGTATCTGCGTAGTCAACAACGGTGATCAAGTTGGTCGAGCTACAATGGTAAAAAGTGAAGTGCGAAGGGATGAAGATCTTAAAGGAAATGATGAAGCTGCAATCAAAAGAGCCCTTGTTGACCAAGGGTGCCCATGAGTTCAAGAGGTCAAAGACAATCATCAAGTCTTACCAAGACAGTCACCTCCTTCGTAATTTTGTTGGCTTTCCAACGCATCATCAAGCAGGCTCACCTGATTCATCGATCACCGACAACGAAAGCGAAGACAGAAGATGCCGAAGGCAAATAGCATCAAAGGTAGCAGTAAAAACATGAAAAAAGAGCCCCTACTAACCAGGGGCGCCCTTGAATTAGATGCTCTAGATGTCAGTTGTTGAACATGCTTGTCTTCATGTGATCTTTCCAACATCAACTCAGCCTCGCAGTGAACCTATTCGCCAGCCTGCAAGACATATCAGAGGACAGTAGTTGTTAATCATTCAAGCATGCAAAATGGAGGGAAAATCAATGCACATCAAGGCAAAAGCGCCCATGTTGGCCAAGGGCGCCCTTCATTTTGAGTCACTTGATGAGGTCTTCAACAACTGCTTTCTACAAGGCATCTGTTCAACTCCCTCTTAGCTTCTCGATCAATCCAGTTGCACGTTCACAGGACCTGTCAAGCATTCATAAGCAGAGATCAAGCAGAAAACACCAAAGGTGAAGGCTGAATGAAAAGCATGGAGAAATTGAACAAGTGTCAAAGAAAAGCGCCCTTGCTGAGAATAGGTGCCAAACTTTTTGGGCAATCAAATGCAGTCTGTAAGCTCAATGACCTCAAGGATGATCTTCTTCGTTGTGATCAATCTCAACAATGACACCGTTAGCGAAGACAATAGACAGATCCAACATCTGACGATCAAACTGGGACCGATCGTGGAAGCTTGCAAGTTGAAAATCATAAGTCAAATAGTCAAAAGCGCCCCTGCAGGCCAAGGGCGCCCATGTCTTTGAAGTATCTAAATCAACTTTCAGAATTCACGAAACCAGTCATCCTTTTCGGTACTGAACTGGTTATCCATCCCACATTTCAGCAAGATCGTCAAACTCGTCAGTTGACAAAGATCTCATATCAGAGCATGGAAGATCAAATTGGAGGAATTGATGAACACTCAAGAAAATTGACTAAGTCTGGTGGGAAAAAGCACCTTCTTGGGAAAAGGCTCCCAAGAATCAGAAGCACCAAACTTAGGTTTTGAGCTTTGCAACTCCCAAGCACACTTCATCGGAGTTGTTCCATCTCAGCAATGCATCTGTCAGCTACACTTCAAGATCAACTGAGCAACAAGGATCAAGGATCGAACAGAGGCATTTCACCATGAAAAAATAATGAACAAGGGTTCAACTCTTCAAATGGACGCCTAAAGTCAAAATAAGGCTCAGTTGACTGAAGTTGACTATTTTGAAGGTTTTTACATGGCTAAAACATCCCAAAATTGGTGGAATTTGCTCCAGTGAACTCCTAATCAAGCATATTTATTATTAACTCCCCAATCAAGTTTTGGATGCCCAATTGATGCTTGCAACTCCAAATTGACATATCAAAGCATCTAGGCGTCCATTCTTCATTATTTCTTTACAAGTTGAGGAGCTCAAGAACAGATATTTTTCTTCTCCAACGTTTTTTGAAGATCTGCCAGAGGGGTTTTCCCCATTCTTCACACTTTTGGAGATCTATTGCACAGAGGGACAATCTATCAGAGTTTGCATCTTGAGGCACAATTTTCTTGAAGATCCAGAGAGGCAGTTGATAACTTCAAAAATTCTTGTCTTTTTCCTCTTTCCTTGTCTTAAATCTTCTTACATGTCCAAGAAAACAACAAATAATCACAGATCTAACCAACTAGATATGATCAGCAAAGATTTTTCAACAAAACCCACATGTTAGATTTTTCCAAAAAAAGTAGCCCTGCTGCCCCTATTTTTTAGGGTTTCTGGAAAAAGTCATAATTTTGAAAAACAGACAAACTGGGTTTGTTCAGTTCTGAAACACGAACAAAACCCATGTGTTGGATTTTTCCCGAAAAAATCCATTTTTTGTGCCTCGTTGCCTCTGCCACCAAAGGGCTCTTGCATGTCATAGAAAAATTCATTTTTTCAAATTTCTAACAATCTGGGTTTGTTTAGAAAAATTCTCAACAAAACCCATGTCTCAAAAAATTTCTGCAAAAATTGCCCTGGCAAGGCTATTTTTAGCAATTCTAGAAAAAGTTGTCCGAACAATGTTGGGTGCCCAGTCAATCTTCAAGGTTTTCAAAATGCAATTCTCCCAAGATGAATACAAGGCCAAAATGGTCTTACTCCATGATTTCCTGAAAACGACTGACACCGATCTGCGTCGGGCACACCCAAAGGTCAATTTGGACAGATTGACAAGCATAGACACACAAGTCCACAGGTTCCATAATGGTTTCACCTCGTATATCTGATGGTCTTCCAAGGCCAGTTTAGAGGATTGTAACCGTTGGAATTTTGCATATATAGCGAGTTCGTGTGCATTTCCCACGGCTGGAGTGTTGGCAATCAAACTTCGCGGTTTCATCATCAAACATCGTGGTTTCATCATACAACACTCTTCCATTGAGAAAGATCAAGGAAAACATTAGAAACGTAAAGCTGCAAAAGAACGCAGAAGGTAGTCATTCCCAATACAGAGTCGCCACCAGTTAAAACTACACTACCTTCCACATTGAAGTGGAAACATAGATAGAAAGACAAGGAGTAACCCTCCTAAGGGAAACAAAATGAAGGAGATACATCGAGTTGCCGACACTGACAGTTGAGCCATGTGACGATCTCCGTATAAAGAAGCCAACGATTGGTTGGGAGAATTGTTGACTAAAATTGATGAGGTGTAAAACACCCACTTAGGACGTCCTACCCTCCAAAATAGCATTAATGGCAATAGGAGTTAACTTGATGCCTCATTCCAAGTTAACTCATTGTCCCACTGATCATGCATGTCAGATCCCACTAATTATCGATGTCTATTTCTAGATCTCCACTAATTGTGGATCTCTATTTTGGAGGCACTTTTGTAATTGGAGTTGACTTTTAGTTTAGTTTCAGTTAACTGAAGTAGTTTTCCAGTTAACTGCTAGGTCACCTACATTTAGACATAGGAATAAATCTTGCAGATTGGCAAGAACTATTTGTTAGCTCAAGAAGATTTTAGGGTTGCCTACTCCTTTGAGTCTCTATAAATAAGAGTCTTTGCTCTTTATTTTGTAACTTTTATTTACTATGCAAAATTGATGCGCCATTGTTGCCAACAAGTTTGAAAGTGCATATTTGTTCACTCTTGGATGATAGTTAATTGGTTGATTGCAATTGTGTATGATTTTGTACCTTTGCTGTCCCAATTCTTTGTAATTCGTTGAGAAAGCTTGAAGAAGGAAATCAAAAGGCACATGCAGTTTGATCTAAAGATTTGAGTTCTCCCAAACGTCTTGTTCTTATAACATTGTTTCAATCTCCTCCTTGGACAGGGGTTCCTCCTCCTTGGATATTTTGATGTTAATAGTTATCATTTGATGTTGTGTAATGAGTTGTCTTTCGGCCTACACTTTGGACAGGTGTTGTTAACTCCTCGGGAATCCTATTAGCCAGTTCATCGTAATTTGTTGTTTCTAGTGAGTTGTTTCCCAGCCTATACCTCGAACAAGGGTTCTTCCTCCTTGGCAAGTCTGAGATCCATCTTACCCTAAAGAGTGATTGATTGCATAAAGCCTTATTCCAGCATAAATTTGAGATTTCAAAGCCTCGGACTCATTCTAGCGAGATGGTCGGCACAAGTAATCCAACCATCCATTCCCGCTCCTATACCCTCATGCTCTGTTTATCTCGAGAAGATAGGATAAATTAAAAGTTAGTTTAGTTGTAGTTAAGATCTGCAGAAACCAAAGAAAACCTTAGCTGCAACGCATTGTGTTTATAACCCTTGTGTCATGTGGCTGAGTAAAAAAGATAAGAACCTTAGTTTACTGTACTTATTACGCAAAACATCAGCAAAGAGGGATCTTCATCTCTTAAATTTGAAGAGCAGATACTAAAACACTTGCAATGGCTGTCCATTTCCAATAAGCATTCCAAAGGTGCTAATTGGAACGCCAACATGATGATTGGTGGTCCAATGTGAAGTAAAAAACTGCTATTTCTAATAACTTGCTGATTTGTATTTTATTAATGAATTTATAATTCATATTTTGATTGCTGATTTTATTAAAAAATGATTTTAATTTTAAATTTTCTAACTTGTCTTTTTTCAAATTTGTGTTTGCAGATTTATTTGCTCCTTCATTTCACCAACTGTGTTTATCATTAGATATGCTGATACAGACTCTCCTACTCTTGGAGAGATTTATGAGACAATTTACAGCACACATGGAAAAATGAAGCAAACAATTTGTAACATAAATCCTAATTTGGGATTATATGAGCAACACATTAAGCCCATTGTGATGCAGCAATGGAACACTATGAACACCCCACTTCATCTAGCAGCCTTTTCTCTCAATCCCAAGTGGTATGCACCAAAAGCTGGTAGGTTTCCTCCTTGTGATGATTGTTACATCCCTTTTGTCTTGAACAAGATTATGGCAATGTAATTACATTCGTTATGTTAGTTATGATTAACCACCTTTCATGAGAATGTGAAATTGGGAAAGAACTTTTAATTATTTGCTATAACTATAAGTATGGATGATTTCCTTATATATGTATATAGTGAATGTGTTGAAGAGTTTTTATTTTATAAATGATATCGAGAACGATCGAACCCTAATTCTTTGTCAAGTAGTTGCAAGATTGCCAACACCCGAGGGAAAGGGGAATATCATCAAGGAGAGGTCGTAGTCCATAGAGGATCAAATTACCATCAAGCCATGAGTTGGTGTAAGGTGGCTACATTGAAATCATAACCTTGTGTTATATCTCACTTAATTAAATAATTTTAAAACAAAGCAATGTTAATTGTTCACCATTGTTCTCCTTTGGAAGTCATGTTGTAAACCTTTGGAGCACATCTTAAGAAATAATAAATGAATAAAAAATATTAAAACTAATAAAAATATCAGCCCCTAAGACTGATGCTTTTATATTAAGGTTAATATTAATAAAATGAATTCATGCCATCGGTCGAACCCTAATTCTTTGTCAAGTAGTTGCAAGATTACCAACACCCGAGGGAAAGGGGAATATCATCAAGGAGAGGTCATAGTCCATAGAGGATCAAATTACCATCAAGCCATGAGTTGGTGTAAGATGGCTACATTGAAGTCATAACCTTGTGTTATATCTCACTTAATTAAATAATTTTAAAACAAAGCAATGTTAATTGTTCACCATTGTTCTCCTTTGGAAGTCATGTTGTAAACCTTTGGAGCGCATCTTAAGAAATAATAAATGAATAAAAAATATTAAAACTAATAAAAATATCAGCCCCTAAGACCGATGCTTTTATATTAAGGTTAATATTAATAAAATGAATTCATGCCATCGTTGGAGAAGGGAGGCGGTAACTCCCCGCCACCCTGGCTACCATTCTTGGAGTAACGTCCAAGAAGAAATTCATGCAATCGCTCATCTTGGGGAATCTTGGCTCGAGTAAATGGGAGGATGTCTTCTTTTATCATGGAAGGCTCTCACTCTTTTCTTCTTCCTCATTCGCATTGGCTTTGGCAATCTTTTTTTTCTGCATTCACCAGTGACTCATTCCATTTTTCAACCGATCGACATTCTTTATTTTTTCTTGGGGCTTCACTCATTACTCAGGGTGTTTTTGGTATCGACTGTCAACAACTTTACAATCTCTTCCTCATTGGCATAGGCTTTCGCATCCATTGCTCTGGCATTCTTCTTTGGTTTCTAGAGTCGAACGTCATTCTGCTTGTCTCCTCATTCTGTTTCCTAGGACGACAAAAGCATTTTGTTTTCACATGTAGTTCAATATCACAACATTCATCTTGATAGCAAAGTAAATCATCACCCTATAGCTAATAGCAGGATCGTTGGAGGAAAGACGTCAAGAGTATAGTCGAGCTTCAGACGACTTGCCAGGCACGTTTATATTAGTCTTGATTTCTCTTAATCGAGCTTGATTAATTGTCTCTTAAATCATTCATGGAAATGGGATGTGAATGTCGATACTTTTCTTTGTTTCCAGCCAGTTTAGAGAACTATAAAATTGGAAATTTTATGCAATTTCCTTTCCCATCTAGCAGGGTTACTTCTTTCTTTTGCTCTCGGAATGCCCTGTGAATTTATTTTGTCATTGTTTAAACTGAAGTCTTCATCATGCTCTATTCCTATACCCGAATCTAGTCACATTATTATACTCTTTTTCATTTAGACTAAATAGAGCTTTAACAATTATTGTAAACTTCCCTTTACTGTTGAAATACTATCTTGCACTTATCTTGAAAGAATGAAACAAGCTTAATACCTTTGTTTGCAAGACACTAAATTTTGTGTTGAGTCCTATGTCCTCATTCTCCTCTCTACAAGCCAAAAATAAGTATCTACCCCTGATTTAAAAGAATTAATTAAGAGTTGGGTCTTTGATAATATATACACTATGGTTAATATTTAAATGTCGAGCAAGGGTGAGAGTGCTGACGGCACAAGATACGTGCTCATTATTGATAAAATCCTTGGCCAAGGTTATGATGCTTTGAGTAAGCATTGGTCAGCCATCAAGAACTAGATATACCCCTGGTCAGAATGGTCTTTCTACTTAGGAGAACCTATAGTGAAGGATCAACCAGGGTAGTATAGGTTCTTGACACAAGGCTCAAATGGCATGATGGTATTTATGAGATCCTTTATTGATTTCCCTCGTGAAGGGTCGGGTTTCTTTAGTTGAAGAAACATGGGAGACAAGTAGGTCTTTGGTTGGGCGGCAAAGCCCTTGATGATATTTCTTTTCCCTTGAAGATGGACTTGTTCAAGCATACCAGCAGGAAGCCCTCGGACTGTTATTTCATTGTTGTATTTGATGCTCTATTCATTTTGTAATTAATGGAGAAGTTAGTTGATATCCAACTGTGTTTTCAATTATATAAACTGTAAATTGTTCTTTTTCAGCTGAAAATGAAAAACTAGAAGTTAGTTGATGAATGTTAAAGTAGTTAATGTTCAGATTGCTTATCTTTCCCGATCATTAATGCAAAGGAAACCCTTGTAAGGAAAACTAGTTAGTTACACTTCAGCTGAATTTGGTAGTTAGTTACCGTTCTTAAACTGTAGAATAGATTGTATGTAACAATGATGAAGAAGTGAAAGAAGGGTTAATGAAGGCCCTTTGAAAGATGTATTCAATTGAGGAGTCGAGTTTACAACACACACAATGGATTTCCTTTACTAATCTTTTTAGTCCAACATTCAACAAACCAAAGGCGAAGATAGATAAAGCTACATTAGCTAAAACTAATCCTATTGGATGGTGGGCATGGCATGGCAAAGATGCACCAAAGTTGAAGATGCTTGCTATTCACCTCCTTTCCTAGGTTGCCAGTTCCTCTATTGCAAAGAGGAAATGGTCCACAATTAGCTTTATTCACTCTATCAAGAGGAATGGGTTGACCTCTAGACGTGCAAAGAAGTTGGTGGCCATGCATAGTGCTTTGCGACTACAAGATCATCAAACTTTAGAGTATCGGTAGACTCCAGCTTTACGATGGGATATTGATCCAAAGGATGCCACCCATATTGATGAGGAGACACAAGATGGATTGGTTGGAGTTCCATTAGATGAGTCAGCCCCTCATACTCATAGTGGCAATGACTCAGAGTCAGACTCCAATTTTGATGCAATGTTGGGAGATGCCAATTAGAGGCAGCCTCATACTTTCCATCACTATGTTTTTGACATTTGTGACTGTCATTTTTTGACATTTGTAGTGCAAGCTTGTGACCTTTGGGCATTTTGGAGTATGCAATATTACTATTTTTTAGTTTTATATCATATGCACATTGACAATGAATAATGGAAGCAATTAAATATTAATTTGTTTGACTCTCATGTGAACTCTATTGTTGTGTTTTAAGCAGTGTTCAACGGGGTTTCAAGGACAAGGACGAGGGGACGGCAACGGACGCGTTTCAGGGACGCTAGGATGGGAGGTCTAAGTTTGGGGGCGACGGGGGGACAGCAAGGGGACAGCAAGGGGACAGCGGCGGTGGGGCGGCAGGGTGCTGAAATACATATAGTACTTGAAAAATAGTTATAAAAAAAGTATAAGTATAAGAATTATACATCTTGGAGATAACTAGGAGTCCCCTAGACATCTTGTGGACACCCGAGAATCCTCAAAGTCCTAGTGGTGGCTTGGAGACAGCAACACTAGTGGTGGGATGGTGGCGTTGGTGGTGGGTCGGTGGGGGGACGTCCCCCCCAAGTCCCCAAGTCTCTAAGACGTCCCCGTCTAGGAAACACGGGGTTTTTGGGGGTGATGTGTCCCCATAGAACACTAGTTTTAAGGATTCTATAATGTATATGTCAATATGATGAATGCCTTATCAATGTTATCATATGAATATTTGAAATTTGCTTATATTTTTAATATTTTCCGTATTTGTTTATAACCATCCCCTTTGCCATCCCTTGTCATCCCCAAAAATGGCCTCAAAAAAAATCATCCCTAAAATGTGTCCCCCCATCCCCACGACCTCCATCCCAATAACTTGGTGGAACATAGACTATTGTAAGGAAAAGGGGCACATTATTATGAATTGTATTCAACATGCCAAGGATCTCCTCGACTAGAAGCTAAATATAGCAAATAAGGCATTAGCAATGGCTAAAAATGAAGAATGGACTTTTGAAGTAGCTATTAAAGACCCTCCTCCACATGAGAACAGCGAGAAGGAATACATTTTCTAAACAAAATCAAGAGTTTGTATTTGTGATTGGATGTGTCTATCCCCAATCACAATTGTTGGTTGTTTGTGATTAGACATGTATGTCTCCAATCACATTTATTGAGTGATAGTGATTGAATGTGTTTGTCCCCAATCACAAAAGTTCATAATTATGATTAGATGTGTGTGTCCGCAATCATAATTGTTGTGAGAAGATGTGTGTGTCCCTATCCCAACTTGTTTTACAACCTCAAATATAAGTGTTTGTCCCTATCCCAACTTGTTGTATGACCTCGAATAGAAGTGTTTGTCCCTATCCTTGGTTCCATGGGTAGATGTGTTTGTCCCTATCCGTAGTAAACTAGTAAGGTCAATCCTACTAAAGAAGGATAGTGAGGCGAATTCCACAATTATTTGTCACGAGTATTTGTGTATGTCCCTACTCTTATCTTGTGTATGCCCCTACTCTTATGTCCCATAGGTTTGTTAGTGTGTCATTGTAATAATTATTTGTTAATTGGTTGTGGTTCATATGATTGTATTATGAGTTGTTAAAATAACTCGTATATTTAAAGGAGTGGTTATAGGAGGTGTATCAATCCTCCTATAATATAGAATGTGAAAATCCTATAAATATGTAATATCTTATTGAAAGAAATATACCATTGAAGCATTGTGTATAAAATTTCATCTTTGGCTTCTATAAACTCTCCCCAAATCTCTAATAGACTTTGAGGGTGCAAGTAATAAAGCATTAATATGCTTCACATTTCAAAATGGAGCATAGATGTGCCATTAGGTGACAGCTCAAATTTCATAATTGTTTTGTTTTGAGGCCCAACCATTTAAAAAGCAAGAGACTGAAAAGTTTATATCATCTAAAAGAATTTCCATGGGCCGAAGGAGTCCACATGCCCATCATTTTGAAGAGATATAAGACCTCACTAGGAATTTTATTGATTATATAGAATTCGTCGAGAGGAAATAAATATAGGCAAGATTCAAGATGAATGAGGTCAAAAAGAAGAAAGTGGATTTCTCCTACCTTGGTACCTTAGAAGAGATTAATATGCCCATCAATAGGATGGAAACTGCTATCAATGAACCATACAAATATATTGATTTTACCAAGAATAATGGAAGCAAATGGCCAAAGGAGGTGAAAACTGATAATTTTTAAGAAGAATCCTCATACATAGCTAGGGAAGTTGTGACCACTTTGGAAACAAAACCTAAATATGGAACAAAGACACCCAAAAGCCACTTATTGTTTAAGTATAAGATGTTGTTGAGGGAACTTATTCCCCCCACCCAAAAAGAGAATGTGCCTCATGAACAACATGACAACCAAGAAATCTCATACCATTCAAGCTCTAAAAGTTCATGAGCTACACAACTAGACACCACTAGACCATCAAAACATTGGAGGAAGATAAGTTGAGACTAAGAAAAGAGAATACGGATCTAAACGCAATCCTTAGCATGAGAGATGAAACGATTAAGATGGAACAACATCCTCTAATCACCTTGTTGCTTCTCGAAATCGCAAGTCACAATACTAGAGGAACTTGTCCAACTCAAGGCCAAGGATATGTCGTTATTGAGGGTAGACAAATGTGTTCATCAACAAAGAATGAAGGATAATAGACAAATTGCTAAGAGTGGGTAAACACCCCTTGACTTTGAGCTCAAGCTAGGCCCAAAAGGGTATTCTTAGAGGTAACCTTAAACAAGGCTTTTGGTTGAAATGAAGATTACATGATAAATAAATTACAACGGTACCCAATTGCAATCTTTGATCCCAAATTTATGTTAGTAGACCAAAACTACCCACTGCTATGACCTTTATTAAGCTGATATACACATGCAAAACAAGATTCTCTCTAAGGATGATTACTTTATGTAGTCACCATACAATGTTTTTTTATCATGTTTTGTTAATATGGTTGTATCCAACTATGCATTAGTTGTTTGGTGGCTTTCGAGTTATTATAGGAGTCAATTGATAGACAATTGTGTTCTCGTGGCAACCATTGCGTCCTTTAAATGGCCTTAGCATCATCAAGGAAAGTAATTTGATCCTTGGCTAACAATCTTCGGTCTACTTCTATAATAACTTCACGTGTGAATAAAGATATTAATTCAAATGCTAATTTTATCAAATAGAAGAGTAAACATTCGGCATCATTGCCTTGAAATAATTCAAGTCAGATTCAAGAAATTTGTACCCTTAGACCCCAATAAAGATGGGAAAGACCACAACACGGTCAAGATCAAGATATTAAATGATTCTTACGAAACGTAGAACAAAGAGAAAGGAGGAGATGACTACAAGAAAAAATTAAAGAACCCCAACCATGCAAATCCAAAGTTGTAGCCCATCCCAAAAATGGAGTCAAAGTCAGAGCATGAGTCGAAGTCGTAGTCAGAAAAACCATAACATTCCCACTAGAAGGAAACATGTGAAGGAACATTGGGAAGAGATAGCAAGGCACCTACCACTACCAAATGAAAGCATGGGTTGGACAATCAAGTGCAAAATTTTGTACAACCACCTTTAGACAAGGAACAGTGGGAGATAGAATCTAAAGATTCATTGTCAAAATCCTATGCGAGTAACCTTCAAGGCATCAAAGGATTGTTGATAGAAGAAGAATTGGTGACTAAAAGAACTGAGCCAAAAACTCTTGGGCCAAATGTGTATAAGAGGGAATGTGTGTAAAATAGAATAAGTTGAGGAATCTCATGTGGCCGAGAGTGCAAGAGAAGCACCAAAGCATCTACATCAAAACTCCCTAGTAATTACGTTCCAAGCATTGAAGTTGCATCGAATGAAAAACTATGGTGACTACACCATCAAGTCCCAGCATTGAGAGACAAAAGTAGACAAATTCACTAGTAATCGATCAGAACATCCAATATGATATTGCAAGACCTGTGAAACAATATAGGCAATGAAGGACCAAGATGACAACGCATATTGGTTTTGATCTTTCTAAGCCACCCTAAGTGGTATAGCAATCTATTGGTAAACAAAATTGAAACTGGCTACCAGAAATGCATGGGAAAGGTTGAAGAAATATTTTGAAGAGGAGTTCAAGCTACTTTGAGATGATAATAAGATCGTAAGCGAAATTTACAATACAACGCAAGGCAAACATGAAAATGTCAAAGCCTATAATTGTAGGCTCAAGGAACTCCAAGCAAAGTTAGAAAAGAAACCAGCCGACAACCTCAAAAAGAGATGGTTCATCGAAAATTTCATTCCTTGAAAAAGATAAAGGTAGTACCACCCTCTTCCTATGCAAAAGCCTAGAATTGAGCAATGAACATAGAGAATGAAGACAAAATGTCTTCCCATGGAAAAAGAAAAACAAAGGAAGATGAAAGTTTGAATGATAGTAGCGAGAATGAATATGGAACCATGCAAGCCTTGAGAAGAGATATGATGTAGATTATGAAGGAGCTAAAAGATGAAAAAGAAGCCAGTAAAGAAAGAAAAGAAATTTAGTGCATGGAACGTAAAGGTGAAGGTCACATCAAAAATAATTGTCTTAGAAAAATGTTTTGTGATATTTGTTAGGTTTAGGGTTTCGGGATCAAAGAATGCCCATACAATCTAAGGAGTAGGAGCACACAAATGCTCTTCACACAAGGAGACCAATCCACTCCACTAAAGCCACAGAATAATAATACATCTCCAAGCGGCTACTGAAATCAAAGAGGGGCAAGTTGGAGTCGGATACAATATGACACTAAAGGTTGTCCCATTGTACAATGTTGGCAATGCAATGAATGGGAACACTTTGCAAGAGACTATTATAGAAACCAGAGCACAACAGGATTACTATGCAAATGGTGTGGGCTTGGAGACCATGAAAATTCTAACTAACTGAAGTAAAAGGCCAATATCAACATGATTGATGTAGAAAGGCATATCAAAGTACTGGTCATTGCTTGAGCCCAAGAAAAGAAGGCTATGTACCCAAACCCATGTAAACAAGAAAAAAAGACTTTGTGAAGCAAGAGATGAAGTGGAGCAAACTATTGATAATGAACAATGCCACTCAAATGTATATACAAGTACGGTAACAAATCAATTACAATCCGATGCATGAAACGATGCATTCTACGACCCATTTGAATTTTGCAAAGAATGAACACCCAATAATTGATCTTCTATCAATGGGCAACCAAGTGATCAATCCAATGTTACTAGCTGTTAACATGGCAAAGAAACCAGCAATGGTGAATATGAAGATCCTTGGAATGAATCACACTATACAAATGTTGATGGGTCTAATGCGAACGTACTTCCGAAAAACACTTTTAGAAGTTTGAGCAAGCTGACCATTTGCCCATTGACTATGTATTAATTGTTTGTTGACTTTTGGCTAGTTATCAGAGTTGGTTGATAAATGATTGTGTTCTTGTGGCAACCATCAAGTCCTTTAAATGGCCTTATCATCATCAAGGAAAGTAGTATGACCCTTAGCGAAATTTTTGGTTGACTTTTGTAATAACTTCATGTGCAAATAAAGATATACTCTTACTCCTTTGTTCATATGAATTGTTATTTTATTTATTATCTCAAGTGTTATTTTTATTAGATAAAATCATACAACACTCTCAAGGTTTTCTTTAGATATTCCGTAGGTATAATGTTAAATCATGATATGCACAAAAACCTACTTCCTACTCTAATACAACTAATTAAGGATTTTCTTCATTTTAAGCATGTGGAGGGTAAAGATTTTCAAGACTAATGCCTTATATGGGTTACAAAGTCACATTCAACCATAGAAACACCTAACATGAAATAACAATAGCGGTAATGATATTTTACCAAATCTACTCAATAATCGTTCTCCAAATTTGCAAACATTCAAATCCAACAAGAAAGAGATCAATAAAAATAATAATTTGCAATGAACTAAAGTACTGTGATGCTTATTATTTTTTATTACAATACACCAACAAATAAGGTGAGAGAAGATATCAAACAAGGGTATGTGCTCAAAAACCTTCCAAAATGTCAACAACTCGCCAAGGAGACAATTACAAATATCGGCTTCTAATAGCTACCCCTTTGCAACTTCTCGAATGAACTACTTGGATGGTGAATGGATATGCAACTATTGAAACACTAGAATACTCTCTACACTTTGGTTCAATGTAAACAAGAACGGCCAACCACCTAAAGAATGATATTTTCTCCATGCAAGTTGTGCCTAGGGTTAGGGAGGTGAGATCCACATTAAATTTGCAAATCCCCCAATAGGAACGTAACAAGGGACACCCATGCCCATCGGCTGAAGTTTCCCCATGGATTGTGCTTGAAATCACAACCCAAGACATCTAGTTGTACATGCAAGGCATGCAAGAATGTTCTATGATCAACAAAATGTCCTCTATGTTAATGGTCAACTGGATGTGAAGTACTATGGCATGTGAGCATGCCCACAAAATCTACAGGAAGAAAACAAGAAGATAACATGCCATTGTTTCTAATAGATGAAATGTCTTGGAGTTGCAAGCGAGTAAGTGAGGCAGTGCATAGAGCAAGGGTTTCTTGACTGTGGAGGCATCTAGTGAAAAGTTGGATCCAAAAGGGATCCAAAGATTTGTATTGAAGTGTGCAATCTATGGGGTCGGAAGGGGAACAAAATTGGGACCAAAGGGGCAAAGAAATGCAAGGTTTAGGTTCCAAGAGAGACCAACATATAGAGGGAAGAGTTGGGGAGCGATGTGGGAAGCGAGTTAGGGAGCGGTTATGGGTTGACAAGTTGCCCCAAGAGTTTGAAGTCCGATAGGACATGGACACCAAGCTTCGAGAGTGGGAAGGGAATCGAGACTAGAACCCGAGGTGGAAGGCGAGAAGAGGACCAAGTGGAAGGAGATTGCAAGGTCCGAGCACATCTTCAACCTTGGTCAAGATTTCAAAGATTTGAGAAATTTATGAACCCTATTGCACTTTCAATAAGTTCGCGAACTCATGAACTCATCAATAACTCATCCCCTTTTTCTCTAGTCTTTGCTTGTTAGAGATTTGGCCTTTACATGAACCACATCACACTTGTGAAAAGTTCACAAACTTGCGAACTGGCCAACATATTGTTGAACTTGGCCACTTTTCTTTCTCTTTCCTTCTTTTTTGTTTCTCTTTCTCTTCAACCTGTTGCACTTTCAATGAGATAAATAACTCCTGAACCAATGTCGCATTTTTGTGAACTTACGAACAATACAAACTTTGTTTCCTTCTTTGTTGGCAAACTTATGATTTCGTCTTCTATTTGCACATCACACTTTCAAGGAGCGTGCAAACTCCTAAACTGACCGACATATTGAACCTTGTTGGCCTTTCAACAAGATTGTGAAATTGTGAACTTGCCAACATTTACAACTTAGCAACTTAACTTGTTCACTTGCTACTTTTGTCCAAGTTTTGGGGATCGAGAGTAGCAAGGAATTCATCCCTTTAGGCATGCAAATAAGAATAGGTCCAAACTCATGATCCTATTAACAAGGTAACATAGTGAAAAGTGTCGAGGATTGGGAATCAAGAGGGTGTCTTACTAGGTAGCACACTAGAAGTATTCACACATCTCCAACTCTAAAAGGTATACAGAAGATTACACTAGATGGTGAGGATTGGGGATATCAAGGAAAAGGTGCCCAAGTAAAGGAAAGGCTGAAACTCCGACGCAAAAGGAACTTAGTGCAAAGAGTTGGGAAGTCAAGGATTGGATGAAAGGCATGAAGGTAAGAGGAAGGCCGACAACCCGACAAAAGCAAAGGGAACGACAGTGTTAGAAAGGCATGCCTAGATAGGAAACTCCAAAAGGAATGCTAGGAAGGGAAAGTCCTAAACTTCGACAAAACCACAATTCTCAAAAAATTGAACATAAAACACCCCACACTTAGAACTTTTTAGGATTTTTGCAACTTCCAACACATGATAGGCATGTGGAGGGCAACAAAGGGCAACATTTCAAAATTGACTTATAGAGACCCATACAAAGATTTCTCAAATCAATTATATGTGATGGGACAGATAAGGCCTGAAAGCAAAAAGGAGCTAGGATTTTTTAAAATAGCTAGGGTCTAACAGCGAAAAGGAGCTAGCATCTAAAGTCTATGATTGAGAGACATTACTAATGCCCACTTACATATCCTTTCCATTATCCATGGAAATGTCATAGCAGCTATCACCCAAAAGCAAACAAAAATGTGATAGATTCTACAACTAGTAAGCTTGTTTTAGAGTTTGACCAGATATAGAACCTCATGAGAGGACTTACCATTCCAACTCACACCCATGAAAAGAATTATATCTGTCCACAATCTGCCCTGTTACAGGTTTCTTGAATAGTCTCTCTCGCTTGAAACTTTCCTAGGAGATATGTGAATATGAATAAGTACCTAGCACTTTGCATTGTTACAAAGAAAAAAAAATGTGACATGGGGAGGTTGCCTCCTCTCGATAATCAGGCTAATATTGATGCATATTGGGATGTTTTTGAAAAAATTATGGGTGCTTCTCCTATTAGACAAACCTAGCATACCATTAGTTTGATTTTGCATTCTTTGCTCCCTAGCTTTTCTGCAATAACAACATGCCTATCAATAGTGGAGAGATCAAGCACAATTACTCAAACTTCTTGACGATGGCATTATCTATTGTAGCACTTCTTGTGGAAG
This sequence comes from Sequoiadendron giganteum, assembly GCA_007115665.2. Classification (NCBI taxonomy): domain Eukaryota; kingdom Viridiplantae; phylum Streptophyta; class Pinopsida; order Cupressales; family Cupressaceae; genus Sequoiadendron; species Sequoiadendron giganteum. The sequence continues at coordinate 407,614,301 of CM021106.1, forward strand.
AATGGAGCAAATTGCTTGAGATCAATAATATTATAAACCAGTTAAAGGAAGCCAAGTATTTAGCAATAAATGTATTCAATAAATAATTTTGAGATCAATTTCGAAAATAATTAGTGGTACACAGGGACGCGTCCCCTGGGGTTTCGGCCCCTGTACCCATCCCAAGGACGTTCCGAGGACGGGGGACATCTTGGGGACGTTTCTCAAGCGTCCACAAAATGTCTTTTTTTTGGGAACGTTTCGGATTGAAGGGGACGTCTCAAGGAGGGCAAGGGGACGAGCTGCCGTCCCCGAGACGGTAAGGGGACACACAGGCATCCCTTGATCGTCTTGGGGACGGTTGGTCATCCCCTTTTTTCCAGCCACTTTTTGCATTAAAAAAAAGCTCTAAAACTAAATTGATGAATAGTATGCTGGTATAGGTCTAATAAAGCTTTGGAAATGCACTATACAAGTCTGAAAAGCAAGATAATCACTAAGAAATCACAACCAACTCATTCCCAGCTTGCCAATACTGAACATAGATTGTGAATATCAACTCCAAGTACATTCAAACTTCACCCAAACACCCTTGAAGGAGTATACATCAGTTTGGAAACTATATTTCATTCATTTGCAGGTCTGTTATGAAACTTCAAATGTATCAAACACAACAAGCCCACTTATAGATTTCAAATTACAACAAATATACCTGCTGATTTATAATTGATATGCAATGAACAGCCAATATGAAACCATATGGCAGTGATTGCATTCAGATAGCTATCACATGCCCAAGAAATCTTGTGAACAGAAAGAATGGCAGCTGGATATGACTGAAACAAAGTTATAACAACAGCAATAATCCTTCCACCATGTAGATCACCTAGTATGACAAGGCAGCTGGCTGGTATAGGGCTCCAGATGATTGACTGTTTGACTCTATAATGTATATGTCAATATGATTAGTGATTACATTTGCAACTTTATCAATGTTCATTGTTATGATTATCATTACTCATGAATATTTGAAATTTGAATTTCCCTATATTTTTAAAATATATATATATATATATATAGCCATCCCCTTTGCCATCCCCAAAAATCCCCTAAAACAATCACGTCCCCAAAATGTGTTCCATTGTACCACCGTACCCCCTAACCAGAAACTTGGTGGAACATAGAAAATAATACATGGCATTAATGAGTGTCTAGTCATGTAATTTTACTCTTATTAATTCTCCAACAACATTCTTAAGAATAATCAGTGATATGCATCTCCCATGTCTAAGAAAATCCATAGTAGTGTGTCTAGATCATAGTAGGAAAACTTGGCAAGTACTCAGTTGACTCACGTGTCAAGTTGGGCATCTAGTCAAGGTTGAGTCAAGCCCAGTACTCAACAAGTTTTTGCTTGCACTCTATTGAATTTTCTACTCAAACTAGCAATTTTGTTTTTCTAGACTCGCCTGGCGACAGGTTATAACAAAACCCACATGAGATTGGAAGGAGAGGGCACCTTCAACAATTCAAACTGACTTGATTCCAATTGGATTTTAAGAAGTGCCTTCAAGTTAAGCTTACATATTGGAACTGGGTTTGCAACCTCTATGCATTTTACCATTATCTGAAAATTTCTCAATTATCCATTAAAGTCAGATGTATACACAAATATTATAAATGCAAATACAGTACTTCCAACACCTAAAGTATCCTGCTACCATTGATGGGGAATGTTCAAGTTGCTAAAACAGTGTACTCATATTAGACACCCCTTCCTCAAATGAAGATCAAGGAGATGTGTCTCTTGGCTTTTCATGAGCGTAAATATCAATCCTTTCCCTTGTCCTTTCAATGGTTTTTTTGACTTTTCAAACTTTCCAAGACAGAAGTGCACCATCTTATTTGAGAACACTTCACAAGTTTATGAATCTGCTTTTGAGTATTAGCTCAACCCCATTTCTACGACTCAAAGCATTATGAGACATGATATTTCCACAATCCCTTGAAAATGTATTATAATGCTTCTAGGCTTCTAGCAGAAAACTGTAGAATTATTTTAGTCAATGTTTCATATCACACTCCATGAACCATCATCAAAAGGAAGAGAAAAAAATGTGATCCAAAACATTGATGGATCATGGAGTGTGATCCAAAACATTGATTCAAAAATTCTACACAGCTTTCTGCCAGAAGCATTACAATACATTCAATGCATTATGACCATGGGCTCTTTTTTGTGGCTCTAGTTACACATCATGCATTGAAGGTAATGCATTTATATTAACAGCATACTTTATTACAGGAGCGTATATTTCCTACAAATTGTCATACAACTTAAGTTCAAAAGTGCATGGTTGTTGAAGATGATGCATTTACATTAACATCGTACATTATTACAGGAGCACATATTCATGCAGATTGTCATACAACTTAAGTTCCTAAGTATTACACATTTTGTTAACTTCATGGTTGATCCTAAGGAATATATTCAATGGCATGACTAATATATTCAATGTCGTTAAAGTTTCTAAGTTTGTTGCCCTCTGTCATGCTCCACAATTGCTTAACGAACTTTTGTCATTTCATTGTGTTTTCTTTCAACGTTTGAAGCGGCGAAAAAATCCTGCAGAATAAGAACACGCGACGCAACGACCAGAAGAACACGCGATGCCGCAATAGGAAGAACACGCAATGCGAGGGAAGAAAGGCACTAGGGCAGAGGAACACGCGACGCCATCTCTACGCGGCTCAACAAAAGCGTGGCCAAGGCAGGAAGGCACGTAGGTAGGGTTTCATTTTTTTTAAAATGAAAAACCCTTAGCTTGTATTTTTATTTTTTAGTTTAAAATTAAATTTTTTAATGATTTAAAATTTAAAGTTAAAATTATCTTATTTTATTTAAAATTTATTATATAATATTTGTTGTAAATATTATTATTAAATAATAAGTTATTAAATTACACTATATCATATTATATATAAATTATTAAATTTATAATATACAATTCTCATTAATTTAAATAATTTATTAAATAATAAATATATTATATATTAAATAATTTAAATTATTAATATAATTATAAATTATATAATTAAATTATTAAATTATTAATAAATAATAATATATAATTTTAAAACTATAATATTAATATATTATAATTATATAATTTAAAAAAATTATAATTTACTGATTAGATTTAGAATCCTTCACTCAATATTGACTCGGCTTCACCACTATGGAGACATGTAGAAATAGTAGAGCAAGTTCCAGGTGGGGGAGAGGGTGAGGGGGTGGAAGGGGGCATGTGTTTGGATATGCTCCGTGTGTGAAAATAAATACACTAGTTCCTACAGTCGGGTGAAACCACATTTGTGTGCAATTTCTGGGAAGGCATTTAGACCATGTCCAGGAAAAAATAAAATACCTATACCACCTACCAAAATAGCAGAATATATTGCGGAGCAAGAGGAAGCAGATGCAAGGGTTCAAAATAGAATGTGGCATCCATTGAATACAGGAAAGGGCTCAAAGAAGCCACCTACTTCTTCATCTCGCACACATAGTGGTCGCCCTGATATTGTAGTAGAAAGCCATCCTTTTTGAAGAATAAATGAAGTTGAAAATGTCAATGAGGCTAATGTTTCGAAGAGAGCAAAGGGACCATTGGAGAGGGCATTTAATAATGATGCAAGAGAGATTGTTGACCAAGCCCTTGGAAGATGCCTCTATGCAAACGGTATCTCTTTCAATGTTGTTCGATCCCCTTATTGGCAAGAAATGATAAGAAAAGTAAATGAAGCTCCAAAGGGGTACACAAGCCCCGGTTATGAGAAGGTGCATACCACTATATTGTCAAAGGAGGTCAAACATATAGAAGATGCATTAGCTCCTATTAAGGCCTCATGGAAAGAAACATGTGTATCTATTATTTTCGATGCATGGAAGGATGCAAGAAATAGACCATTAATTAATGTGATTGCAGTGTGCCCTAAAGGGGCAATGTTTCTAAAAGTTGTGGATTGTGAGGGGCAGGAAAAGGATGAACAATTTATTGCTGGCATCCTTATAAAGTGCATTAATGAAGTGGGACCTCAAAATGTTGTCCAGGTTATAACGGACAATGCGAAGAATTGTAGAGCTGCTGATATGATAGTTGAGTCATGATTCCGACATATATTTTGGACACCTTGTGCCATGCATTCCCTCAACCTCATGCTATAGAAGTTGGGTACAAAAATAGATTGGATCAAACAAGTCTATGTTGAAGCTGAAGATATCCAAATGTTCATAATAAATCACCACATGTCGTAAGCTATTTTTAGATCATTCTCACGATTAGAGCTACTGAAGGTAACTCAAACTTCAAACATTGCATTTTTTTAATGTTATATTTTACTTCAATAATTTATTTAGAATATATATATATATATATTGATTTTAGTTATTTAATTTTTATTTTCAAATAGGTAGCTGAAACTAGATTTGCATCCAGAACAATCGTCTTGAGACGACTTGTGAAGGTGCGAGAGGCGCTTTCTACTATGGTCATTAGCCAATCGTGGTCTATATGGAGGCAATCAAACAACCAAAGGGCAGCAAATCTAAAACATAAGATTCTAGATGACACTTGGTGGGATCATCTTCTTGCTTTCACTGAGCCCATATTGAGCATGATACGCTTTACTGACATGGATAAGCCATGCTTGGGGGAGGTTTATGATGGCATCGACTAATTGCTTGAGAAGATGAAAACCATCATATGTGAAAAAGGGCGAGATCCTCAAGAAACCTTCTTCAAAGAGGTGCATGCAATTTGTGTTGACCAGTGGAACAAAATGACTACCCCACTCCATCTTCTTGCCTTCTCTTTGACTCCCAAATTTTACAGTGTACAAATCCTTGGTATACCAAACAGAGTGCCACCATACCGTGATCCAGAAGTCAACGAAGGGTTTAGGAAAGCTCTTGTTAAACTCCTCCTTGATCCTGAAATGGAAGATGCAGTTTCAGCTGAATTAGCTAGTTTTGTTGTCTCTAGTGATCAAAGTGCTACTGATCTTCGTGACAAATATAAGAAGGATGCTCGCTCTTGGTGGTACCTCAATGGCTACAAGATGCCACACCTCCAAGTTCTTGCAATAAAAGTTTTATCTCAAGTAAGTTTTAACTTTTTAAATATTATCATTTAAAAAATTTAAATTAAAATGTGTTATTTTCAAATTTGAAGTTTGATTTACAATTTTTTTAATTTAACAACTCTAATGAGAGCTCCCTTTGCTTCAATAGGTTACTAGTTCTTCAGCTGAGCGGAATTGGAGTACATACTCCTTCATCCACTCAGTGAAGCACAATCAATTGGCATCAAGCAAAGCAGAGGAGCTAGTTTTTGTTCATTCCAACTTGTGCCTTCTTACTCACAAAAAGGATGAGTACAAAGAAGGGGCAGCAAAGATGTGCGATGTAGAACCAAAACAAGCTGACCTAGGTCTTTCTTTGGCTGCAGTTGCACAATCTTCTTCAATTTTTGAGGAGTCAAGTAGTCAACATACTTTTAGCGCAAGTGCTAGTGTGGTTTCATCATCTAATGTTAATGTTGATGATGATCTTAGTCTTGATGATGAGCCATATGATGCAATTGCAGATTAGTGAATTGGTTTCTATTTGAATTATTTAAATGTTAAACAATGATTATCTATCATGACATTCAAGTTTGATCCCTTTGATATTGAAAACTGAATTTAAATCAGTATATTATGTTTCAAAAATTGAAATTTGTCATGGTTTTGTTTATCATATGTATTGGTATATGACATTCTAAACTTAATTTTGTTTGTAGGTTATATATATATTTGTACAAACGTACCCGATTCCGTACCCAACCCCCAAAAAAATTTGCCACAGCCATGTACCCATACCCGATTCGGCAACCTAGCTAATTATCAATGTCACCATCTTGTAGATTGGCATCTTGCATTGCAATAAGTACAGTCATCACTCATTGTCTCTCTACACATTTCCATTTTGAGCATTTATATATTCCCTTTGCAGAAGGGGTCTACAGCATCCCAGCATGTTTACCAACCATCATGCTGATGACAACCTTCTTAATGGTGCATTTGTTGTCATCCAATCTGACTGGCCAGTGCTGATAGCAAAGCAAGTCATATTGTCATTAACCAAATCTAGCAGCATTAAGTCAAAAATCTTTAAACAATTTACCATGAAAAACAATCTACAAACATATTCAACTACCATAATCCATCATTGAAATAAACCAAGGAGAAATAGCAGCACCAATCAAAGAAAATCCAAATTTCGTTGTTTTCTCTCCTTTATTTTAGACTGGGTATTTAGAAACCCGAACATCCTATAAAGTGGCCAAAGCTAATTATAGGTTTATGTAAAATGTATGTTAGAATTACTAGAAGTAACTCTTAAACTGAATTAGGTTACAAATTCACCACACAAAACTTCTAACCTAACACTTGATTTTCCAACAGGTTCACCAATTTCAACTAACTCTAATAAAATCTTCTATTTTAAATAGTTTGGTTCTTGTGATTCATCTTTTAGAAGACCATAATGCAATAAGCTTTTGGCAGAAAACTGTGGAGATCATGTATATATTCAATTTAAATACACCAAAATAATAGATAAATACAACACATACATGCCTTGATTGATTCTCTATTAACTGTATGGAAATACCATTAGATCAAAAGTTACAAATAATAAAATCTTTGAAATCTGCCTCTTGCCAAAAAGAAAACTAACTTGGACTTGGAGTGCTACTTTTAGAAGTGAACCATGACAAAAACAATGCCACTACAAGTGAAAAAAAGCACTCAACTTATACCTTTCCAACAGCTCCAAGCACAATTGTAGCATCTGAGCATCCATTCACAGTCGCATAGCTTAAGGGAGCTAATATGTATATCACTGAATCATGGCAGTTCAACACCTGGAAAGAATCCATTAGATGATATTAGACAATAGTGAAGACCACAAAAACAAAACCTTGACAGAGGCAATAAAATGTTTTACTGTAATGACATTAATAAAGTAATGGATTTCAAAGGCATTTGTTTTCAGTATTTATAATATTGTACAATTCTATCAGAAATTATGATAAAGCTACATGTTAATAGCATCTAAATGGTAAATCCTTGACTTCAGCTTACTTAGCTAACAAGCATCTCCAACTTCTTTCTAAAAGACATGGCTATATTTTGTTGTTTCCATATGAATAAAAAATGGTTGTGTTACACCTCATAAATTCCCAAAGATTTCATATTTGACTTCTACTATAGGGAGCTAATTAATTTATAGGGGTGAACATACAAGACAGCTACCTGTTTGATGGCAGATATGGAGTCAGTTGTCATATTTGTCTCTGTAGCTACTATTTATGAGGATGCTATTCATTCTTGCAGTAAAGTTTTGCAGGGAATAAATGAGGAAACCTTGATTAGAATAGCTATTAGTTCATCCCTTTCATACACAAGTTTCGGCAGCAACAAAAGAAAGGTCATTATCCAACAAAAAGGATAACCGAGATTCCAAACTCTCTAGGGCCATAAGTATGCAGCTTAACTCCTTCCAGCATCAATTGTGCACCTACCACCCAAATCTGCAACATATGATCTAGCTGTTGGGAAGTGATTTCTTTATTTTCTTATTGTGTGTCTTGTGAGCACAAAATGTAAAAGAAAAGAGTGACATTTGTTTCAATTTCAAGAAAATAGATTGTACTTATATAGCCTTGATTTTGTAGGTTTTGAGTATAAAAATTTTAATTAATATCATATAGCATCAAAGCATTGATTCCTGATGCTTTTTCTGTAACATCAGGGGCAAGATAAAACCCAGCACATATGTTTGCACATACCATGTTAGTGTTGTAATGTCCCCTTTTGGGGATACACCCAATTTTCGCCCAAAAAATAAGAATTCCAACAATAAAATTTATTTACAAAGAGTATTCTATAAATAAATTACACAAATACAACAGAACTTAGAGAAAACTATAATTAATTAACATCAAGTATTATAATCATAGATAATCCCTATTGAAAACACAATATCCCAAATACATTTGGATCCATTTCATAGCTTATTTCCAAGAGCCAACCATATTAGGAATTCAATGGAAAGCAAGATAGGATGCCGGGGTCCTGTCCTCCTCAATCAAGCCCAAGGGCACAGAATGAGCCTTTGAGTCATTCGGCCCCTTGGCCCCAGCCCCAAGTATTGGCACATCCATCTTGCGGTTAGCGTACTTGATGAGGGAACCAGTACTGCTGCATCTCCCTATCAAACATTTCACATTGGTTCCAAACATGGTTGCAATAACTTAATTTCTGCAATATACATATATGGCTATTCTTAATTTATATTCTAAAATTATTCATCAATTTGATTTTTGAATTCTTTCAATTTCTTATTGATGTCTAGGACGATTGATGTCTTAGTGATTGATATTTGAATGATTTGAGGCTAGAATGGTTGATGCTTGAATGTTGATGCTTGAATGATGGATGTTTGTATGTTTGATTGATTGAATGAATTGATAATTTATAATGATGATTTGCTGATTGATTGTTTGCTTGATTTGATAATTGATGATTGATTTGATGGATTCATAAGTGATGATTGAATGAGTGCTGATTTGACGCATTGGTGTGTGATGATTGATAAGTGATCCTTGAATGCTTGGAATGATTTCTCTTTTATACTTTATTGGTGAAAGAGTCACCACTTTCATAAGAATTGAGTCACCACCCTTCATTGCTGCCTTTTCGAAAATAATAAATTATTTTCCAAATTTATCACTCTTGCATGTCCTCCTCAAATGAAACCTTCTCCCCTTTATATCTTCCAATGTAAGGGAGAAGTCACACATCTTCATCATGAGTCACAACCTTTCACAATTACCACCCCTTGAAAGAGTACAACCCTTCATAATTTCTGCCCTTTGAAAGAGTCACTTCCTTATTTTCTTCCCATTCCTTTCTTCTTCCATTAATCCCTCCTTGATTAATAAGCTCCCTTCTTTTTTCCCTCCCTTTTCTTTTCAAATAAACTCTTCTCCCTTTCATATCTCATGTTTGAGGGAGTTGCAACTCTTCATTTCATGCCTTTTGACCATTCATTAAACTTAATTAAATTTTAACTATATTTTTTTTTGTTTACATTGTTTTATATTTTAATTTTATTATTATTATTTATTATTAAATTTAATTTCAAAAAGGGTACATTACAAGTGTAGTGCCAATTAATCATCAATTATCATGCTCTAAGCAAAACCACTGTGAAGAACTACTGCCAATTTGCAGGATCGATGATCTTATAGGCCACCTTCAACATAATAAGTGCATCACTAAGTTGACTTGATTTTTGGATGCCACCAACTCCACATGGGACCCCATTATGTTTGGAAGACATCAAGATGGGAATCAAGAGTGATTTGTTGTGTCGTTGGGCCTCTATCACTTGTAGTTTTAATGCATGCATGTGCTTTGAATATTTTTGTTTTAAAAATTAAACTAAATGTTATGCAGTCATCATTTCTCAAAAAGTGTATCATCCCCATGTTGTTTGGAAAACATAAAGTTTGGCTCAAACATGATTTGAGGTGCCTTTGGGTCTCTTATCACTTGTAATTTTATTGCATATGCTTTGAATTTTTTTCGTTTTAAAAATTAAACTAATTGTTATGCAGTCATTATTTCACAAGAAAGTGTATCATCCCCATGATGACTGGATGACAAAGTTTGGACTCAAGCAACTTAGAGGGTGGTACTTTGCTTTGGAAGTCGTCGCTTCCTAAAGGAGATATTGGTATCTCTCTAGTAGGTTGGTGCCTACGAATTCAATAGTGGGAGTTGGTGCTTCCAGTGGGTTGGTGCTCACAAATTGAATGAGGGGTTGGTGTCTCTAGAATTTGTAAAAAGAAGTTTAATAAAAGCAATATTTTATCGTGGTTTTCTCTCGTAGGGGTTTCCATGTAAATATCATGTGTTATTGTGTTCTTCTCATGTGCATGATTATTGATGTTGAGTAAATGACGTTATTGTGATTAATAAAGTTTTAAATTGGTAAAAGTTGCATCAAAGGTAGGATTCCATGAATGGTGTTTTTATTTTTTTAACTAGTTTCATATTTTAATTATATTCATAATTTCATAGACATGGCTGCAAGTGTATTAGCAAATAGCATATTAGATTTTAATTGTTCAATGTTCATCGTTCATATTGTCATCAAGATTTAAACTTTTGTCAAACTAGGATGAAACTTCTGTGTATCCTCTGCTTTTGCACTTCATGCGACCTAAAGTAAGAAAAACAAAAGCGAAATCCTTGCTTGACAAAGATTTTTATTTGTGTATCCTCTGCTTTTGAACTTCATGTGATCAAGAGTAAGAAAAACAAAAAGAAAATATTTGTCTCTTAATCCTTTGCATTATGCTATGCAGTTGCATGCATAGTTTGAATTTTAAATTTTTATATTGTTTATTGCAGTGTCACTATGAGTTCCCATGCCATGGGTGAGGATGTGGTTGAGGTTCACTCTCATAGTGAAACTGAATCTGATTATGCACCTGAGGCTGATGAAAATGCAAAAGCAGAGAGGGGTGACCATGTGACCCAAACGACAAGTTTCATGGCCAATGTAACTGCAAATATGAATTGCCCCTCCACATTATTGGAAGAGTATGCTAAGGGTCCTTTTGATCCTAAGTCTCCTTTGAAACAATTTGCAAAAAAAATACCGAGCACGTTTAGGACATTTGGGGGCACAAGATTGTGGAAGTGCCACTTTTGTGGCCTTGAATGGTTTGGCAGCATTACCAGAATTAATGCCCACCTCCTTCATATTCGAGGAAAAGGTGTGGAAGCATGTAAGTTTTTGGTGTCAACAAATAACCTAAAATTCAAGGCTAAGATATGTAGGCTATGGGGTGTTGGTGGTGAAGACAGCGCAGCTGCATCTATATTTGTGAAGACAGCGCAGCTGCATCTATATTTGTTTCTTTGTCTCATAGGCCAAGGGCTAATAATGGCTAGCCACATGGTTCTACTTCTACTTTGTAGAGGCCATGCCATCTTCTACTTCAGGGACCCATGCAGCAAAGGCTAAGGGGAAATGCAAGTTGACAACTAAAGCTCCTAACCCTAGTTGAATTATTCAATATGCAGATGAAGGATGATGCAAATGATGCCATTAGCAAATTCTTCTTTGCCAATGGAATTCCATTCCATGTGGCTCAATCTCCTTATTATAAGGAGGTGATGGCAATGGTAGCAAGGGCAAAACCATCATATGTGCCACCAGGGGAGACAAAATTAAGGACCACAATCTTGGATCAGAGCTTTTCCAAGATAAATATGTTAATGGAGAAAATGAAGGAATGTTGGGTGGCAAATGGATGCAGTATTTGTTAGAATATTGACATTGATGTCAAAGGAAACATGCAACAATATATAAAAGACATGCAACAACATATTCCCCATTGGCACCACTTATGGATAGAACAAAAGCATGGAGTTGAATAATTGGATAAAACAAAGTGCCTCAAATTACACAATCAGATTTGTTGATAAAAACAAAAAAAGAAAGCATAAAGATAGCATGCCAAAAGAAAGCATAAAGATAGCGTGCAAATCAGATTTGAAAGATCTATTGCTAAAAACAAGAAAAAGAAAGCATAAAGATAGCATGCAAAAAGATAACCACCGATGCATGCTAAATGGAGTTGTTTTTTTAAAGGATCTATTTCTAAAAACAAAAAGAGTTTTTTTGTTGTGGCTGGTTTTTCTCCTTAAAGTGCCAAATCCTTTGAAGTGCTATATTCTTTTTAAACAAAACGCTTTATGGTTTTATTTTTAGAAAGAGATTAATGCTATATTTTTCATATGAAATGGAAAAGGAGGCTTTTTGTGAAGCGAAAAAAAAAAGCGAAAAGGATATAGTACGAATTTGCATGCAATAGTCTATGTTTTTTTTGTGTTAAATTAGACAAAAAAATCAGTTGTGTGAAGCAGTTTTCATGGCAGATTCATAAGAGAAAAGTAGCAGATTTGAAAGAAACTAATGTGGAGTTTTTGAAAGGTGTAAGGAGCAAAATTGGACAAGAAGATAAGTGTAGAGATAAAGTTCAGTTTTTGAAGAAGCTGATTTAAAGAAGGGATTTGTTGTTATTCCTCTTCCATTAAAAAAATATCATACTTGTTAGTGTGAAGGTTGGTGCCTATCATTTTTTGATGTACTATGTTGGTGCTCAGCTGTGAGTTGGTGCTCACTTTTGTAATCAAAGATTGGTGTCTTTTGTAGGTTGGTGCCTACATATTAATAAAAGCAAATATTTTACCATGGTTTTCTCCTAAAAGGGTTTTCCACGTAAAACTAGTGTTCATTTTGCTTATGGTTCATTTGTGCTATCAAGTTTTGATTATTCAGTTTTAAAAAGTTTAAAATTGTTCTTATACTGATTCACCCCCCCTCTCAGTACAAGCGTGTGCTCTTCAATATTGTCATGGATGGGTGGACGGACATTAAGCACCGTTCACTCATCAATATCATGGTTACATGTTTAGAGGGCCCATATTTTCTTAAGGAAATTGATTGTTCAAGGCATCGCAAGGATGCCGAATTTCAGTTTCAAATCCTCAAGTATGCTATTGAGGAGGTTGCACCACAGAATGCAGCCCATGTGTACAAAGTTGCAGGAAAATTGATTGGGACAACTTATAGACACATTTGGTGGACTCCTTCTTGTGTGCATAACATGAATAATGCACTCAAGGACATGGGAAAGACTAATTGGATCAAAGCAGTGGTCAATGATGCTAGAGATGTGCAAATGTTTATCTACAACCACCACACTTCACATGCACTCTTCAGAACCTTCTCTAAGAAGGAATTCTTGAAACCTGTCGAGACTAGATATGCATCCTATTTCATTCTCTTGGAGGGAATGCTTGAGTTGCAAGAGGCATTGCAACTAATGGTTATGACAGCAAAATGGAATCGGTGGCCCAAGTCCAAAACAAAGTAGGGGAAGAGGGTGAAGGATGTAGTGAAGAGTGATGTTTTTGGGGTGATGCAAAATACATAGTCTCCATCACTACTCCAGTTTTCCAAGTCATTGGATATGGGGATGCCAATGCACCTAGCCTTGGAGTGGTGTATGAGTGCATTGATTCTATGCTAGGCCAAATGAAGGTTGTCGTGCGAGAGGACCCCACATTAGCATTCTACAATGAGCACATTCAGCCAATCATTCAAAAGAGATGGGAGAAGCTCAACACTCCCTTGCACATGGCTGCCTATGCATTGAACCCCAAGTGGTATGTGCAAAGGCTGCCTATGCATTGAACCCCAACTGGTATGTGCAAAGGCCTGGTAGAGTTATACCTTTACATGATGATGAGGTGAAGGCAAGGTTCTTTAGGGCCATTGAAAAGCTATATGATCATGTAGAGGTCGGCATCATTCATACTAAGTGGACAAAATTTGCCACTCTTAGAGGTTATTCTAAGGCGGCCAAGATAGATATGGGAACTACGAAATAGGAGGACCTAATTTTGTGGTCTAATTGCCATGGACCAATTTCTTTGACTACCACTCTAACCATTCAATTGCTATCTTAGGTTTCTAGTTATTTAGCTACTTAGAGGAACTGGTCTACTTATAGCTTCATCCACTCTCTTAAGAGGAACAAACTTACCTCTTGGAGAGCAAAGAAGCTTGTGGTTGTACATAGTGTTTTGTGTCTCATTGACTGAAAGACACTCGTGTACAAAGAGAGTCTAGCAGCACAGTTGGATGTAGAGCCAGAGGAGCTAGCACAGATTGATGAGGATGCTACAGTTACACAAGCAAGGTTGGTTAGTATTAGTTTGGCAGAGCTTGAGGATGTGTCCACTTCTAGTAGTTCTGGTGATGAGAAGTTTGAAGATGATTAGAGACCTCACTTCACTGCATTTTGTTATTTTGCATGATTCATGATTATACTCATTGTAATCATCATTATGAAATCTTAAATATAAAATTCGAATTCGACATTTTCGTTGTTCAAACTTCAATGTTATTATTAAATTGTTAATAACTTTATTTAGTAATTTCAATTTGATAAAGTTTCATTTGTAAATTCAACATTGTGATTCTATACATTTTTATAACTATTTTTTCAAGTACCTATATGTATATCAGTGCCACCCTCCCGCCGCCATCCCCCAATTGGTCGGCGCATCCCTGAAACCCATCCCCGCGTACCCCATCCGCCCATCAGGAAACTCCATGTAACATTGGTTTTTACTTGGTATTTCCGTTGACAACATGGGTTTGTTTTATTTGTTTTCTTGGCTGTTTGAAATCTTGCTGTGTCAATTTGAAAGCTGGAACCGACTGTTCTTCCTATACCACTTTTGTGACAGGAGCTGGAAAGTTTTCTTGGCCAAGATCGCAGTTAATTTTTGGGATTTATTTTGTTATCATTCTGGTTTTGGAAGCAAATGAGTTCTATTGGGGGAAAAAAGGAAAATTAATAAAAAACAAGGGGAAGTAGGTAACGACCTATTTTCAGAGAAGGGTGTTCCTAAGAAATCCAATGTGTGTGAGAACTGAGAAGAGACAGGTTACAGGAAATTTCCACAGTTTATTATAATTTTATAAGCAAGTTGTATCCAGCTACAGATGGTGACTAAATTTACTGTAATTAAATATTGTTGTTCCAATATTACATATGAATGTGCTGATTAAATTGTTTTTCATTAGACTCCCTGGTCTAGACTGCATTATTATAGGATTGAATCAATAAATTGCTGAAACTGAGGATGTATAGCATGGATAAGGGACAAAAAAAGTATAGGGCTAGAGTTTCTTGCATGAGCCAAGTGCTTTGGATGAGCGTATTACTGTTTAGGAAGATGTAATCAAGGATAAAGAAATAAATGAAAGATTATAACAATAATGAACAACAGGGGAACTGTTTCCAACATAAACATAAGTATAACTCATCATGAGTTGCAATTCATGAATTAAAATCCTAATTCAAGACATTACATTCAATATGAAAAATTCTGTGGTTGAATCAATTAGGCTTGCTGCTATGTTCAACAGTGCAAATATGCTCCATGTGCTACCATCAAGATATTCATATATCGCAATGAATTTGCATCAAGGTCTCATAAATATTACTTGTGATTATTTTGAATTAAAATGTCATACCACTTTAAAGAAAAACAAATCAAATAATATATAGATAATACGCTGCTTTAATACATTTATTTAAAAAATTGACTGCTAGACAAAACTACTAGGAATGCAAATACATTGAATAAATTGTGTTATGAAAAAAGCAAACTCAATTAATGCCAGAATCTACAGCGAACTTAAAATATTGTGTGCAGAATACAAAAGTTAAGAGTTTATGTTGCATGATGTTAGTTAAGAGACAGCGATGAGCAAACCACAATATAAGATGGAACATTCACATATCACTTATGCACTGACATTTGAGTTTAAAATCGTGGGTTGGGCATGCTCCGATGAATTTCCCAGTGCTAGAATTAGCATGGAGTTTTGTGTCACACCTTTGCATCTTTGTAACATTCTGTAGTCCAAACAAATGTTGATGTGAAGGGCAACACTTATAGTGATGCAAATTTGTGTTCAAATTGTTTTGACACAATAAGCATTTTGCATTGGATAGAATTTAGGAAAAAATGCCATATCCACACATCATTCTAAAGAGACTTATGCCTGTGTTCACATGTAAGAATAAGAATATACCTTACCCTGGCTGATTTTGTCCCCAACTGACATCCTTTTCCAAACATTTCTTTAGTTTCTTAATACAAAAATTTGTCAACTTATATTCAGATTCAAGAAAAACTGGATGAATTCTTAACATCACCAAAAGTATATATTATCTAGTCAAGAAACCATGAAACTAATTCCAAATTATAATAGAATAAGATTGTGCATTGCTCAAAAGCCAAAGATTCCAACAAATAAACCATGAAACACGTTTCTTCTAAAAATATGTGAATATCTCATACCTACACTGCAACTATTCCTACTAACCTTGATAGAAGATGCCTCAATATCACCAGGTTGCTTCACCACAGAAGCTTTATTCACTCCTTCCACAAAAGCCAGTCCTTGATGGAAGCTCTTCATATCCTGAGTGGGGCCATTAGAAAATTTACCACATTGACCAGCCGTGGGAGACACATTTTCTCTTCCAAGCAATTTTTCATATGGATGTTCCGATGCAGCACAAATGTGTTCGAGTAACCAATCAAGCACCTGAGGAGTTGGCACAGGAACAGCAGGCATATCTGGATCTGAATTTGCAAAAAATGGAGCTGCTTGGCTGAGAGATGTGACTCCTTTCTTACTTTCTCCAACATGTAGCAGTAAACCCAGATGCTCAAACCTCTCTAAGCTCAAAACCTGAAAGAAAAGAAAATCCATATACTTAGGAATTGAAAAGCAAAAGACTCTCTTAAGCACAATGCAATACATTTTGAAAAAAAACATTAATAAATAATGAAACCAACATGCACAAGAACTGAACCAAGAAGTGTATTGAATACCCGATAATGTTTGAAATATTTCACCACTGCTTGTTTCATTATGAAATGGGAAGTTGAAGGGCCTTCATATTCAACTTACACATATAATGACATATAATCTATTAAATAGACCAAATAAAGTCGTTTCATTATTTTTTATGTGGTTTTCTGTACCCTTTGACCTTCACTTACTGAAGGATTGAAGCTGCCTGTTTTAGAAGATTGATCCCCAATTAATGATGACTACTATAGTGACATCAACTGCACTGCATGATGACCATGAGAAGATACCACCTGCCTGATAGGTGAATTCATGTGCACACAGATGTTGGCAGCAAGGAAGGATCTTTGGGGGACTTTCTGACAATCTGTTGTTAGTTAAAAGTAAAGCATGTAATGTCAGCAATTTGTAATTGTAAACCTGTGTCCTTCAACTGTTGTATTTTGCTGACATCAAGCACATCCCCGGAGCCAACTTGTTAAGACTTACAGGTCTTCAGGCTCACCATAGTGAAATGAAGTCCTATGTATTTGATTATGAGAAAAAATACAGAAACAAAGGCCTAGAAATTAGCCAACAACTGCAGCTAGCCATATACAAACTTATGTAGGATCAGCTTATAGTCAAAAATATTAAATAAAGATCCAGAAGTCAGTAAATGGGCAAACTTGGTGATAGATAAGCCTAGAGGTGAAAAACAGCAAAGCTTATGGACATTCATATTTTTTATTTGTTAATTGAGTATATCATCATGACAATTTTGTTAGAACCCCACATTACTGAGATAATAAATCCATGAAGAATATGTAATTGGGTAATGGTCACTCTTTGTCCTAAGCCCCCGTGTGTCAACTAACTCTTTGCAAGTATCTTGCTATCCTGTGTGTCAGAATGAACCCAAGGAAAACAATATCCATGATGCTCATATCAGAGATATCCAATACTTCCCCTTCCACAAACAGACTCTATGCAAGTATAATCTACCATTACAGAGTATTTATGCGACCTCCTTCCTCTTCTAAGCATACAGATTATAGCAAATTCTACAACATTATTTTTGAGACAACCACATGCTAAATTTATTTGATATTTTCTGTAATAGTGCATTAAGTGCATTGAAAAGTAAAAAGTCAAAATACATTAGAACCCCACATTACTGAGATAATATTTCAGATACACCCAAGGAGAATATCAAAGCAATTGGGTTACAATCATCTTTAAGCCCCTGTGTATCAACTAACTCTTTGCAAGCATGTTTCTGTGTTAGAGTGAACCCAAGAAATTCAACATCCATGATGTTAATATCATGCAAATATACTCTACAATTGTAGAGTAATTATGGAACCCTCCCTCCCCTTTTCAGCATAGCAATTATAGAAAAATTCTACCAATATTGTTCTTGAGACAACCACAAGCTAAATTTATTTAACATTATCTGTAAAAGTGAATTGGGTGCATTAAAAAATGAGAAGTCCAAATGCATTCTCTCTAAATTCTTTATTCATAATCTTGATCAACATGGTCAAGATTATTTTTATTAGAATCCTTTGATAGTAAATAACTAGACTCTCTGAAAATTTCAAAATAATCAAAAAAACATTGTAGTCAACATCGAGAAAGCTGTAAAAAAGCTTTGACCCAAATACTTGTGATAACAGTGAAGTATAATAACAATCTGGACTCAAGCCAAGGGATCTTTATCTCCATTCCTATATTAATACTGATTGCTTGACACTTTAATGCTACACTAGTGTTCAAACAACCTATACAGGACAAAATAACAATGTAAATGATATATATCCCCTACCTTCAAAACCTGACACCTCAGCCAAGATCATCTAATCCACAATATCAAGTTGGAATCAGATCCTTCTCTCCAATTCTACAAGGACAAATTACTCTTAATTATTGAAAACCTACCTACAAGAGACAAGATAACTATGCAGGTGGTATAAAAACCCTATGCAAGAACCTACTCACAATTTAGTTGAAATCCATAAAGAAAAGTATATACTTAAAGTAAAACAAAATGACCAAAACCTGACACAACTCAACACAAATGGGTTCTACCTTACATCACTGAAATTAAAGAACAGAAACAACCTATAACAGACGAGATAACCATGTAGATGGTGTAAACCCCTATCTTTCAGAACCTACCTGACACCAGAGCCAAGATCATCTCATTTTCACAATCAACTTGGAGTCCAGAAATCTTTACCTCCAATAAGGACATTTACTATTAGTTATCTTACACTTGTAATACTACAATAGATTTCAAACAGCCTATAAGAGAAAAGACAACCATGTAGACGTTATAAAAACCCTACATTCAAGAAACTGAAACCAGAATTCAGATTGTCTCATTCTCACTATAAAGTCTGAACACATAAGACAAGAAGTATACTTTAATAAAAACAGAACAATCAAAACACAAAAGTACACAACACCAAAGGCCTTACTTTGAACTCTGAATTAAATACTAATAGAAACAATAGGACCCATAGCAACAACACTGACAATAAATCCTCTCAACCACCCAACAACTCTTTCAAGTCACATAAGAATCCGTACAATATCCATTTGCAGTGCAGACAAGATTACAAGTCTCACAATACCCATACTAACCATTCACTAAGACAACTCGCTGAAAAAGAAAACATGCCATAAACATTGGAACCATCTACAAGACAAAGTCATCCTACCAAGGGCCCACCCTAATTCCAAAGCAACCCTTGTCAAATCAATACCTAACCAACCACAAGTTAGTAACATAGTAAGCTACCTACAATCTTCTACAAGATCAACATAGAACTGTCAATCTTTAATTACAATTAACTTAAAATGAACACCCTTGCATTGAAGATAACACAAGATGCCACAAATAGACTAGTTTTAATTGTAAATTGTTAGACATGATAAAGATTATGCAATCCTAAATCTACCCGAGAACAAAAAAGCAATAAGATGACAATAAATTCAATGCAAGGAAAATACAAATAACGACATAATTTCCTCAAATCTAACAATATATAGCCTCATAGTTTCCAAATCCGATGAGGATGAGGAAAACACATAAACCAAAAAACAAGGCGATGATCTCTAAGTTTCCAAATCCAAGAATATATGTGAAAATCAGAAGCTCATAAAAGAAAGTGAATCAATTGCACTAACATCCCCTCTTCAGTGCAACTAAAGTAATAAAGAAATGGGTCCTTGAAAGACAAGCCATGTTAGGTACCTATGTACAATATGAAAGAACCCCAATTTGTAACCCCCCCCCTCCAAAAAAGAAGTTAAAATGAAAAAACCCATAGGACAAAACCCCATTCCAACTAAGGTATGAAAAGAAGAACAAGGATAGCCACCCGTCCCTTCCCCCCACAAATAAGTGATAGTGTCCTAAAATCCCTACAAGCTAAGGCCCATGTGTGCCTCCATAAATAAGAGAGAGATTCAATGACCAATGTCACATGGTGAATTCTATAGGAGGTCCCTTTGCAACAAACAACATAATTCAATGCAAGGAAAATACAAATAACGACATAATTTCCTCAAGTCTAACAATATAGCCTCATAGTTTCCGAATCCAAATCCAATGAGAAAAACACATAAACCAAAAAGCAAAGGGATGATCTCTAGGTTTCCAAATCCAAGAATATATGTAAAAAGCAGAAGCTCATAAAAGAAAAGGAATTAATTGCACTAACATCCCCTCTCCAATGCAACTAAAGTAATAAAGAAATGGGTCCTTGAAAGACAAGCCATGTACAATATGAAAGAACCCCAATTTGTAAACCCCCTCCCCCCCCCCGCAACAAGAAGTTAAGAGGAAAAAACCCGTAGGACAAAACTCCATTCCAACTAAGGTATGAAAAAAAGAACAAGGATAGCCACCCTCGCCCCCCCCACAAATAAGTGATGGTGTCCTAAAACCCCTACAAGATAAGGCCCATGTGTGCCTCTGTAAAGAAGCGAGAGATTCAATGCCCAGTGTCGCATGATGAATTCTATAGGAGGTCCCTTTGCAACAAACGATGCATCTTCCTTTTGGAAAAAAGACACTCTAAGTTGTCAGAATGTTCAATTCCCATTCAAATCAAATATCCAAAGGAATTAGGATGTATGAACCTAGACATTGCTTGTGTGTCTCAATGCCAATATTGAACTATGACTAGGCCATATAAGATTCGCAAACAATGACCACAGAACTGTGAGACTTGAATCAATGTGAATTAGGACATGTCAAGCTAGGAGCATGATGTGGCAAAGAGAGAAAAAGAGGATCCTAAATAGGAGATGTGTCTTTATGTGAGTTGTCATAAAAGAGAAGACAAATGTCCTCAATGTTGTTGCCAAGAACCAAAATGAGAGATTCTACAAATAAATGTCCATATGATAAGTAGATATCCCAACAATTAAGAAGACACATGTGAATCTATTGAAGAGAATATGTAGTAGCATGCGAAGATAACAAGATCTTTATCAATCTAGTAGGTAGAGATGGTAGACAAGCTACCAATGCTAGATGTGTAGGAGGAGAAGTAATATGAGATGTTTCCATATCATTAACACGTTGAAGACTTTCTCAATAACCAAGTTCCTCTTTAGTATCATCACCATACAAAGGATTCTCAAAATCATCAAGGATAAGAAGTATGTCTATAACGGGATCATGAGAGAATATAAGTTCATTGGGATTTCCCTACACTTCCCATAGTATGGTCCAAAAAGTGCAAAGGCACTCAGTGTGTGACAGAGGCCACAATGTGTGGTCACCAACACTAAACTAATTAATGGTAGGACATGATCGTTTCTATTTCCCCATGTAGATTTTTGCCAATGTGTAACAGCCTCAAGAATAAGCCCATATAGATGTAGCAAGACATGAATCCATAGGCAATGCTTCAAAAGCAATCATGTCAAGACTTGTAGTTTCCTTTCTCCGAGGTAATGAAAGAGGGATGATTTTTATACTCATTAGTGACTTAAATTGATTACCACCTTGGAAAATTTGGAACTTTATGTGAGTTCATTGATTACAAATGCCTATGTGTAAGCTCCCCAAGACTAGGACATGAAATGGCACCTTATAAGTTGAGTGTGTAAGCATTAACAATCCCTCCAACCCTCAAATTACTTAATTTTAATACCTTTGTTAAGTAGTATGTGTGGTACTTAGAATTCAATGTGATTACAAAACCTATGATGTTTCCAAAGTTTTACAATGTTCGATGGGGCCCAGAAAGCTAAAAGTACAATCAAATTATCATTGAATAAGTAGCTTACATCAATCTGTAGTGCTTGAAAAAATCCATTTTCTAAAAAAGGGTCTCAAATCCAAGTCAATTTGTGAAAGTTATAGGACTTTGAAGTTCAAAATACTACTACACAACAAAATCGTAAAGACTGCTTGATTTTTAAAAAGACCAGGCATTATGAGTAAAAATCAATTACATCATCTAGAAGACCACTAAAAAATAGCCTATTTCAAAAAGCTTGCATTGAAAAGACCTTCATATGGCCAAGAAAAAGCCATTTGAAAATGAACCCCTTCACTAAAAATGCAAATGGAAGAGGATGGATGCTACAACGGTGAGTCCACGACCCATGGTCAATCAAGCAACGAAGAGACTAAGCATGAATGGCACATTGGCTAAGCATGGGTGGCATCGTTAAAATACTACTAAACAACAAAATCGTAAAGATTGCTTGATTTTTAAAAAGACCAGGCATTATGAGTAAAAATCAATTACATCATCTAGAAGACCACTAAAAAATAGCCTATTTCAAAAAGCTTGCATTGAAAAAGACCTTCATATGGCCAAGAAAAAGCCATTTGAAAATAACCCCCTTCACTAAAAATGCAAATGGAAGAGGATGGATGCTACAACGGTGAGTCCACGACCCATGGTCAATCAGGCAATGAAGAGACTAAGCGTGAATGGCACATTGGCTAAGCATGGGCAGCATCGTTAGAATGGCAATCGGCTAATGGCAACAAGCAGCAGAGTTGTGGTGGAGGAATAATGTAAAAACTAATAGGAGGCGATAGGTGGCTCCCAAGTTGCTCATCAATGAAGATTCACCAAAAGTTTGAAGTCAGCACCAATTTTTTGTTGTCATTTAGAGTTTTAAGGCCACCGATAGGTGGAACAGACCCCAACCCTACCACCTCTGCCAATGGCAAGGCTGCAAGGTATTATTCTACATGCCTTACCCCTACATAGGGTATGAGTCTATGTGCCCTACCCCTACATAGGGCTTACAACCTAAACAAATTTGTCCTATAAAAACTTCATTTTTATTTGTTTAATTTCTTTTTTAATCAAAAATAAATAAAACAAAGAAAAATCATTTTTTAAATACCTGTGTCTACCTCAAATTGCATAGGTGTCTATATAGTATATGACCTAGAGTTGTGTGCCTTGGGCTATAAAATTTGTACCTCAACTTGTCATACTCCAATTTGACAAATGGGAAATCGATATATGTATTTTTGCCTGCTTTGAACACAATGACAATGTTTGTTTTGGGCCAAAAGTGCTCGAAAATGCATGTAACCTAGGTGAAAAAAGTAAATACAATATTCCAACTAAAATGAATGGACGCCTAAATTGGCTTGATCCAATACCATGTTAGGTTTGATAAAGATCATGTGAATCCTAAATCTACCCAAGAACAATAAAGCAATAAGATGATAATAAATTCAATGCAAGCAAAATACAAATAACAAAATTACAATATTTGTATTCAAGGTTGTCGATGAATGAAAGTAAACAGCTACAATTTATAGCCTCATAGTTTCCAAGTCCAATGAGGATGAGAAAAAGGGAAAAAAACCAAAAAACAAGGGGATGACCTCTTAGTTTAAAACCAAGAAGATAAGGAAAAAGTGGAATCCCATAAAAGGAGAATATATGTGAACTCATTATCCTATCTTGCCTAGGTAATAAAAATAAATTACCTAAGTGAACTAAATATAATAGGTGCAATAATAAATTACACCAACATAAACATGTAATGTATTCTAAGAATAATAGAAACTAATAAAAGTTAGGTTGATTAGAATTGAACCATAAGTCTCATTATAAATGATATGATACATTACAAATATGCATCCCGATTGTCATTGAATTTAAATTAAAAAATAAAAACACACTTGTTATGTATGTTTTCACATATTATTTATTTAATAAAGTTGCCAAGTTGATTGACTAAAATTAGTGTTATCTAATGGAAGAACCTTTAATTTGTTTGAACTTGGTATAAGTAGGTGTTGGATATTTGCCCCATTGGCATGCCTCTTGTGGCAAAATATATCTTCATGACTGGACCCTTGTCAAGGGAGCTATCCTTATCATTTCCTTAGTTGATATTTTGTCCATTTTGGAGAACTGTAAATTACGCTTTGTTAAGTCAAACTGAATGAAGGCTCAATTTTAATTTTGATGAGGACCAACATGAGATTGATAGAGATCCTGCTTGTCTTGGAGGTTCTGGTGACAATGAGGACGAGATTCCTGAACAAATCTGCAATGGTCAGATAGCTGAGAAGATCAAATACTGGTTTGAAAGGAACTTCATTGGCCATAATGTTGGATTATCGTTAGCGGGGCATCTGGTTCTAAATCAAAGACTATTACTAATCATGTTGATGTCAAAAAATGAAAATATAATTTTATGGTAATCTATATGTTTGTTGATTGTTGATAAAATATCAGAATAATGAGATAACTTTATTGATAGAAGAGCCTTGCTCTTATACACTTTACAAACCCTACAAATTAGGGAGTTAACTGAATGTAACTGAAAGAGTTAACAAAATGTAACTGAAAGATAACAAAAGCAAACAAAAAGGCTATAATCACAGAGACATGATTATAGGCAAACTGAACCTCAAGCTAAAGATTAAGTTAACTAAGATGACCATTAATATTACATTTAATATTTAATACCCTCCCTTAATGGTCATCATACAAACAAAAAATAAAACTAAGTCTACCCAAATTGTGGGGGTCATCAAAATGCAAAGTGTGCAGAGTCCTTCTGGTCAATTTGCTCCGCAACGTGAGCACTTTGCTAAGATGCTTCCTGGATAGACTTCTCATCAGCCAAACGCTT
Source organism: Sequoiadendron giganteum (assembly GCA_007115665.2). NCBI lineage: Eukaryota > Viridiplantae > Streptophyta > Pinopsida > Cupressales > Cupressaceae > Sequoiadendron > Sequoiadendron giganteum. The sequence continues at coordinate 407,638,992 of CM021106.1, forward strand.
TCGGCAATACCTTTGTATATGACCAATCTTCCCACAGTAATGGAAAGTAAAAGACTTCTCGGAGTCCTCTAAATTGCCTCATCCTTTCTGCTGAGTGGACTTGCATTTGCCAACATCCTTGGCAGTAAATGCTTGTTCAACAGTAGGAGACTCACTGCTACTCCCAAACTGCTTCTTCCACCGATCCTGCTCGTATGATGGTAGATGTAATGTTGAGCGTTTCGATGAAGTGCTCGTAGGAACGTGGTAAAATTTTCAAAGTGATCACCACCATATCCTCCTCTTCTACCTTACTACCAATGGCCTCCAATTGATCGCGAATATTTTTTACTTTCATCAAGTGCTCCTGCAAAGACACTTGGTCATCCATCATAATAGAAAAGAGCAGAAAAGAGCATATTCTTCAGAAAGAAAGCCCTTCCCTTGTCTAAGGTCTCATGAAGATCTTTCAAATGCTTCCAGATCTCCGCAGCAGATTTACCAGATGGTATTTCTGGTAACATCTCATCGGTGATAGATAATTTAAGAAGCATACCTGCCTCCCTATTACTTCCATCATACTTGTCCTAATCCTTCCTAGCAACAGTGGGACGAACTTCTATACCAAGAACAAGCGCATCCAGACACCAGTACTCAAAGATGGTAAGCATCCTTTGCTTCCACATGTTGTAATTCTTTCCATTGAACCTCTGCGAAATTTCCAACATAATATTGGACAAAGACACCATCCCTCCCGTTTTCCAAAGCACGAAAAACTAGCTGAAAGAACTTTTCAAGCTGCCATGAAATCACGCGAAGTTGGCACAAGTTTCAAGGTATGGATCCCAAGGTACGAATTTCGAAGTACCCAAAAAATATCTCCAGAAACCCAGAAAAATACTGTGATTAGAATAAAATATTCAGCCTAAAAAACCAAAGGATTTTTCAAAAAAACCTAGTCACCAAAACCAGTTGCAATATAAAAGTTTAAAACCCTTCAGAAAAAATTGGTTGAATATTCGACGCCCAAAACAACAAGTGAATAAACGAATGAGGGTCTGAAAAACACAGGCAAAGAAGTACAAAATCGCGACTTAGAAGAGAGATCCCGTTGCAAACACCCGTCATGCAAATCACGCCTTAGAAAGAAGAAGAAGCTTGGGCCCAAACGAACCCTAAATTGCGTTTTTCAGAGAGGTCGTGCGTGGCCAGAAAATTACAGAAAATCACGATTGAAAAACCTTCAAAAATAAAATGCATCAAACACAAAAAAACACGATTTCAAAAAGGAAGAAAATCGCATAGCTAGAAAACGTATTCACAGTCGTGCGAGCTCAGAAAACTTCATAATCCCATCGCAAAAAAGAAAACGCGACCCCAAAAACAAGAAAACCAGACGCGGCATGATCACAAAAAAAAATCACGCACTCATGAAAAACCCTCGCGAATCTTCTCAGAAACCAAAAATACGGCCTCTAAAGAAAACATGACTTTAGCAAACCCTCCACGAAAAAACATCTTTTTAAAATTTCTTCACTAAAAAATTCGCCCAAAAAAAAATCTGACGAAATTGTGTCTCATTACCCTAGCTTTGATACCATGTTGATAAAATATCAAAATATTGAGATAACTTTATTGATAGAAGAGCCTTGCTCTTATACAAAATGTAACTAAAAGATAACGAAAGCAAACAAAAAGGCTATAATCACGAAGACGTGATTATAGGCAAACTAAAACTCAAGCTAAAGATTAAGTTAACTAAGATGACCATTAATATTACATTTAATATTTAATATTGATTAGTTCAGTAACTGTATACCCCTTTATGTGCTCTTTTTGAGGGGTCATCCTTTTTTTATCAGCTTTAAGTGATAGCCTTGAACTCAATTCAAACTTTGGCATAGGCTTTGGTATATTGTATCTCCTTTTTATGATCTATTATGCAATGTAAAAATAAATATATATATATATATATATATATATATATTTATGCAGGCATATTTTAGTATGTCAAGGTAAAGGAGTTCTAACTCTGTGGCCAAAGGGTCAGCAAGAGATTTCAAAATCAATCATTTTTCACTTTGACATATGTTAACAGCTAAAGTGATTGACTAGCTTCTTAGAATAACTTCTTATTTTAAGTATTATCTTTCATGTTGTAATGAATGCAAAAATGAGTATAAAAGCTCCAATAGTCAAGTGAAAGTTTATTTGTGTGCAATTGTTGGCCAAGGAATCAGATGTTGTGTGTCAACCAAAAATGGGATTGCAAAACGACAAATTCTTGTGTATATCAAAGAATTAATAAATATAAAATTGCTTTGACCTTAAGTATTATAGCACAGATATACTTTTCCATGCCCAAGAGATTCCCACCATATAGAGATATTGAAGCTAGTAGTGTGTAAGGAGGAATCCACTAGACTCTTCCCTAATCTACATGTAGTGGACATAATCTTGGGCAAATTTGGAAATTTTATAGACAAGTATAAGGATGTTCAGACATGCTGATATCTCCATGCCTAGGGTTCTATTTACCTGCAACATCTTGCCGTCAAAGTTTCATCATAGATATGAATTTTTAATTTTTTAATTTTCCTAGGCCATCTTTTATAATTTACAATTTACAGTTTTTCCATTTGTACATTCATAAAAAACATAATTTTATTGACTTAGGTTGTGAGTTCTTCTCCAACAAAACAAAAATGTAGTACATACTCCTTTGAATTGTAGTACATATTTCTGGCCATACTGCCAACTGATGTTTGAATTTTATTCCAGACCTCCCCAAAAAAAATTCCTTTGTGATTAACTCAGCATACCATCCACTTGCCTGCAAATGTGAAGAAGCAAGATCAAATAGATGAGGAGAACTTGAAGGATTGACAGGAATAATTAAATCCTGCTTGCCAAATAGAACCAATGGTTTAGTATGCTTTAGCTCAGTTATTCCTCAGCACACTACAAACTGATATTTAAGTTTTTCTTCCACAGCTCCCCAAAAATAATTGCTTAGTGATTTGGTTAGCATACCTTCTACTTGCCTGCAAATGGGAAGAAACAAGATCAAATAGATGAAGAAAACTAGTAGTGACAGGATTAATTAAATTATATCTGTCAAACAGAACTAATGCTTTATGCATTTGGAGAGTTTGAGCTTTGCTTTCCTTATTATAGGTTCTCAAATATCACGTGTATATTTCTAATGGTGCAGAAAACCCAAATATGTCAATGGTAGCATGCCCTCTTGGAATTCTAGTATTTTGAAGATCTCCCTTCTGCATTGAACTAGAATGTTCACAAACATTATACTATATTTTATTTTGTTTATGCAACCCCATGACTGCTTGGTATTCAGCCAGCAGATTTTTAATCTGTTTTATTTCCCAAAGAATGAGCGTAGAGAGCAGCAGCTTGTCATCCACAAACTGGAGGTTAACAGTATCTTCAAAGCAATCATTCTCTCAAGAAGTGAATAATAAGTACTTCATATGTTTGTATGAAGACCTAATTGGTTTCCTGTCCACTTTCTTATAATATCCTTATCAGAGATGATTGACCCTTTCCCTTCAAGATTTTTTCATGTTTAGAAAAACTCCCTTCAGAGAAGCTACTAAGCTTCTCATCTCCCATCCCTCATCCCAAATGTAGGGCACTTACCTGATTAAATTGTAAATTTAAAGTTTATGTGACTTACCCAAAACACACTCAACTTAGGGACATTCTGGCATCCACCGGACATCCCAAATTCATTGAAAGCATCCTAGCATCTCCCACATGAACAATTGTTTAACACAAGAAACATATATGAAAAAATAAAAATAAAAAGGGGGCATTTTCAAACAGTTACTTTTATAATCATTGCTAATATTACAATTAGATTATTCTGTTTATAAAATTTTATTTATATTTCAATATCTCAATAAACTTTTGCATTCAATTTTTAATGGTTAATGTCAATATAGTAGACATTAATTTTGTTAAATTTCAACTATTTCAACTGGTTAATGATGTTTTAACAGTTTCTTATACAATTGAAAAAATATGAAAGATGTTTTATAAGTTTCTTGTCTATATAACATGTACATATATATAAATATATATTATTCTCCATCCCTTGGCCATCTGTCTGCAGTCCCGAAACATGTCTTCCTGTTCCACCGTTCCACCATCTTGGCAACTTAGAAAGACATGCCTATCTAGTATCTAAGGTACATTGAGTTTTCCTTGCCCATGCTGTGGTCACAGTGATAGGAGTACATAGCACATTTTCTCTCTACCTTTACAGATTTGTTACCGATGGTTATTAGAAAAGGTTATAGTGGCGTACTCTGCTTTGTTCCTGATTGCCTAGCCTTCTCCCCTTAATCCTGGGACATTATACAATACCATATTGGCCCTATGATGGTGGTGGACAGTGCTAACATCAGTTCTTCCTCTGCTCTTGGCTTTAATACAAATGTTTCACAATTTCAACTTCCAACCTCAATTTCCAACTTGGATCATTGAGTTGGTTTACCATGAGGGATTTTCTCCTACACAGTTCTCTAAATTTGTATTTGGATCATATAGCTAGAGTTTATCCATTTTAGGTCCATTCTCATATTGTTTTAGTGTTTAGTTACTTTTTGCAACTCCTTGACTTCTCCATCCTCAAATCATGCTATCATAACTTGTACATTGGAGTCCCAGTGACCTAGTGATCATTCTTGGATACTAAAATAATTTTGCTTTTTTATGTTATAATGGAAAATATATATATCTATATACGATAACTGATTGCACTTCAAGGGGATGGTTGTATCGTGAGTTGCAAACAAAAGGAGATGGAATGAAGAACCAATCAAGTTCATAAGGAATCTATGATCAAGTTGTTGAAGATGTAGTATATATACAAAATGAACTATAATTCAGAAGAAATGAAGATTTAGTTTGGCAAAAGTTCATCTATCCACATCAAAGTCTTTCCCAACAATGTGTTCCCTTGAGTGAAGAAGTCATACACTATGTACACCAAGAAGTACAATATTATAAATAATGAACTCTGGGGTTAATCTTTCCTTGTTGAACATTGAAAGCAGTCAGATAGCTTTCTGCTGCACCAGTGTCATTCAAGCAGTGCATTGTAAGAAGTTTGGTAAACTCTTGTTGCTCAAATTATCTATAGTTGTATTATGCATCCCATTCAGACATGTTGCTCCAAAACCAGTTGTAAAAATATGTCTCCAGAATTACCTGAGAAACAAAGGAATAAATTTCATCTCATTTGGAACGTTTTCATCTTAAATAGCACAATTTTTTAAGGATAAAGAAGCTGAAACCGAAAATTCCAGACTTATTGAAATATGTATCATGTGTTTGGAAGTGGACATGGTAAGAGAGATGCTGAATTTCAAAATAGCTGTAAAGGACATTAATTACCCATGTCCCTTTTTATCAGAATACAATTAGTCCATAATGAAAACCCTCTACAAAGTCCTCAAAAAACTAAACAAGAATTCCTTCCAGTAATACTCAAAATGAAGGCATTTCAATTTTATCTAGAAAATACTTTATAGTTTTGCAGCATAAGAGCTAGCAGTAAAAGAAAAGAAACACTCAACTCACAAACAGTAAAGAAAGGCATCTCATCCTTATTTGAAAAGAGGCCTAAATATCCTATGGCTCAGAAAAGAATTGGCATAGATTAAAAAACAAAATATTAACTACCAGCTATATTTCAAAGGCATTCTTTACCATAAATAGAATCAATTTCCCAACTTGTCCAGATCTAAATGATAATAATCTTCTCTTCTATTCCCAAGTGAGCCATCATCTTGCACATAATCATCTCCCAAATAGCCTTGATCACAAAAAGAATAGTAAAACCATCTATAAAAAGAGCATGTGAAAATCAAATTTCACTACATTCTTACTACCTGCATCTCACTGTTTCCATCTTCTGATGGTTCAGCCAACAAAGCCAATATATTTGGCAAATGTTTTTGTACATAAGATAGCTGATGGGCCTCCTCGTCTGCTTGAGATGGCAATGAGCGGCGACCAGATCTTACAAGCTGAGATTCACATATGAAACATGCACATAACTAATAGTGATTAGTTATAAATTATAATGTTGTCAAAAGCATAAACTGTTAACTTACTTTACAAAAGATCAACTATAATAAGAAATATGAGAATGATTCTGTTAGCATCACCTCAACAAGAAACTCAAGCTCAATGCATAATTCCAAAAAGTGTTTTCTTATCAACAAACCGGAACATTTACATTCAGGTCGTATATCAAGAACATAACCTTGCAAAATTAAGTTCAGTACATATGTAAACTCAGTAACTAATGAATATTGTTGATATTTTTTAGATCATTTCAATAGATTTAAGGGAAAATAGGTTCACTCTATGATTATGAAATGTTACTCTACTGGTTCCTAACATCAAGTTTATTCCAGTTTAATTCCTTTCAATAGGGGCATAATTCACTAACACATATGATTCTCATCCATTCACTTGTCTTCGGTCAAAGACATCAGAAAAGCTTGTGGTATAAACTCAAATGTGCAAATAAATGGTTATACTTATAGACCAACTGGAACTGTGTAACTACTGTTGCACAACCAGTGAAATAGAGTTTAATGTTTATTAAATACTCCAAATATACAATCTTGCATATAAATAAACATCAAGATAGGGTCTCGACAACATTCATGTAAAACAAGATGAACAAAAAACTAATTCTCCTTTCCCTTCATTCTTGACAGTCGTGTGTGCATCTATTCCCAATATCTTGTATTTTTCAGAATGACTAGATAAAACCTAGCCAAAGTTCAAAGCAATGACCAATGGAAGGAACAGAAACACAAAAGAACAGGTATTTCAACGATTATTTAACACAGATTGAACATTACATAATTGAGGCACTATCAAATTAGTTTTGACAGTGATGAGACCAAAATAGAAATCTCTATGACATGACAAAAGCACACACCTTTGTCTTGGTAGGAAGTGCCAAGAAATGAGGTACCAGATTAAATCCCACAAAAGGGGCAAAGAATAAGATAATGCTTTTGCAAAGTTAGCTCATTATGGTGTGAAAATAAAGTAGAAAATGGAGATCAAGAAAACATTAGAAAACTTGACTAAACATTTAAAGACATTGTCAGTATTGTTCAAAAGAGGAATAAAGGCAAGATAATTGGATGGATCCTTCTACAAGGAAATTTGTGTTTGACAAAGTGGATCAATATTGATCATCAACATGGATGAATTTTCATTACACCATACTTGACCAAGTCACAATAATGATTATATTTTACTCATGCAATACAGAAAATTCAAACTACAATTGAATGCAAGAATTAATCTTAGCAATGACTGCAAATAAAGTAAAAACTAGTATATCGGGGGTATAGCAAACAAAAAGCCAGTTCGGTGTCCAAACAACTAAACAAGATCGAATACAACATAGATTCTCACAAATTAGTTAAACATTGAAAAATTACTTACATAGAATTGCAATCATTCCTTGATCTGTCTAATTAGTCAAGAATCAATCACAATAGAAGTCATTTGTGTGAACATAGCAATGGTTCTCACCATATGAGTATAAACAAAATAAGTTCCAGCAAAGCAGATTCCAAGCAAGATGGGACCACAAGTAAACACACTATGTTTTCAGAAAGTTAAGTTCAATCTACCGTAACTGTTAATGAGGAAGCCCAAGACATACTTTCTTTTTCTCCAATACATAAGTTTAGTAATTAAAGAAAATGACCAGCACAAGGTTCAGAATCAATGTAGAAACGCAATGAGAGAGGTAGAGAGAGAGAGAGAGAGAGAGAGTCAATAGATTATCAAAACAGGTAAATGGGGATTAAAAATACAGCTAACTATTATAGCTTAAACGGAAATATTGCACTAATAATTTGCTAAAGTGGGCACCAGCTAAGGTTTTTACATAGTTACCAGGAGATGGGACTGGTACTGGTATGGGAGACAAAGATGGGTATCGGTAAATCCATATTCAGAAAAAGTTGGACATGGGTACTTGTAGAGGGGGGAGAATAAAATTAAATTATATACATAATTTTTAAATTAAAAATATATAATCATACATTGGATATGCAACTTTAAAGAATGGAAAAATTAAAATACACTAAAATGCTTAAAATTAAAAAAGTTTAACATTTAAAGTATGTAATAAATGCCAACAAAAGCAAATATTAGTTATATTAGTCTATTAGTATATCTAATTAGTTTTTTCAACTTTTCTCAACCACATATTAGCATTTTTATTTTTTAGATAAACTCCATGTAATTCATATGATATATTTGCAAAACCTGTATATGAGGTTCCATAGTTTTCGAATTTCGAGCAATGCTTCAAGGAGATGTATAGAGATTCAAAGAAACTTCATCTAAAGTCTACTGAATTCTGCAGACATCCTTATATAGGTCTCTGAGATGTATGTGTTTCTGATATGGGAGATGAATACCGAGGGTTAAGGTATGAATCTCCCAATAACTATGGTTTTAAAGGCTGGAAAACTATGAATTAGATGTCAATGGCATAATGAGGTTCATTGTAATTCAACTATTGGATTTAACTGTAAAACATCAAGGCAACAGTAGGAAGATTTTTTTGAGTAAAGTTACAGGCTACAGGCTACGTCACATTTGGCCGGTCAAACCTCACTAAATTAGTTTCTTTGGCAGGTTTTCTTCCTCTATTATGTTGTTAGTCTCAGTCTGAATTGTTAAATCGTTTTGTTCAAGGATACGTTTTTTGTCCTGTTATGAAGGTCTGTTGGTGCCCCTTTTTTTGGTTGGGGGGCAGTACAGAACCCCCTAGAAGTTTACCGAATGATAAATATATCTAAAAATAATATTAAAGTTTAAATTTGATAAATAACAAATGTATTAAAATTATTATTATTTAATATTAAAAAATAAATTAAATATTTAAAAGAATTAAAATTATATCTAAAAATAAAATTAACAATAAATATTATTTTACTTAATAATAAATTTAAAAAATAATTAATATAGTTTAATATAAAAAATATATATTTAACAAATATATTATATACATAATAAATTAAGTTTACTAGATGTAATGGTAAAAAATCCATAACTCATGCTTTTCACATACATTTTAGACTCACTTTGGCTCAGTTAAATTTTATACAATTAAAAACATACAAATGGCATGTTTTTAGCTAAAAGTGACCACACAACCCGAACCTTGCATATTGCTATCAACAATTATTACTCAAGACCAATATTTACCTTCAATTTATCCCTTTCCTACCCTAGGGTAGACTTGTAGTCACCTAGATCATTATCAAAATCAAATGACCACTTAAAATTTAAATATTCAAATTCAAATATGGAGCCAACTTTACCTCTATTTGTGGCCTTTGTGTGCTGACTCAAGGCATGAAAGCATTTCATTTGACCCTTCATGTTATATTTAAAGGGTTAACCCTAGTTCATTTTACATCATGCAATCATCATCACCTAGATCTATCCAATCATTCCATGTTAGACCTCATTCTTAGGGCTATCAATTGTTATTTGCACACATCATCAACAAGCATTTGTTAGAGAATCTTCATTGCGCAAACATCATGTGCATCTTGCTCAATTTTGTATCTAGCTATTAAATCGGTATCCTTACATGATTTGACACAAGGAAAGCAATTATCACTGCCAAGTGCAAACCAACAAAGACCAAAAAAAAAAATTTTATGTGAGGCAAACTTAGGACATCAAGGCAAGCTGAAAGCAAGATTTTGAACACTTGTGGAAAACAGATCTGTGGTTCCAAATCAGATCTATGAAAAATAAGCCTGATCCGCAGTCATGGAAGTAACTCAAGGCAGGAGGAAAAACATTACTGATTCCAAAGAATTTTGTGTCTGATAACCATTGACAGCCCTTCATAGTTCACAAATAATATTTTGTCATCTGTCACAATATATCCACCTATGTACCATTACTCTATAATTTAATTTTCCAAAGCATTTACTTACGATATTTATTGCATCCATAGCCCTTGTAATCTAGGGTAGATTCTAAATGCTTATCTTATTTATTTATCTACCCTAGATTTATGTAGAATGGATTTTGATCTAAATTTTGTAGATGGACTTCAAAGAAGAGAAGTGCTGCTCTAAAGCCTGGTGAAGAAGATGAAAATTCATCCTCCATTGTTGCTTCTAGAGCTTTGTGTTCTGATATGATTTGACTCTGATTAATACTCTTCATCATCTAGGTTATGCTTTGTTTATTCCTCTCTTCAATGTGCCATTCGTGAATTTTACTTTCCATTGGGTTGTTTGTATTTGATGGCTTGGTGATCACTGTTGTGGAAGTATGTTTAAGTATTTCTTTTCTATTTGAAATGCTGATAGGTTATTTCCTGAGACAATAGTATTAAATGTGTAAATCCTCAATAATGTTTGAGTAGACAGGTGGGTAGGTGTTGTTTCATTCCCCGTCGTTGTCTATTGCAAAGAAGAATAAATCGCAAAAATCATGATTTTTAAAAACTCTGCAAGGTTCCCAATTTTTTCAGGCGCGTTGACCGCCGAAAAAATCATTGAAATTGCAATTTGTTTCATGTTTAAATCGGCTAAAAATCGTGAAAGAGATCCCACCAAAAAAACCCCTAGAAAACGCATTTTTTGTCTATAAATTTCAGAATGGGAAGGCAGAGCTGCCCTGTTATCATCCTCACCCTGCCTCTGCTCACCCTGGTAATAGTTAGATTGTTGCACAACTTCCAGCCGCTTCCGCCGTCAGGTGAAGACAAGATCAATGTCAGTGAAAAGGGAGGGCAGTTCAGTCTTCATTGCGCTCGCCACTCCACCATACATTTCAGCCCTCTTTGACTCTCTCTCTCCCTTCATGCTTACATATTACCAGTCTGTTGCATTGTAGTGTAGGATATGCGTTCCCTTCATTATGTATGTTGTATCCTCTAGTTTCTCAGTGATGGATCAGTACTTTTTATTTATGATCCAAAGTGTAGTGTGAGGTAATTCATATATAGTTAGTTGTTATTGAAAAAGTAGTTATAAATGTTAAAAAAGTGAAGGTGTTTATAAAGGTTAGTGAATGATGTAATTGATATTGAAAAATGTATAATATTTGTTTGTATGTTTCTTTTCTATTATTAGTATTTAGTGAAACGTGAAATCATGAAAAGTATGTCAAATTAAAATCATGTTAATAATATTTAAAACTTTGTTAAGTTTAAAGTTCAATTTTTTAATACATAAGTTAGAGTTAAATTATTATTAATACTTAATACATTCACTTTTAGATTAGATTTTAATATTTAAATTTCAGTATTTTAAGTTTATTTTATTTTATTTTATTTTAAATTATTTTATATTTATTGTACAGCCATACTAAACCAGGGAAAGAATACACCACACTAGCAAACCCAAACCCCGATCCCATACCCAAGGTGGCGACTTGGCTAATGAATGTACATGCATGCCAATTTAATCCTTATTTACATAGCATACTTTTCTTTTTCAATAGTCATAAAGTAAATCAATCCATAGCCTCTTTCTTATAATTACTCTATTTTATTCCAATTTACCTTGGAAATGTACTGTAATGATTTCAAAATGTAGTCTCATTCCGTATTCTTGGTTCTTCAAGGATGCTAATTTTGTCAACTGTCAACATCTAGTTATTATTTATGCACTATGAAGTATATTTTGTGCAATGCAATGCGATCAATGATATGAATATAAACAACAAAAATCTATTTTCTACAATTCATGGGTTAAAATCTCTAATTTATTTGCTCTCTACATCTCTATGCTATGGAAAGGACCTTAAATTTCATAAAAGAGTAGCTTTTGTCTCTTTCTCTACAATTTTTTACATATTTTTTCTAATCCGATTTTTTCCCGATTTTCTCAAAAAATCCTGAACTTTTGGTTTGCTGATTTTTTCACCAAACGATTTTTGCTGCTATGGTCTATTGTGTTGTATGGTGTTTGGGATCTCATGCAAGGAACATAGCCTTCTTGTCCCTGCCGAATGTACAATAACAAACCCACTGTATTTCCTTTCTAAGTGTCATGCTCAGCTGCAAGGGAGAATAATGGAAGATGATAAGCCAAATAGACCACACAGAAGTGGTAATAATGAGAAAATCTTTGATACCGAACAAGGAAACAGGAATGGAGATAATAATAGTAATAAGCCATACAAGGTTGTACTCAGGGCTGACAACACCCAACAATTGTTTCTATAACTACATCTTTCTCTAAAAGTTTTAGACATGGCAGAAGAGGCAACGGCAAGATCAAAAATTGCACTTCCATTGGAGGAGGACAACAAAATTTTAAGGCACCTCCTTTAATGAAAATACTTTGTACCAAACTTAATGCAAATAAAAATTGAGAATAAAAACCTCAAATGGCAATCCTAGCTCCTCACTTTTTCAGGTGGATTGCAGGATTTTCAAAAAAATCTTTCTTCTTACAGCATTATTATTCATCCACTTGGCTCTTTGGTAGCTACAAAGTTGAAAAAATGAAAAAGATGTTAAAGCATTTTCTCTGGTCAGATAGCAGAGGTAATAGGAAAGGCATGTTGTTAATTGGGGATGGTATTGTTTCTCTAAGTCAAAAGGGGGTTTAAGTCTCAAGGATATCAAGTATTTGTTTGATGTGAAACAGATAATTAAGGCTTTTGATAGAAATGAACCTTAGAATATCTTAATAAGAAATAATATTAGTTTGGTTGTGCCTAAAAAGGGCAGAATCTGGAAAGTTCTTCCACATTAAATATTGTTTGGGAAATTTTTATTGAGTCTTTTGGATCTGGTATATTTTGCAGTATTCGAAGAGCATGGGAAGCTATCAAATGTCTTATTGTGGTGCATGATGCTTTTTCTAGGCCATAGGGTTATTTCTTCAGCTACAGATCTTTTTGGTGGGCTTTGGTTTAGAAAAACAACCCTTGGCCTTTTTACAAGGATGCTCTACAAAATACTAGGCATCTAAAGGTGTAAGCGAATTGAAGGATATAATTGAAATGGTCAATTAAAAAGATGTGAATAATTTCAAAAGTGTAAATCTTTTCCTAAATCCAACAAAAGAACATTTCCAATTATGCAAATCCTTTATATAGTGTCAAATTTCCTGTCACTTCAAAATATAATACTATGTATTAAAAATTTGTTGGTTTAATAATTTGGAACCTAAAAAAGCCTGCTTTTTAGATGGTTTTTTCTACTCAAAAACTTTTTGTTGGGTCTATTTTAACTGATATTGGTCTTCCGTTTTACACCTGTAGTCTGTGCAATGTGGTTGACACTTGCGAACACCTTTTTTTAATTGTATTTATGCTACAAGCATTCGGTCTTCCTTTTAGGGGAATCATTTGGGTTTGGTTAACAATAATGACTTTACTTGGCAGGAGATTTGTTTGGTTATGTGAATAATTTTGATGTGATGCTTAACAAATTTCAGTTGATTTTGACCACAGATTTTGTGGCATATTTAGAAAAAGAAGATTTGATGAAGTACTCCAAAAAAAATGCAAACATCTTACGAAGTCTCTTAGTGGAATCACATTTCTTCGTGTTTTTATGCAGGTTGCAATGCTAATGGAAATTCCTAAAGAATGGTTCTTCAGCTCTTAGAGGAAGGAATCGCTACTGTTTACAAAGAAGAGATCAAAATTCCACAATTCTAGCCACAAGATTATCAGGAAAGTGGATGAACAGTTTGTTAAAGAAAATATGGAATTTCATATTAAAATATTTGAAAACTCATATAGCATTGTTTCTAATGAGTAGGGCTAAGCTTGAGATTGTTCATCAAAATTTTATTATAGATCCACAAGTTGTTGGTGATAAGATTGATGGCAACAATGTTTTACCTGTTCCTCCTATTGGTGCTTTTGACTTTGACTCTTACAAACGCAGCAATAATGTAAAGTGCTGCTAGGAATGAGACATTCTGTGAGTGGTCTTTTTGAATGTTATACTTTTGTTGATCATAGACAGATTAGGCTATATAAATTATTATTTAACTTCATATCGACCTGGCCTTTACAAGCAAGCCTTACATGTGATTCCTTTCGGTTAGATCTAGGATCTTTCACTTTTTAGGTGATCAGCTTTGGATTGACTGAATCTATCTATAGATGGTGTGCTAGCTTCTTGGCAAGCCTTATAATGTAACCTAATAAGTTTAGTAAACTAACTTCAATTGAAAACAAATATGTTTGAGGTGGTTAAAAAAGAAGAGTAAAGATTAAAAAATACTGATTTATTTTTTGTGTATTTAGATAAAGATTTCCTTCCCTCGAGAAAATCCTTTGATGACTAGATAGTTATTGTTTTGGGGTAAGAAAATAGGCATCTATGTATCTTTTTGCAGAATGATATAGCATGGTTTGTTTATTGCTTTCTTTAAGAATGTCAATGTGCAAAAAGAGTTTGTAAACAAAGAATTTTGGAATATGGGCAAATTTGTTTTCAAGGTTGTATCTTGGAGCCCAAACACCACTCCCAGTGGCATCCTAGCCAACTCAGCCCCTAACTGGCTGAAGATTAAAAAAAAGTACAAGTTGTTATACCCCATGACCTCAAACCTCAAGACAATATTTTACAGATTGAGGAAACTAGGTCAATCCATTTGAATGCTAGTGTCCTCATCTCTGTCAACCCTGACACATCTATCCCTGACATTTTGTGCCTCTGATTGGGAAATAATGAAGTGCAAAAGGGATGTACATCAAAGAAAAGCCTGCCCTAAAATACCTGGTATACAAGTCTATAGCTGGTCATAACTCCAATTCAAAAGGAGGAAGTTGTTAATATCAAGAGAGGTGTTGGGGAAATGTTATCCCCTGCTCATATTGACTATGAAATTTCCAAATTCTGAATTGATTGGTGATAATGCAAATGATAACATGCAGGAAACTCTGCTAAAGCTTTGGAACCTTTTGCTTCAAAAGAATACATTGTTATTCTTGTTAAACCTCCCTTAGAGATGAAATAGATCCTCCCAAGAAGAAAACTGCCCAAGAACTTGACCTAGAAAAATTAAAGGCAAGCAATAATGTTGTATCTAGTCACTAGTGTCTCAAGCCCAAAATATTAAACAAGACGCTAAAGCAGTGGTTTCTAATAAACAATCTCATCTTAACCTTGTAGAAAATTGTTAGAACATAATATTATTAGGGGTCATACCCTTATAACATTTATTATTGTTCAAATATAAAGTTATAAAATCTCATGCATATAATATGGTTTATAAAGTATATACCATTTAAATAATTAATAATCTAATAAACTATTAGATTACTAATTATTTTTAAATGGCAGTTTGAATAGATGTGACTAATACCCCTTTAGATATTTTGCCACCCTTTCTCCTATATTTAAGAAAGTTCTCTCGTTGAGAGGTACTGCAATTTGGAGATATATAGTGATTTCTATAGGTATGCACAAGAGGTACTATTGGCCATCTGGGAAGTGAGGAGAAGTGATATCTCCAAGTTCAATCTATGTTTTAATAGACCATTCTACAAGTATTTTATAATAAAATGATGTTTTATGGGGTTTTTTACCCAAAAGGGTTTTCCCCATATATATTGTGTAATGTGTTTAATTTGTATATCTTGTAACTCTAATTTTATTTATTTTATATTTATTTTATATTTATTTTTAAAAATTAGTAACCTAAGATCTTAATTTCTAACAAGGTAGCAAAGTTGATTAGGATATACCAATCATTTTTACAAGTTAAACTGGAATACATGTAGAACTTGATAAATATGATTACAAAGTAAATTTAAACATCACTATGTTTATAAATTTTATGAATCTTATCCAAGATTACCTCTTTTTTGGAGGGGGCTGGACTGAGCTGGGCTGGGTTGGGCTGGGCTAGCCTGGAATAGGGGCAGTGTATGGGGGTTCATTTGAGAATTTCTTATGTTCAATTTTAAGAATGCGGTTCAAGCTTTGATTATGGAGCACATTTGAGCATTCTCCATTTTACAAAATTTGAAAACAGTAACCAAGCTTATGTTGTGGGGTACTTTCAAGTATTTCCTACGTTCATGCACCTTATTGAAACATTATTTGAACTTAACGGCTATGTGATTCCATATTATATGGTGGGCTAGGTAAAAGTAAAACTTCTAATGACATTAATCAAATTATCTGGTGGCGGCTGAGTGTTTGCATTGCAAAATGGATTCATTCTACTTGATTTCTACACATCTTTCATTATTTATTGACAACTATAAAAGTGAAAGTGGGCAATGACTGAAAATATGATCAGTTAATGCTATGAGATTTCCACAATCCATAATGCTTATAGTTTGTTATTTCTGGATTTTGATTGTGTTTTAGTTTTTTCATCAACGTTTCGGATCACACTCACTGATCCATCATCATGATGATGGATCAGTGAGTGTGATCCGAAACGTTGATGAAAAAACTAAAACACAATCAAAATCCAGAAATAACAAACTATAAAAATGATCAGTTGTCACAAAGTAAGCAACTCACAGATCGTAATCTATTTAATAGTTCATGTAGTGATTTGCAGAAAAAACAAACTGGATTGATACTATATCTTTGGTAGCACATTGAGAACAATCTCATACTTTTTACCATGCTAAGTGTAGTTTGGTTATTCCTTTGTTAGATGCACTTTCAAGCATTATCAAATGTTTTTAAAATAATTCCAGGTTATTTACATTTTTGTTTCCAAAATAGAAATAATGAAACAGGATCCCTAAAATATTTCTATAACTTAGGTCCATACTTTTTTTGACAAAGCTTCCCCAACATTCCATAGTAAATCTTCTATGAAGAATCTAGCTACCTGTTGGTGTGTGCTTTGAATACGCCACCATACACAGAATAAAATGCCCAAGGACACTTTATCCTCTCTTGAAAAGTAATTGTAAATACCTAAAAGATAATACAATGACTCCAATGTTTCTTTTGGCCAGGTTATGACATATGGACAAGGTCAGTGGGCGTTGTGATTTGCTAGTAATCACAAAGGGACTTACATAAAATTCATTTCGCGAGTTGAGGACTTAGACAGTTTTATCATTGAAGCTCTTTCGATGGGTGTTTCAGATTTTCCAAAAAAAAGCAAAAGGATAAGGGTTTAAAAATCTAAACTACGCCTAAGAACTCAAGAGGCGGCAGTGACGAGATAAAATAGGGTAACCACACTTTGTTTCGCCTCCTTCGGACAACTACGCAAAGTGGGTGCAATCTTCAAAGGAAGTGATAATAATTTTCATGTTTGAATTGAAAACAAACAGAAGTTAAGCATTCACAAATCAACGGCTCAGACTAACTTTACACATCAAATGCAAATCATCCATTTGACAAAAGTATGAGCTAAATTTTATCTACCACTGCTATCAAATCTATCATCCACTTAACAAACATATAAATGAAATACTAATCTAATTCTACTCTAAGTGTTGAAGGAGAAATATTAAACCTTGCACACTATTTGAAAACATAAGTGATTCTAAGCAAATCATGCACTAGAGCTTTTATTGACGGAAATAGTCTTGTCGCAACAATATTATACTACTCACTTCACAAATTGTAAATGAGAGTAACCAAGTTTATATAGAGTTCATGAATTTGAATAAACGGCTCAGATTAAAAATGAGCCAACGGCCAAGATCAAAACAAATAAACCCTAATTAGGGTTTCCCACAATGACTTCAGTGAACTGAGAGTTGACAGGGTGATGTGGCGCTTGGAGCTATTTTCAAGGAATTACATCCCGATCTTCCTGCGCTGCCGTATGTTCGATGAATCTGGACACGATCAAGGCAACTTCATCCATGGTGACCTGAGGAAGCATTTCGATCCTGAATTCCAGTCCGTCCACACTCTCGGCGCATCTGGCAAAGGTATCCTCCCACTCTGGCTTGGCCTTCTCAAAAGACTCTTGGAGGCTTAGGAAGTTCGCCAATTTGGCCCAGTCCTGCTTCAAAATGGGTCCAGTGATGGCAAAGATGCCTTCTTGGACCTTCCCTTTCAAAACTTCTAACTGCAGGTCATTCTCTCGTAGAGCTTCCTTATCCAGGATGTCGGCGATCATGTTGAGAAGTTTGGCCTGAACTTCTTTGACCTGTTCTTCCAATCTAATACCATCAACCTTCACCCTCTCCAAGACTTCGCCTCGTGCCATCAAGGCCCAATACCAGGTGTGCAAGTTAGAGGCTGCTCCTGCTGCAATAACACCTCCGTCTATCAGCTCCTGCTAAGGAACTCCTTTCAGAATCCTAAGGCAAGGGATTATCCTATCTTGCACATCCGGAAGGTTATCCCACACTTCTGCCAAAGCGGCCAGCCTAGAAAGTAGGGCAGTGGCCTGACCATAAACCAGAGTCAACCTCTCTACGAATGCCTCAACTTCAATCCCCTTCGCTGCTATCCATTCTCTGGCTTCCCGAACTGTGACCATGTTTTCTTCTATCTCTTTAACGGCCCCCTGTGAAGAGTTCGGGAGTAGAGGAGTTGCTGTGTTGTCTTGATCAAGTGGCTTGATCAAGTGTTGGATATACTCCTTTAGGCGCTCAATTTCTAACTGGCACTCCTTCCTCTTGGCTACCTCCTTTGCCAACCTTGACTTGATAGTGGACACAGAATTGTCCAAGTTTTCAATTTATTGGCCCTTCGTGGTTGGACCCAAGTCAATGGTTGTGATTGCATAATCTTGTGGAGCCATGTCTTCCTATGGCCTGTCCATTGTAGGCACTACGATCTGCACTGTCCTGTTGCCGGCTCCATCTCTCTATATGCTCAAGAATTTCTTTGTTGGCTTCTTAACTGCAATCTGCGTAAGTCTGGCCAAGAAGTCAACAATGTCATCCTCTTCTGGCTCCTCCACTGGCGCCTGTACTTTCAACCTCTCCCTTAGCCAATCCGGGATCGTCGGCTGCTCTATGCCTTCATCTTCTGGCATGTCTTCTCTGTCAGGGACGTCCAGAATTCCCCTAAGGGCTAAAATCATTCCTTCCTAGAAATCCTCATTTTGGGTGTCCACATTTTCATCATCGGACTCCAATATTTCTGTGCCCGTGGGAGATGGTGGCGCATCTTCGTCCGGCTGAGGCTCCATATTGTTTTCCGGAATCGGGGAAAGATTCCTAATGTCAGCCAGTGAAGCATCTACAGTAGCCAGCATCTCTTCAATATTCCTAGATGCGGCCGAGTGTGAAGGCTTTACCTTAGCCTACTTCTGAACTGGCTCCTTGCCTGCAGCTATCTCCTTCCTTTTCTTGGAAGTGGTGGCCTCTATCATCTCTACGCCCTAGGATGCGTCCGCATTGGAAGAATAGGATTCCGCCTCACTCAACATATCATAAGTTAAGGTTATCCTTTTTCGCCTGAGTTCCTGAATCTGTTGATCAACCCAACACTGTGTATACTTAATGACAGGTCTCATCAAAGTATTTAAATCGGCGTGCTCGAATTCTGACCACCGGCAAAGGCAAGCTCTCATCAAGGTGCGGATATGGGCTCCCAGTGAATCCCTGGATTCTAATGTAAGTATATCGGGGATATTGGATAAACCAGGACCCATATTTGCCAATCAGCTTCTTGGCCTCAGGAGTCAACCGTTGATGCATCCCTCCCTGGAGTATCCTGGTGATATAAATAAGGAAGGCGTCATGAGCTTGCCGGAAGTGCGCCTTTTCTTTTAACTACAATTGTGGATAGCAGTCATATGCCTTCAACTCATTTGATCCACTGTCGACCGTGCCCTTGCATATCAAGCCTGCATACTTGTAAGTCCTAGCCAACATGTAGATGACATAAGAACTCATATAAAACGTTTTAGTTTTCTCTAAGTTGACAAGCTGCTCGTGGAGGTTGTTGCTAATCATTCGTGACTAGTTAAACATCTTTACGCCCTTTGTGATGTCCTCAATAAAATAGTACATCCATGGCTCAAATGGCGCCCCCAAAGGACTGCCGGCTATTCTATTCAGCAAGATAATGATGTCTCTATAGTCCTCCTTGAAGTCCATACGCATCAACTTCTTGGGCATTTTCTTGACCGACGGCCTAGGCTTGTCCAGCCATGACTTGTTGATATTGGCGGCACAAAGGTCAAGCTGCTCATCATACAATCTCTGGGCGTCTTCCTTAGTTTTATAAGTGGTCTTAGGATACGAAGGAATGCCAAAGGCCTCTTGTATGGCCAACTCTCCCAGATGTGCCAATATTCTCCCGTCAGGCGCCACAATTTGTCTCAACTCAGCATTATAATGAAGCGCACACTCCACCATCAATTCAGCACATTCGAGCACAGGCGGAAATCCGGCAGCTTGAAAGATTCCATTTCTTACAATTCTCCTGGCTGCAGGCGTGGGTAAAGGCCCATTGTGCCCATATACTCTTCTCTTGAATTCATCGAGGTCTATATGACCAAGATTGGTGTCTGAGATGTTCTTCCATTTTGATTTTATTTTAGTCTCTGGCTGCGATCCTTTGTTCGCGAACTTCATTTGTGCTTGCCTGGGCGTCTCTTCTTGATTGACTGTCAACCTGCAAGTACAAAATGCTTAACATTAATATAAGAACTTTGAAAATCAAATTACTCTGGGGTGTAGTTTGGACAAAATCGCACTTTCAGCTTATTAAATTAAAATTTCTATCAAAAAGCAAGCTGAAAGTAATCAAATTCGCCCATCTGTGAATGAAACTCGTGCCGGAAAGAAAGTAGAAGATAGAAACGAGGTACAAACACATTGTCGATTAATTTCCAAACCTCAAAGATCGTGTTCTGGCTGCGAACGAATTTAAAAATTCTGAAAATCCGCAAGAGGAAGTGCGCCAAAGCTTGGAAGTATGATTTTCAGCAAAGAAATAACTTATTTCTTTCTAAAAATCACGCCTGTCAAAAAGAAATTGCTTCCTTGATTCTCACAGCAACGTTACTTGCACTAAATTTTTCCTTCGCAAACGATTCCCAGAAGATTCGAAAAAGATAGCTTCTTCTCAGTTGAAATTGTGAAGAAATGAGTTGTTGAAACTCATTTTATGGCTGAGAAGTGCGATTTTCCTCAAGGAATTGCTTTCTTTTCTCTGATCCTCTTCCAATTTTAGAAACGTTTTTCTTCTCAGATTGGCAAGTTTCTAATTTCACTTTCAGTTGCTGAGGCAAGTTTCCAATTTTCATCTCTGCGCCACCTCTGTTTGAGATTTTCGAATTTCTTAAAAAATTGCCTAAGTGTTGGAGAAAATATCAAAAGATATTAAATTAATTGTTTAAAATTAATTTTCCAACATACTTTAAATCTTCGAATCATGGCATTTTAAATTTACCTAAGGCAGAATAATTTAATCTTCCAAATAATCTCCAGACTTCGAATTTTTTTAATTAAAATTCCCTAAGTGTTGGGAAATAATTAAAAATATTAAAATATTTAATTCCAACCCGTTTAAAATTGATACATGGCTAAGTTTGTTTGTCCGTAGCCAAATATTTTATCTTCCAATTGTCTGCCTAGCCAAAATGTGATCAATAATTCGTCTCCCAAATTTCAACTCTCTAGGCGGAGTTCTGACCCCTCTGGACATTTTTATTTGGCCAAACGATTCATCTTCTGGGTTGGGCGAACTTGGAGATCTCTGCCACTTTGCCATTTTTTATTAGTGCCTTAGGAATTTTTCCAAGCTAAGAGGGGTGGACTTCATGGTTGCTCTATCAAACACTCTTCATTTTATGCCAAAGAATTTCATTCCGTTGTGTTGAGGAGTGATTTTCGTGCCTGCCAAACCTCTTCTCCTCCTAGACATTTCTTCGTTTTTCATGCCTTAATCAAATATATCTTTCAAAGTTGGACGAATTTCTTATAATTCCTTGCCAATGGCGTATTTTATCCTCCATTTGTCTAAGGCGGACTTCACACTTTCCTTGCCATGGCGAGTTTTATTCTTGCCTTGTCCAACGGCGAGCTTCACTTATAATTGGCCATTTAATCCATCGTAAGGCGACTTTCTTTGCAATTTCACCCCTTTCCAAACATCTTGGAGCGAACCCCTTCATATTTCCACCCTTCTCCATACTTCTTGGGGCGGACTTTGCATACCTCTTGCCATTTTAGCATATGGCAGACTTCATAGACTTCATGCCATTGACTTCTTTGGGCGGACTTTGACCCCTTTGTGCCATGGGCGGACTTGGCTTGTCTTGCGCCATCCACTCTTCTCCTTTGGGCGGACTTAATGTTCTTCATGCCAAGGGTAGACTTGGCTCTCCTTGTGCCATGGCGGACTTGGAGACCTCCATGCCATGGGCGGACTTCAGCCTTGGCTTGCCAATGGCTACCTTTGGCATGCCAAAGGTAGGGCGGACTTCTTAGACTTCATGCCATTCCTTCCTTGAGGGCACCATCTTCATGACTTAGCCATTTTTCAAAACTTTTGCCATTTTTACCTTGATTCTTTTGACATCTGGAGGCGTGTTGATTTCTTGCCTGATGGGATCCAAAAATAGAAACTTTCTAAAAATAGAATAAGCAAAAAGCATCCCTAAAAAATAGGAACTCCAGAATGGTCTAAAAATGCCGAAAATCAAAAAAGCAGAATCCCTAAAAAATAGGAAGTGTCAGAATTGACCGAAAGCAATGGCATTCCTCGTCTACTGGGTCTTCTGAGTATTTCCATGACGTTTAAGCATTCAAACGGGTTCAAAATCTCACCTTGGCCGGACTGATTCTCAAAAAGTTATTCAAATTTAGGACTCTAAACTAGCGATTCAGAGGGCGCCATCAAAACTTGGGGGTCCCCATTTGCAATGGGGCGATGTGTGAAATAGGTCACAACACTACCAAGAGGCTGATAAAGGCAAGAAAAAAAGACCAAATCTATTAAATATGTCAAGAAGACTCCTACCAAAATCAAGCCAAATACGAAGGCAACTAAATGAGAAAAAGAAAAAAACATGCAATATAAATGTGTTTTAAAAATCTACTAAAATTGTGCAATCGACATGAAAATAAGGGGGATGAGCCAAAGTGGCCTTGGGAGACCAAGTTTTTTTTCTTGACTGACTTTACACACCTTGTTCTTCTTGGTTGGCTTAACCTTGATTGACTTGGTTTTTCGTAGTGGTTGTCTTGATCTGGGAAAGGACATCAATGGCTATAGGAAAATCATCTTGTGGTGGGTTCGCCTAAGTATTGGTGGAAGCAAGTGCTAAGAATCAAACTTGAGATCTCTAATATGATTGATAAATCTTGCAGAGTTGATGAGTCCCACAATTGAAAATCAAATGCATTGGGAGGGGAGCATAGGCTTCAACCCATATATTCTCTTTCCAAAGGAGGGATCCTATTGGACAAAAGCCACTAGTACAAATTCATATCTTTCCTTTTTGAACTATTCAATTGATGCCTATCAACGACCCACCAAACTGAACTAAAATAAATCCTTATTGGTGGCTTCCTGTTCTTTATTTCTTGGATTGAAGGTGTGTTTTCTCTCACTAAGCTCTTTTAATAGTTCTCACTCATTCCTTTATGGTTTTTAATAAAATTGGGTTTACTTTAAAGAGTGGAAAATAACCTTTTAAATGGGCATGATTTTATTGAGCTTTGTTAGGTACAAAGAGCAATGAACAGCACCAAAGTTTAATAGATTAGAGTATTACGGAAAGTAATAACACAAAATGATTACCAAGATATTCAATATTAACAAAGGAGCGAAAGTCTCCTTAAATAAGAATTACAAAAAATTTATCCAATAAAGATTAGATTGGCAACTATGAAAACAAAGGAAAAGTTATCTAAAAAGAATAAAAGAATATTCCTAAAGTCTATCTTAATGACTTAATTGACCGTTATAAACTAATATTACAATATTACTTTAATACCCTCCCTTAATAGTCAATCTACTAACTACACCAAATTTATCCTACAATTTTACAAATTTTTCAAGACTCAATGACTTGGTAAGAATGTCTACAATTTGGTCCCCAGTTGGAAAATATTTACTACAACATCACTGATCCATCTTCTACAAATTGCTAGATGAAATGATAATGAAGCTCCACATGTTTGGTATGCTCGCGGAAGATCATATTCCTAGCAAGCTTTAGCACCCCTTGATTGTCACGGAACAAGAGTGAAGGCCCTGCTTGAGACATTTCCATGTCTAAAAGCATCCTCTGAAGCCATACTGCCTCACATGTTTCTTTGACTATTCCTCGATACTCTACTTTTGTCGAGGAAAGAGCTACCGCCTATTGCTTCTTACCAGTCCATGTGATTGCACCCATACCAAGGCTGAAAACATATCCAAAAGTGGATTTCCTATCGTCAACAAAACCTACCCAATCTGAATCTGTGAACCCAACAGCCTAGGATCTTTGCTTCTGATGTATAGAATGCCAAAGTCAAGAGTCCATTTCATATATCTCAACACCCTCTTCGCTACAATCCAATAATCTGCCTTAGGTGTTGTCATTCACTCACTAACTCACAACATAGCTCAAATTAGGTCTAGTGGTTGTAAGATATATAAAACTGCCCACTAGTTGTTTGAATGCTGACTCATTGATTACCTTTGAGTTTGTTTTGGCTGAAAGCTTCAACCCTTTCTCCATAGCTATAGACGAGATTTTGCAATCTATCATTTTGAACTTGTCTAGCAAAATCTACCACCTCTCCATAGCTGTAGACAAGATTTTGCAATCTATCATTCTGAACTTGTCTAGCAAAATCTACCACCTGTCTACCAAACCTCTACACCCAAGCAATAATGTAGTAGGCCTAAGTCTATCATGTCAAAAGCCTTACACAAATTACATTTGATTTCTTCAATCAAATGTGCCAAATACCTATAATGATGATATCATCCACATAAATGACCAAAAGGATGATTTCATTACCTATGCTTTTGACATATAAATTGGGATTTGAAGGACTTCTCTATCAACATTTATGTACCATGCCCTGTGAGCCTACTTCAAGCCATACAGAGCTTTCGTCAACCTACATACCTAATGCTCCTTTCCTACAACCTAAAAACCCTAAGGCTATGTCATGTACACTTCTTCCTCCAAATCACCAATGAGGAAGGCACTCTTCACATCCATTTGATGGACTTTCCAACCAAATAGTTCTACCATGGCTAGAACTAACCGAATGGTGCTTATCTTTGTTGTGGGAGCAAAGGTCTCCTCATAATCAATACCTTCTCTTTACGAGAATCCTTTAGCCACCAACAATGCTCTGTACTTGTGAAGTGTACCATCAGCTTTGTACTTGAATTTGTACACCCATTTGCATCCAATGGGTTTCTTCCCTGGTGGAAGATTTGAAAGAACCCAACTCTTATTTTTCATAAGACTCTGATGTTTGCTTTCCATGGCCTTTTCCCATTCACATTCACCTTTTGCCTCTACAAAATCCTAGGGTTCATAAACACCCTGAATGTTAGCCATAAGAGCAAAGTTAACTCTGTTCTACTTGCTCTTACCTCTAGATGATTGACCCTCGACCATTTCATCATCTTGAACATCACCAATAAGTTCTTCCCACCACTTAGGTCTCTTTGTAGAACCCTCTCCATCCTGATCAAAGTGGTCATCATGACTTGGGCTACCTGGTACTATATCATCTGGATGTTGATCTAGGTTTCCCTAAACAAAATCATTTGGTACTAGTGCCTACCTAGGAGATTCCACATGTTGGAAATCATCACAATCCCCCCTTCAGGTGTATCTAATGTAAGCTAGAGACCCAAATCTTTAGCCTTCAGAGGCTGATCTTCAATACTCTTGATGTCAAAAGAGAGTCAAAGAGGCCCAACATATTCATCAATCACTACATCCCTACTAAATGTCAAGCGATCAATGTCCACATCAATTAGCCTATGATTGTCATTGTACTTTGTAATCATTAACTTTTGACTCTTGGAGTCCAATTTGGTTCTCTTTGCATTTGGAATCCAAACATATGCAGTAGAATCAAAAATCTTTAGATGGATCACCTTTGGTTTCCTCCCAAACCATGCTTCCTTTGGGGTCTTCTCCTTCACTACCTATTTTGGAGACCTATTGAGAAGATAAACTGCAATGTAAATAACCTCTGCCCAAAACTTCTTGGGAACACTTTTGTTCTCCAACATACACCAAGCCATCTCCATAATAGTATAGTTCTTTCTCTCAACCACTCCATTTTGTTGAGTATAGGGTGTTGTAAATTGACGTTTAATATCGTGTTTAGCACAAAATTTTGTGAATTCATTTGAACAAAATTCACCTCCATTATCAGACCTAAGAGTGATTATTGAACAACCAACTCTTTTTCTACTAATACTTTTAACTTTTGAAATTCCTTAAACAAATTATTTTGCTTTTAGGAAAAACACCCACATTTTCCTACTGAAATCATCTGCAAACAAGAGAAAATACCTAGCACTAATGACCGAAGCTATATTCATTGGTCCACATACATCTGCATGAACCAGATGAAGGACCCTCTATACTTTCCATGCTTGTCCTTCTGAAAACGAAGATTTGTGTTGCCTCCCTACATGGCAAGCTTCGCAAACACCCTGTATCTACTACTGAATTTCAGGTAAACCTTATACCATTTTCTCTTGAGCCAACTAAGAAAGATAACAAAAGTTGAGATACCCATAAGGTTGATGCCAAAGAGTACTGATAGCAAATGAACTCTTGGCTGCTAATGTATGCTCCTAAACCTCTCCAATATCAACAAGCTAATATAAACCATGATCCTCTATGCCAAGTGTGATGGTTTTCTTGGACTCCTTGTCAACAATATGGCACTTGTGTGTGCTGAAAATGCCATCCAACTTGCAATAGTGGCGCATAATCCGACTCACTGAGAGCAAATTGAGCTCCATGCTAGACACAGAGGATATGTTGAGAAAAATAAGAGTTTTCCCTCCAAAGGTTATCTGAACATTGCCTCAACAACAATATACTCCTCACCACCACCAAAGATCACTAAATCAGAGCAAGTCGTGTACTACATGAACCAATCCTTTTTGTGAGTGAAATGTCGAGATGCTCCAAAATCGATGTACCACACAGAAGACTTGGAGTGATCTACTAGTCATTTGGCCATGAATACATATAAGGCTGACTCTTTCTACTCAAAATGCTCTGTGACATGAGCCTTTTGTGGAGACCGCTCCCTGGGTGAATTTTTATCAGCCAACCGCTTTCTACAGTGCTTCTTCATGTGACCAAGTTTACCACAATAGTGACATGTGATAGTTTTCAGATTCTTCGAAGTATCATCAAAATTTCCCTAACCTTTCTTTTGAGGCCGCTTGCCTTTGCCTTTGTCCTTGGTTGCAAAGGCATATTCTACACTCGATGAGTCACTGCTACTACCAAATTGCTTCTTCCACCTGTCTTGCTACAAGAGTTTGTTGCACAAATCATAGAACTTCGGGTCAACATTGGCAGAGATGTGATGTTGAGTATTTCTATGAAATGCTCATACAACCATGGTAAGCTTTTCAATGTTATAACCACCATATCTTCTTCTTCCATCATGCAACCTATGGCTTGCAATTGATCGTGAATGTCTTTGACCTTCATCAAATGATCCTACAGACAATAGCGGCCCACTGAAAAGTCAAAACATATGGCAAATTAGTGAAGGTTTAATCAATATCCAATGCTCTATACTTCCTATTTTGTTGATGATTGCAATAGGAAGATGTGTCATCTTTTAACAAATGCAAGAGTGAGGTGTTTGAGAAACTCAAGTGATTTGAAGTGTCGTAGATATTGAACCCAATTTGAAAATTGTGTTCCTACTAACATATAATGTTGCTAATTTTTGTACAAAAAAAATGCTGATTCAAAAAGAAAATAGGTGAAAAGAAAATTTCCATCCCCTCATATGCACAACAAAATGGAGCAGCCAAAAGGCAAAATTGAGCAATGATAGAAATAACTCAATGTATGCTATAGTGTAAGACTATGCTATAGAGTTTTGGATACAGGTAAACACAGGAGCCCATCCAAGGCATTGCAGAAAATCACAACATAGAAAGTTTTGCCAAAGAAGAAACCAAAGGAACGTTTCTTTAAAATCATTGGTTGCATTGCACATAATCAATTTCCAAACCAAGCTCAAAGTAAATTGAATAAGAAGTCCAAGAAATTCATTTTTTATGGTCATAGTGGTTGTCAAAAGCATACAAAGTCACGAACACATCTAGTAGATGAGAAACTATCGATTGGGATGTTGATTTTTATTAGGTTTATAATCTTTTATAATTTTCAATCAAAACCAGCAGTATTCCGCAGTACTTTATGTCCTAACGGTGTGGGTTCATATAGCATGCAAAATGTGCAAGAGGTTCATGAAGCTTTGGAGGCTGGTATAGGGGCTGAAATGCCTACTTGAGAGGCTGATTTGCCTCCTGGACAGCTTGATAATGATGACAATTTAGACTTGACCATACCTAACAAGTTATGCCAATAAGGAGACCAAAGTGGTAACATACTACTTTAAGGGTTTAAACCAAGATGAATTGGACAAGTCAAATGCTAATCTAAAATCAAAGAGAAATGTCAATAAACTATTTGACTCTCTAACATTAGATGTTGGGGATAATTCCGCTTTTGTTGCTAACACTGTGAATGAGCCTTCTTATAGGGAAGTACAAGGAAAGCCAGAATCGGATGCAAACAAGAACATTGAGCACGATGTTTTGCAGCGAGAACAAAACCTAGGTGCTTGCTAATTGGCCATCAAGTAAGAAGGCAGCTGATTGTAGATGGCTTTATAAAGCGAAGCTTGTACTAAAAAAAATACTATTGCTTCACAGTTTCATTGGAAGTGTTTTAAAGGGAATTTGAACTTTGAAGTTCCTTTTTGAATGGCAATGTAATGGGTAGCTCTGTTTGACTGATTTTTTTTTTAAAAATTTGTTTGTTTTATGGTGATTGTTTTTGGTATTTTTGGAATATTTCATCCAACAATTAATGCATATATTTATAAAGGAAAAAGAGTAAACTATGCAACAGAAAATCTGGAAATTACAAAGAAATAACTGCTGAAAATTCCAGAATTTTATATTGATTCAAATATTCAGATTTTTTACAATCAAATGATAACCCAGATCAAGAAATAGGGGCTAATATCTAAATTAAGCGTACCCACAAAAATTTGCGAGGAGGAAGGTACTGCTGTTCACAAAAACCACTGTAATAGACTCCAAATTCCAGGCCTCAGGTACAGCAGCAATTCCAAGATGTATAAATCTCTATTATAATGCTTGTTGATGGTGTAATACACTCACCAATCCCAATTGCCTCCTCCAAACACCAAGCCCCAATCCTCCCAAGTACTCTGCTGCTGGTAAAGGAATAAATGGCAGTATAATATGGCCCAGCAATACTGGAATGGTACGGCCAAGCAGTCAAGGAAGATATGCAGCTCTCAAAATGCTTCCCCAATCATGATAATAATCCCACAATCAGATTTCTACTAAATAAGGAGTGAAGTGCAGCTGAAAAAAGCAGATTGTTGCTCATAGATTTACCCTAAATACAAGCACTGAATCAAACCTCCTGACTGTGTCTTTCAACAGAGAAGAGATTGTTAGCTAGAGGGATTTCGTCCTCAAAGCCCATAGAGAAATTATCTCCAGCAATAGACTCATAAAATATCTCCAACCCAACCTGTCAAATGAGCTCTCAACTCCCCTTTTATAAAGAACTCCTTGATCTTCTAGAAAGACCCAAGAAGACTGTTCAACAAACTTTTAGAAAAAATATTTTAATATTCCTTGATGTGACTCCTTGATGTGTCCCTTTGATGTGACTCCTTGATGTGATGTGACCCCTTGATGTGACCTCTTGATGTGATGCTTGATTTGACATCTTGATGTGACTGCTTGATGTGACTCCTAATACTTATATCACTTTTGAAGATATACTAATAAAGTGACTTTATTAATTAATCATTAAAGTATGTCACCTTTAACCTTTTAATATAATTATTTTATATTACCCTTTTGACTTTGCACTTTTTGCCTAATAACATTAAATAATTAAAATTATGATTATTCTTTAAGAGGGCTGAAAAACAAGGACATTACAACAACTCGGATTGGCCTGAAACTGGAAATGCCTAGGCCAAATACCCTCAAGATCCCTCTAATGCCCAAGTTAGCCCACAGGATCATGGCAAAAAGGGCTAACGACAAACCATGAACTAATTGGCTAGAAAGGGGACATTACAGGCAATTTGATGGAAGAGGGATACATGATGCGGCCAAAAGGTTTTGTGGTTACTGGTAAAGATAAACTTGTGTGCAAGTTGGTCAAAGTGTTCTATGGGCTAAAGGGAGCACCAAGAGCATCACACATCAAAACTGATCATTTTTTAATTAATTCAAAGTTCCAAAAGACTCCTTTTGATCTTAATCTTTATGTCAAAAGTTCGATGGTTGATATAGTCACTACAATTGTATACGTGGGTGACTTAATCATCACAAGAATTGAAACCATAGTTTTGGGACTCGCCTTGACTCGATGAGTCCAAGGTCGAGTCACCTCTGCAGACTCCAAGGGGCTCGGACTCGAACTTGGCTAAGTCCCAACGAGACTCGCCAGACTAGTCGAGTCCAGCCAACTCCCGTCAAACGGACTCGATCAGTGCAGGCAACATTTAAAAGTGCAAAAAGAACATAAAATTTAAGTTAAAACTTGTTTTTTTTACTTATATTTCCTCTACATCCCTAAAAGCAACTTTATTTCATTTTGTCGACAAAATAGGAGGAGAAAAGAGTGTTTGTGAGGAAAAATAAGAGTGCACTGTAGGGCAACCAGCAAGGAGGTAGACCAAAAATCCATAAATAAAACGCATTCGAGCAGCTTCATACTCATAGTTGGTGCATCGAGAGCTCTCTACTAGTGATTGGATGGAGTTCGCATTTCATTTCAAGTTTAATCTGAGAGGTAAGCTTTATTTTTTTTGGTTTTTTTGTGTTTTTAAGCAAAAATTGAATTGTTTTCTAACATTTCAATTCTTTTTGGAACAAAGTTGCAAACCCTACCTTTTTTTTGGAACAAATTTAGAAAACCTACATTTTGTTTTGGAACAAACCCTACATTTTTTTTGTATTAATTTAATTAATATAAATGACAGTTCACAAATGTTCATTTTTTTTGTAATTATGTGTTATTGCAGCAGCCTTGATTTCAAATTCAAATCATATTTTTCACAATGTCTACTTCTACAACCCCAGTTAGAAAGGACCCAGCTTGGAAACATGCTAAAAAATTTCCTGGGCAAAAAAAGGAAAGGCAAAATGTAAATATTGCAAAACACTTTTTCATGGAGGCATTAATAGATTGAAATACCATCTTGCACACATACCCACCCATGATGTTGTGGGATGCTCTCAAGCACCTCTTGAGGCTATTCATGAGGTGCAAGTACAATTAGAAACATTTGAAATGCAAAAACAAGGCAAAGGGAGGAGTTGGCATGCAGCTGGTGGTGTTGGAGAGGCTTTTTCCATTATTCCATTTCGTCCTAGTGCTTGTGCTAGTGCTAGTGCTAGTGCTTGTGCTAGTGCTAGTGCTCCCGCCAATGCTAGTGGTAGTGGGAGTATTAGCATTGGTCCTAGAGTTCATAAATCTAGGATGGATTCATATTTTGTGCCACGCACTACTCCTAGTTCCCAACCGTCGCTTGAGAGCATGTGTCGGAACAAGGAGGCAAATGATGCAGCTAGACAAGCAATTGGAGACTTTTGGTACTATTGCACCATTCCATTCCATGCAACCAAGTAATTCTTTTTTGTTTGATTGTTTTAAAATTTATAGTTTGATTCTTTGTCTCATGAATTTTTATATTTAGATGTATGTCGAATTCAATTTTGAAGTTAAACTCTACAGTTTACAATATTTATCTTATTTAATTTATTTATGACATGTGCTCCTTTTTGGCAAAATATGGTTGATGCCATAACTATTTGTGGGGCGGGGTTCAAACCCCTACTGAAGATGACTTAAGGGGGCCACTTTTGACACAAAAGGTGGCTGATGTAAAAGTCGAAATAGAGGAGCAGCGCTTGGTATGGAACAAGAAGGGTTGCCCCATCATGACCAATGGTTGGACCGATAGAAAAAATAGGACGTTGCTGAATTTTCTTGTTTCCTCCACAAGTAATTGTACTTCTTTCAATGCATTGAATAGTTTGAAATTTGAATTTGATTTAGTGATTAATATTTTTAATTTATGTTTTATTGAATCATTGGTTTTGCTTCTTTTTCAGGTGGCACCATGTTCATCAAGTCAATTGATGTTTCAGTGCATGTAAAAAATGTCACATACCTTTGTGAGGCTTTAGAGGAAGTCATACTTGAGGTGGGCAAGGAGCATGTGGTTCAAGTGGTGACCAATAATGCAGCAAATTATGTTGCTGCAGGTAGACTAATGATGGAGAGGCACCTGACAATATTTTGGGCTCCATGTGCCACCCATTGCCTTGACCTCGTATTGGAGGATCTTGGCAAGCTTCCATGGATCAAAATATGTGTGGATATGGCCAAAAATATTTGCAAATTTATATACAATCACACATTGGTCCTTGGCCTAATGAGGCAATACACGAGGCTAAGGGAGTTGGCTCATCCTGGCATCACTAGATTTGCTACTAATTTCATCACATTACAATCCTTGATTCGGTCAAAGGCAGCTTTGACGCATATGTTTGTTGGTGAGAAGTGGACTTCCTCATCCTATGCTAGGACCACTGCAACGATTGATGTGGCAAATTCCATTTTTGAAGACACGGGCTTTTGTGCATCTGGTGCAAAGATTGTGAAGGTAAAATTTAATTCTACATTATGTTTTAATTTTTATTCATATTTTTCTTTTATTTGTTTATTTTTGTTCACACTTACTTAAGTAATGTTTCACAATATTTGTGGTTCACTAAGCCCTTGGTAATTCTCCTACAAGTTGCTAATGGGGAGAAGCCCGCAATGGGCTATGTATATGAGGGCATGGATAGGGCCAAGGAGGCCATTAGATCTGTCTATGAGGGAGCTTAGGGTAAGTATCGTCCCATTTGGGAGATCATTGATAGGAGATGGCACCACCAACTTCACAAGCCCCTCCAAACAACCGCTTATTTCCTAAATCCGACATTCCAATTCCACCACGATTTCAAGGCAGATGACGAGGTTCTTGGTGGGCTCTACTCAATGATAGAGCGGATGGCGCCTGCTATTACTTCACAAATAGTCCACGAGATAGAGGCCTTTAGCGATGCACAAGGATACCTTTTTTTCTCGTCAAATGTGCAAAGATAGTAAGATGACATTGCAACCAGGTAAAATATATTTAAGGTCATAATTTTCCTCTTTTTATATTATTATTAAATGTTGAAACTTGAAACTTATAGTTGGAAATGAGATTGATTTTTTTTCTTTTTCTCATCTCAGATAGATGGTGGCAAATGTTTGGTGCTAAAACACCAAACCTTCAGAGGATTGCCATTCACATATTGAGCCAACCATGTAGTTCTTCAAGTTGTGAGCGCAATTGGAGTATGTTTGAGCACATACACTCCAAGAAGCACAATAGACTGTCTGGGAGAGGTTGAATGATCTAGTGTATGTTCATTACAACCTCTGTCTTAGACACAAGCAAATTTTCGACCATGACTCCACCCCGATCACACTAGAGGAGGTCAATCTAAAATATAAGTAGATCACTGAGGCTACAGATCATGTCTTTAGTGACGAGGACCTTGATTGGGTTGATCAGGCAAATATGGCAAAGGATAAGGATAGAGCACGAGCAAACATAGGCACAGCTAATGTTGGTGAGGGTGGCATGGAGTCACAGGCAGACATTATGGCTACTGCATCATCCAAGACCCACCTTAGACGCATTCGTAGGAAGGATGCAGGCTCCTCTAAGCCATAGACTTCTAGTTATTGTTTTGATATTTCATATTTGTTTGGAACATTTGATGTCATGGATTTCATATTCCATGTTTTTTGTATACACTTGACTATATTTATGTATCTAAGTGTGCTATTTCCTTCAGCAGCTCAGCTACAATTTGCGTTTATACTTATGTGATCGATGTATACTTGTGTATGTGATCAAATTAGCTTCTATTTGATGATGTTATTGTGTCTTTAAGGTTTAAGGGTGCATGAAACAAGTTTTAAATCCTTTAAAATCTCTAAAATTCTTGTGTTTTTCACTTTGCCAAGTCTGAGCGCCAAGTCCTGAAGTCAAGTCACCCTCACCGAGTCTGCGCCAAGTCTGTGTCTCAGAACTTTGATTGAAACCAACAGTAATAACAACATAAAATCAGATCTCTGGTCTACTTTTGACATGACTGATGGAGGTGTTTATTTTTCAACAAAAGTATGCAAGAGTACTGTTTGAAAAATTCAACATGATGGATTGTAGCCAATGATAACCCCTATCAAGGCTGGTTTGAAACTAAAAGCCTCAGGTAATTCTGTTTGGTAGTTTGATTAATCAATTCATTAAAAATTGAGAATAGCCTAATATATCTTTCTTCCATTAGACATGATATTTCCTGTGTTATTAGCTATCATTGTAGATTTCTTAGTAAACCCAACACTGATCCTTGGAACGCAGCAAAGACTATTTGAGATATGCGAAAGGCACATTGGATTTTAAATTTTGGTATGGTATGTCTTATGATAAACAGCTAATCAGTTAAAAAAAAATCAGATTGACCTGGATTAGTTGATAACAAAGGTCAATAACAGGATATATCCTCAGTCTCGGAACAGCTGCAATATCTTGGGTAATCGAAAAACAAAAGACTATCACTTTATCTTTGACAAAAGCATAGTAGAAGGCTATTTTTTTGCTGCAAATGAGGCAGTTTGGCTGCAGAGGATCTTGTCTTCTTGACAATTACATCAAAAGCAGGCTGCATGTACATTTGATAATAGTGTATGCTCAAACTTGTCGAAATTCAGCTTTCCAATACCAAGCACATGTACCATGCATATAGAGATTTGTTTCCATCTTATTCACTTGCTAGTTGCAAAAGAAGTTATTGAATTAATGTGTTGTCCAACTTAGGAGCAAGTGGAAAATACATTTGTAAAACCTCTGTATAGTTAGAAGATTATTTTATTGAGAAGTAAATTTTTCATGTTTTTTTATATGACCATTAAGAATATTAAAATATTTAATATAATGGTCATAACTGTAAGTCAAGTAATAATACTACAAATGTACAATGACATGCAAAATAAATGCACTATATGAAAATATTAAATTGTGCTTTACAGAAGTTAGTAATAATGGAGGTTTTATTATCATTCAATTTGTCATTTCTCTCACTCTATATGTGTCACCTATTTCATTTTTTATTTAAATGGTGAAAAGTTGTCATTCTGAGATTTTCTCCTATCTTTGTTTCTCTCTCTCTCTCTCAGAAGTTGTTTCATGATCTGTATCATTTCAATCATATCTCTGACCATACCATTCAATTTCTGAATCAAATGCCGCAAAATTTCTTCCAAGGCCCGCTTAAATTCACTACTATGCTGTTCATGCTCTAAGCCCATTCCAGACATGAACTTATAACATGGGATAGCAGAATCACCACTCTAATATTGTTGCTATGAGCCTAAAAAAACTGTACTGAATTTAAACAACAAAGGAAAAAGGTTATTTATAAAATTTCAAATAATAAATTTCTGAGATACAAAAGGAAAAAGATTTAGGAATTAAACCTTTTAAAGATTTAGGAATTAAACCTTTTACTAAGAACAGGCAGTATAGCTCTGTTCTGATTACAAACAATAAACAGAACAGCCCAAGTTCATCGGTTAGCCACTGCCAAACAAGAATTTACAACAGAGGATAGCTGAATCGCCACTCTAATATCATTGCTATGGGATAAAAAAACTGTATTGAATTTAAACAATACAGGAAAAAATTGGTTATAAAATTTCAAAATATAATTTTTTGAGATACGAAAGGAAAGAGATATAGGAAGCTATTAAACTTTTTACTAGGAACATGCAGTATAGCTCTGTTCTAATTAAAACCAATAAGCAGAACAGCCCAAGCTCATAGGTTAGCCACTACCAATTTTGAAGGCAATCGATCTTCAATCAAGTGCAAGATTGCATAATTTAATTCCAAAAAATTATGTCCCTGTTACGATATATCTTGCCATATTTATCAGCAAGGACTACCACTCAAAAATTAACCTAAAGTTTCTATATTATACCCTCCTAGAATAGACTCATAGCTTCCTACTTCTGTTTTCCCTAAAATAGCTAGGCATTCCTGTCTTATTCCTCGGGCAATTTCAGGCTCATCATATGAAGTATAAATAATTGTTTTGTATGATAAGTACCAAAACCAAAAAAAAAATTGTTTACTTTAAAGTTTAAAACAGAAACAAGTTGTCATTCCGTAAAAATTCATTTTTATTTGCTCTGAAGCCTATCTCTATTCTGTGCCAAGCTGTCCAGAGAAAAATCTATATTCCAGAAAGCTCTGAGGCAGTCATAATAGGAAATAGGGGGACAGGAATCCAGGATAGCAGATCAAGTTTTATGATGGTAGGGAAGATCAAATTGAGAAATATAATAGATTTACAAAAAATAGGCAAAATAAGATTTGTGCCATTAATGTTCTAAAGAAAAGTCAAAACTAATAAGACTTCAGTAATCAATGAAATGAATCATAGAAGTTTAGAATTCATACAAATGAATGTCTAACTCTGAATTATCCATAATGATAACCAAAACATAAACATCAACGAATAAGGTAACAATGTCAATATTCATATGTATCAAAATAATAAAATGGAGAGGATTAAGTACTGAGCATCAATTATTTCCTTCAAGATGATCTGCTTCCATGTGACATACACTGTGTGCCTCGTCATCAGCACTGTCACTTTCATCGTGAATCGTGTGTTCCATCCTGTCTTGCATACACTGAGCAATAAGCTAAAGATACTCTCCTTGTAGAATGCTAGTTTGCAATCTTCCCTCTCATATTCAAAAACAATCAAATGTCTCACAACTTTATCCAAGATTAGAAGAGTCTGTGCCAGCACAATAAATAAAAATCTCTAGAGCATATCCTCTGAGGACATCATATGCTTTGACACTTTTCCACCAATCATCACCTAGAAAGATTAGCTTCATTTTCTTCCCCTCATTTGTCTTGGCCTCCACCCACTTCATCCACTCATTACAAACTAAGTTACCGGATCCTTCATATTTGACCTGGGTACGCGTGTGGGTTCAGTTTGGATTCTGGCACAGTTCGGGTATATCCCTGGGTATGCCAGGGGTACTGCCTGGGCGCTGAGTTCTTTGTGGGTCCTTTGGAACCCAGGCACCCAAACAGTACCCTGGGCATACCCAGCAGGAGCCCCGCAGTCTAAGAAGAGAAAAACAACAGCAGCTACAAAATTGGTCCATGAAAGGAGTATGACAACATCAATTACTAAATATGATATCGTTTTCTAAT
Organism: Sequoiadendron giganteum; assembly: GCA_007115665.2. NCBI lineage: Eukaryota > Viridiplantae > Streptophyta > Pinopsida > Cupressales > Cupressaceae > Sequoiadendron > Sequoiadendron giganteum. The sequence goes on from CM021106.1 coordinate 407,676,531, forward strand.
GAATTCCAATATAAAGTTGATATTGTCTTGGCAGACCAGGAACTTCTAACCATTGTTTAAAAAAGTTTAGGGCTATTGTTTCCAATTGAACATGTGTAGATAGCATTAATTGATCCTCATGAAAGCATCATTCCATCATTTACTCTCTCATTTGACCAGCACTACCGTAGGAGGGGAAAAAGACAATGTTTGGGCCAAACTGTCAATTTGACATCACTTGTGAATCAGCACACCAGATCTTCAACATTTACCCTCTACACCTGCATTGACCCTTGTTTGATTGACTCTTCTTAAATTTTATCTGACAGTTTTGACCAAATAGCTCTGCTACATTGACTATGTTGACCAAAGATCTCTGCTACATAGACAGCATTAACTTCTGTACCGCTTAAATTGATATTTTGTTATTTGATTATGTTGCATTGAGTGCAATATTCTACTTTTCACTTAGTCATGATCAATATTGACCAAGAAGCTATTAAGGTATGCAGGGTTCTTTGAGTTTTTATTTCTCTATTATATTTTTTAAGGAGAATCAATTACTGTACTTGTGAAGTGATCATGAGTTGAACTGTTCTAAGTTAAATAAATTGCATGAAGTTTCCATAGTCCATGATCAATAAGTGCATAATATTTCTGGATTGCAACTGTGTATAATCTTTTTTGCATCAATGTTACGGATCATACTCCATGATCCATCATCACGATGCTGAGCATAGAGAATAAGAGTCAAAAAGATCCATGACTCTTATTCTCTATGCTCAGAATCCTGGTGATGGATCATGGAGTATGATCCGAAACATTGAGGCAAAAAAGATTATACACAGTTGCAATCCAGAAATATTATGCACTTACTGTTCTAAGTTACTATGTCAAAATTATGTTGTATTCTATTTATTGGCAATTATGAACATCACTATTCTTATAATTTATAATTTAGAGTATATATATATATTCTTGTACATGTAAAAATTATGTTGTATTCTATTTATTGGCAATTATGAACATCACTATTCCTATAATTTATAAATTAGAATATATATATACCTGTACCCATACCCAAGGGAAAAAAAGAGGCATATCACCGTATCAGTACTCGTATCCATACCCACACCAATACCCGAACCAGTAACTTAGATTACAAACAAACATAGAATGCAAGATCTCAAGTATCTCAATCATTCTCTCCAAAAATATCAAATAGATAATTTGTCTAATTTCCATAGGTTAAAGAAATTCCTTCCTCCAATAAAGACATGGCGAATTCATTACACACTACCATATAGTGCACAGGCTCGTGCACCTCAATCATTCTCTCCCAAAAAGAAGTAAATAGACAATGTTATTAGTCCCCATAAGTTTGAGACAATGCCTTCCTCCAAAAAGACCTGAAAAGTGTCAGAGAGATGTAGTTGCAGATAAGTATCGGCACGTGTCTAGCACCCAGCATTCCTTGTTTAACCTAATCAATCTTGCAAGCCTCCCTCACAATATTGTTCAAAGCATGCAAACATACAAGGCCTAAAAATACAAGTTGGCGGTTTATCTGAAGCATCGATCCTGTTGATCTACATGCATAAGTTGCATTAATATCTGCACCTTATTGGAGAGCCCAACCTCCTCTATAATATCCTTCAAATTTCTCCTCTTATATAGCAAAATATGGAAAGGTAAAATACAGAACAACATCACAGACAAAAAAGCCACTGGGTTTCTGAGGAGTCAAACCAGCAAAGTGTGAAAACTTGGTGACAAAAATAGCTTTTCTTATTCCCTTAAGTGTTGAAACTTATAGGCGCACACAGGGATATATTCCCTCTTAAAGCATGTGTAGTTTCAGCGATTCATTCGTGTGAAATGCTGCAGCTCCTTCCTCTAATGAGCCTGAATATTATAATTATAAATATGCTTGTGCATGTGGTCTTCCTTGAGCTTTGGAAGAACCCCTCTTCCCTCTGCACATTAACCTATTTTGTTTCTTGCATATTAGCCCCTAGTAAAGCATGAGTATTAGAGATTACACACACACCTCGACTAGAAGGTATTGGCAAAGCTTTTAATTTAGCCACAGCATCTGAAAACAAACTAGAAAACTCAGCCCTTCATCGAAGGTTATTTTATCACAATACCTCATTCCTGATCCAGGTTTGTCTAAGAGGTGAACACATACCCCAGAGACTCTGTTTAATATCAGTATTACAAACATGGCATTACCACTGTGCACACTTCATTATTTTTGCCTTATCCTTGTCTATAATGTTCAAAGATTGAATCAAGATTTTAGTTGGTTTAAATGTCATCATTACATGAATTTTAGATAGTGGTTAAAGGCATTAAAAGGGGATTTTTCACACAAAAATACAGCTGAACTTCTACCCTCCCCACTTCCACTTTCCATTTCCTCCATTTGACTGATTGACATATAGGCTTTCTCGTTGCCACATTCTTATTGTATGAAAATGTAATTAAGTTCAAATAACAAACATACGTTGAATATAATGATTAAGGAACGAAGAAAACATATACTCACCTTGCATCTTTGAATCTTCACAAAAATATCCTTACAAATAATATCTCTCCTCTAGTGGCTGCTTAATTTTTCCAACTCCAAATTACCGAAGAAAGGAAGTGTGAAATACTTATTAAAAAGGGTTAAGAGGTTTGGGAGGAATAGGAGAACCTTCATTTTTTTGGCATTTACTGTTCTATAATGTGCTGGCATCCACTGAACCATGCTAGGGACATTTGAACATCCCTGTGAATTCTAGTAAGGCTATTTCAATTCCCCCAAGCAATCTTACAGACGCCCATGTGTACCCTTTTGCATGCAAATTTACAAGACGTCATGAACAACCAAAGGATGGTATAAACTACGGAAAAGCATCCCCAAGATGCCTAGTGACATGTTGTACTCGTCCCTTCATCCCCAAAAGACGAGGATCCCAACACACGTCTCATGTTAGAGAACAAACCTCAGCGTTTCATTTGAAAAAAGTGAACATTGATAAGTCAATTGCGTGTCATATTATGTTTCTTTTTTTAAAGCCAATTGAGTATTGTAATTAGACTCGGCCTATCTCAACAAGTCATTTGACACTCCTGAGACAAATTATGTGACAATTTATCTCAACCACGCGGATTCGAGTCAATCTTTGTCAATTTCCAATATGGGCTTCCCAGGTGCTCTGATTTTCATACTCCCTCAACAGCTGGAATGAAAGTCACTATGGCTTTTATAGTTCCTTGGCCACTTAGACGGATAGAGAGTAGTTGAAAATGTAAGTGCCTATCTGATTAATGCATATATTATTATTTTCTGGTTTAAGCTGCATCCAAAGAAAAGGCATACAAGTACAGTAGTGTGTGTCGTGCACCGCACACGAAAAGAAAGCTCAATATAATCGTGAATTGTGAATTGTGCACAGATATCTGAAAGAAAATAAGGATAAAGTTCTTACTTGGAGTGGAGAAAGAGTTGCCAAAAATCCGTCAAAGGCTGAGGTAGAAGGCCAAACATCAGCAACAGACGCCGCATCCTTATGAGGCCGAGGTACCAATTTCTTATAAGTCTGAATGTACAAGAACAAAATCAAATCGTCGACGTCAGCGCCAACGGAGTCCACGTCAGCATATGAAGCCCTAACAAGAGGATCCACGCGTCCTCCATCACCATAATCAGGCAAAAGCGAAGCCAAGGTATTCATGACAACCCTGGCGTGGTCCTCAGAGAGCTGTAGGCTCTCCGCTATGCCGCCCGCATTGACGCGCCTCTCTAAGGATCTGAAACCGTCTCCAAACCCCTCCTCGCTATTATTTACAGCATAAGTAAACGAATTTTGCACAAGCTTCTCTCTGAGGGTTTTTAATGTGACGGTGCCATCAGTGAACATGAGGTACGGCAGTGGCAGTAGCCCATACTCAAACGGCTCTCTGCGCAAGTGGAGAAACAACGGCGCCTCATTCTCTGTCATCTTTTGTTATTTTTTCATCAATCGAACCCACGGAAATTGTAGCAACAGTAATGAGTTGTTTCTATGCTCTGCTTCTTCAGCAAGCGGATCGATCGACACATCTGATCGTCAAATATTCCGTGACATTTAATCTTAGCTGCTTCGCGGTTGGATGTTTTGTCTGGATCTAGGTCGCGCCCTTCAGGATCAAAAATCTATTAAAGAAAATTATGATTACAATTTATTTCAAGATTCGTATGGAGGGAGGACTGATTTGAAGGAATTACGAGTGAAGGGGGACCGCGGTGTGGGGGATTGAATAAAAGGGGAGCAACAAGGGGGTGAAGGAAAGGAAGAAAAAGTAGCCCAGGTCGGTCTGCGGTAGAACTATTATAATAACACTTATTACCCCTCCATATTAATAAAAGTTTTTACAGGATGGCCGAGTGTTCCATGCGATAAGAAGCAAATGTTGAATCCCTTTAATTTTATTTCCTTTTCCATCTTGTAACAAGTATTATAATACCACAACTTGGGATCACACACGGTATTATATCACGTCGGTGAAAGTAAATGGCAATTCGTTATGAAGCACACGCGATCTACTTTAACCACTCGAGGTAATAAGCCGGTCATGAGAGAATGCGCCATTCTAAGCTAACCAAAGGTTCATAAGGCATAATACTTGATGAAGGTTTTGTAAATGGGATAGCAAGCTAAGTGGACTTAACCTTGGGGGAAACTCTCTTGTTAAGTGCGCTTGAGCTGGAGCAGTACTGGGATGGGTGACCTCCTGGGACGGACCAATCCTTCACCTCTGTGAGCATCATCATCATCATCATGAGAGATGGGTTCTTGTGAACCACTACTCATGAATCATGGGTCAATGTGTTTGACTCGAAAACTACATGGTTGAATCCTGATAGCAATATCATAATACTAACCAAAGGTATTATTAATTGTTGATGGACATTAATTTTATAGTTATTATTAATTAAAGTATGTGAAAACTTTAAAATAAGGTCATTTATGAAAGCATTTATTGTAGACATTTCAATTTGGGTAATAAATTTTTTTGCAAAACTATTATTTTCTCATCTGGTTTAATCAATTTATTTTGAGTATTTAATTAAATAATTACATCGAGAGGCATTATACAGTGAAAGCAAATTACTTGTGTCAATAAAAACTCTTGAAGCAAAAATTGGCGTGCATTTGTCAGTCTTTAAATCTGAGGGAATTAAAATTCATTAAATTTTATGAGAGACATGTAGCTTGTTGGGAGGGTAGTGGAGAGTGGCGTTGGCATGCAAACCGTTTTATGCAAATTGTTTCAAAGCACATCCGATTTAATGCGTCTAAAATTATGCTTAAGGTTTAACCATGCTCATATTCATGCATGTTTATCTTTGCCCATTTTTTAGCAGCAAGAATTTCAGAACAGCAATATTGTGGCGAGTCGTGTGGACCTAGTTTCATTAGTTCACCTAAAATTTATTTTATGGTTCTTTTAGTGCATCTGAAATTTATTTTATTGTTGCAGGCCCTGTGGGGGAAATTCCACTCCTATGTAGTGGACTGGTGGTCGTTTGGCATCTTTTTGTATGGAATGAGTCACAAGCAGACTCCTTTTAGGGGTTTAAGTAGAAAGGACACTTTTGAGGTTTCTTAGTTACAACAAGTTGATGGACTATATTCGAGAGTCCGGAATAGATCCAGATAGTCAACCTCATGATAGTCAGAACCTTGTGCGATTCGTAAACCCGCAGATTTCTAGAGGTATACTTACAATTGCTTATCTTGTATTAATCACACCCTCTCACAAACGATATTTTCCATTTTTCCACTTTTAGGAGATCCTTCGCTACCTCTCTTTCATCAGGTTAAGGGTTTTTGTTTATAACAAGTTGTGAAAACGGCATTTCATGTGAGCAATTAGTCTCGAGTGAGGAAGCCCATTGCTCCTACGTAAGATCCAAAGACCGTTTGTTTGTGAAAATGGTAAAGGTTGAGGAATTTGGCTTTGCTTCTGCTCTCAGTATGCGCCTTTTCTATCTTCATTTTGATGATGTGCAAGACTCAAACATGTTGAGGCTTTATCAATGGTGTTCCACTATTTTTTTGGTCGCAACCTCTATCTGATGGTGTTCTTTGTAATGGTGTCTTCTTGAGGTGCAGATAACAATTACATTTCCATCTTAGATCTTCCTCCAGATAAATTAATACATATAATAACTAACACCAAAATTTTGATTTCAAATTTATTCCAATCATCATTTCTGTCAAATGTATTACTGGAAATATTTGTGGTTGTTCACAGTGAAAACCTCATCTACAAGGAAAAAGCCTGTAAAATGGCATACCACATTGAGAAGATCGGTGTCATTGACATTGGTGGTAGCAACGTGGATGTTAATAACCCCTACAAATTGTAAGAATCCTTTGAAGATGGTGTGGAGATCGATAATTTTATTTGGTATAGTTACTAAACTGAAAATAATTGGTTTCTTTTTGGTAGAGGATTAGACGATAAGAAGGTGCACTCAATTTCATGCATTTGTCTTATTTTAAGAAATCAACACTTTCTCACTATATGTCGATAGATGAACATTCTGAAAACCAAGAAAACTTTAGCAAAAATGAAGAATGCAAAAAGCACACTTTGTTCAAGGCTATTCAATAGAAAAAAGGCCAGAATAAACCTGTACCAAAAAGTGAGCCTTCCCTTTTGCATTCTTTCATTAGTGGAAAGAACCAATAAAATTGTGTTGAGATTGCAATGCCAATCTTGCAAACATGTCTCACAATATCCAATCAAGTTAAGTAATATGCAAAGTATTTCTTAAAAATTTGAGCTAGAGTTTTATTGCAATAGTATAACCACATTATCTTTGCTTATTGGTAAATGTTTTTATTTAACTTTTGTTTTGCACCGTTGCAAGTAATCTGAGATTGACGAAGACAAGATGGGGAAGGGAACATCTCTTTTCTAGGTAGGCGGTTATTTTTTGAATTTGTTTGAATAATTTACCCTATTTGTATTTATAGATATTCTAATCAAAAGATTTGTTTTTAAATGTACCACTAAGTTACATGAAAGCAATTATTGAAGATAATTTGTTTATTTTTAAAATTTGAAATAATATTTTGATGTTATTTTACAAAATTTTGAATTTTTAGTTTACTGTGGTTTAGTTATCACTCTCTAATTAAATTTTTTACTTTATATTAAGATCAAAAAAAATTGTGAAAGATTTTATTTTTATAATTAAAATTGACACTCCTTAAATAAAAGCTCACGAGAGTCCCATGAAATTGAAATTGATATTAGACAACATTTTAAAAGTAATATTCTAGATTTTAGTTTCCAAGTAGATGTTGTAGGAAAGGGCAAACAAAGAAAAAAACTAATTTACGTTGCAAAAAGATGAACTTACTAGAAATGAATTCCAAGTTTGTATTAACTCTATTTTCATAATTAATTTATTTTTAAGGCTTTTGATGACAAAAATGAATCTGTAATTTTGGTTTGTCTGCGGAGAAGCAGATAACATTTTAATTAATTTGATTTATTTAATATAAATCAAAGATTTGATCAAAAAGATAAATCAATCAAAAAAGAAACTTAGAGAATGATAACTCTCGGCGTATTTTTTATATATTAATATTTAATATATGTATGCTAGTTTTATTATTTGATTAAATTAACAATTATTTCTCCTTCATCTTGATAATGAAATAATTCATTCAAATTTTCTTTTATTTTCACTTTAATTAAATAATTTTGAATTATTTAATTAAATTCTTTATTTCATCACTTTTCATTTATATTGATTAAATAATTAACATTATTTAATTGATTTAGTAATTGTTTTTCTTTTCTAAAATTTAATTAAATAATTTATTATTATTTGATTAATTCATTTCTCATTTCCCACTTCTCAAATTAAATAATTGTTTAATCATTTAATTTATCTATTTATTCCTCTCAACATTATCTTCTTCTAAAATAAATAAAATTGATTATTTCATTTATTTATTTTCACTTTGCACATGTAATTAATATTTAATTCCATGTATTTCCACCTCACTAGTTGATTGAAACTTATTTTCAATCCATTCCTTAACTAATTTTAGTTCACTCTCACTCACTTTGAGTTCATTGATCAATCAACTCAATTCACTAAGTAATCAATTATGTCTACTAATCATCAGTCACACTTATCTCTTCAACCAATTCTCTTAACTAATCCATACAATCAATTAGCTACAATCAAGAGATCAGTTAAATCCTCATCAATTATGAGTCATTGATATGCTCAGTCCGTTATCAAATCTTGACCGTTGATCAGTATCACCAAAAATTTATAAATTCAGCCCTCCTATCATTTATTACTCATCTCTCATCATTGCGAAGAAACTATATACATATTATCGGTGCTTTGTGCTATAAAATCTAAGAGCAATAATCATTACACTTTTCTCCAAGGTGCAAAAAGGAGAAATAATGGAGCTAAGCTAAGGCAAATTATGTGGAAATGTGTGTGTGCGAGTTTGTTGTGTTTTATTATTATTGTAATCGTGTCTTGATGTTCTATTGTTGTGATCTCTTTTGAATTTGATTGTGAATGCTTTTATTTATTATTTTCCATTCAATTTTACAATCATTTTCAGGTCGTACATTTTGACACACGCAATGGGACCACTTAAGTCCTGAAATTTAATGATTTTTATAAGTTTTTCAAGATTTTGAGTAGTTGCAAGTCAGATTGGTGCATTCATACCCAATTTAATGTATTTATTGTCAATTTTGGTGTAATTGTTCTTGAAGTGGTGCATTTGTTCATGATTTTGGCACAAATTGTACCTCAATTTGGTGCATCTAGAACAGGGAACTTGTTAAGTGTTTGAAGAGGATGATTTCATTTAATCATTATCAATTTGTTGTTCTTTGATTCCCATTGTCATCTTCTACTTGATTTTTGGTTGTGGTTTTGTAGGTGTCTAACCCTAGAAAATAAATAAAAAATTATTAAGGTTAACCTCTTTTTTCTATAAAATTTATTTATTTTCTAGCAATTTGGTGCATTTGTAAGCAATTTGGCACAATTATCACATAGTTTAACGTAATTGTCACATAGTTAGATACACTTGTCACATAGAATGGTGCATTTGTCTAGAAGGTACAATTCAATATATTTTATTTTGTTTGATTCTATGCATCTAATCTTTTTTGTTTTGTATTTGTCTCAAGATTTGGCGTAATTATTTTTACTCAGTCACGTAATTGTTTTAGGTATTTAAATGATATTTTGGGGTTACTAATATTTGCTTGCACAGTTATGGATTTCATGGATAGAAGACCAAGCATTAAAACTAAAGACATATCTATTGCAAGGTCTTGCGTCTTAATTTTATAGAGTAAATAACACTTCAATTTATTAAGGTAAATAAATTGTTTGTCATGTCTAGTGAAGTCTTGGTTATGTATGCTCTCCCTTCGTGCCTAGTGCAAACTTAGGGATCAAAAATACCTTAGAATTTGCATTTTTGTTCGTTTATCCAAGGAAGTGATATCTATATATGCTCTCCCTCATGTCTAGTGTGATCTTGGGGATCATAAACAACATTATTTTCCTTTTGTCGTAAGGTAGAACAAAGCATATGAAAAAAAAATGAATGAATTAAACTAATTCAAACAAGATTAAGAATCCCTAAACCCATTACTCATGAAATGAATAATAAAAATTAATGAAACTATTGTTAACAAATAAAGAACAAACAATGAGTTCAATAAATCATATCATTAGCCATCTCATGTCGAAGTATATTTGTATCAATGTTGAATGTTGAATTGTTGTAATCAATACAAAGCCTCCATTATGTGTTGCAAAAGCTTCAATGTGTGTCTAATGTCAAACTAGAATATGATGATATGTTGTAATGTGCTCAAGAGGTAATTGTGTTGTGCTTCGCTATGTAAATTCTAGATGATTTATGAGAAGGAAGAAGGTTATTTTATAGATTTCCTATTTTGAGATGAATGTGCAAGATGCAACAATGCAAATCCCGATCAACGATTGAGAACCGTCGAGAGGAAATAGATTGCTTAGTCAGCTTCTTTGATTGATTCAATTAAGAATGTTAATTACACAATTTGAGGATTTAGATTGCATGATCTATGAAATTGAGGAAATCGAGTTGATTATTCTGCACGGGATTGAAGAATAGATGGATTAGTTAGGAAATAGATGCATCAGTTAGCCAATCAGAGTGATGAATCAGTGATTGTGATTTGCTCAATAACAAAAATGGGGTGAGGGTAATTAATTAACATTTAGATTTTGAATGTGCAAGTCATGTTTGACTTTAACAAATAAAGTTGTATTTGTTTGGTTTGACCTTTTTGAACTGAATAACTAATTAATTATTCTGATTTAGAAAGGGGAAAGTGATTTAATTAAACTATTAAGTGATAATAATTTAATTGATTTAGGAGAATAAGATAGATTAGAGACATAATTAATCAAGAGGAATAAAGATTAGATAAATAATGAAATAGTGAATTAATTAAATAATTAAAGATTATTCAAATAATAGAGGAAAATAGGGTTTTTGATGTAAATAATGTGAAATACAATGATTTCAAATGATAATGATGTCGATGATGAAAAAATGCCATTCAGGATGTGCGATAAGCATAGGTCATTTTTACATGTCTGCATTTTGTCCCTCCTTGAGATAAAGTACTGATTGCTTTGTTTCAAAGAATTTGATGTTAAGATTAGGATTTGAAATTTTTTATATGCCCCACTATGCCCCGAGGGTTAGCGAAAAGTTAATACAACACTAGGATGCCCCCTCAAGAGGTTGACTAGAAAAAATTATTTTCTATGTCAGGCTCATGACAAGGTTCAATTTTAGCTCAAATGCATAGAGGGGAAAAAATAAGCTTATAGGACCCTCCTTTATAGTTTAGATGTTCCTGGGAGCTCATAATTTCAACCTAGGAGGGTTTTCTAGGTAAAGAATTAGGGTTTGGCGGGTAAAAATTGGGAATTAGGGTTTAATTTACCTCATTTGCATTCTTAGCCCTTAGTAAATTCTTGTCTCTAGATTTCCTGATTGGTGATTGTCGATTAACAACGCAGAGGATTGCAAGAGCCCCGCATCGTGCAGAGGCGATCCGTGAGTTCAGTAGGCCCATGAGCGTCGGTATTGCGGTATGTACCTACTCCTTTCTTATTTTTGTCTTATCGATTTTGAATAATTAATTCTAGATAAAAAAATTTAGACATAGCGGTAATTTCATGAAATTATTGCTTTTGCATTGTTCTTATCGCTATTGACGTTTAAGGTTGTATCACTTTCGCTTTTCTTGGTCGCCTTTACTTAAACTGTTCACTGTTGAAAAATAGATACGCTTTTGATTACTACAGTGGCTTAAGATGTTCGCTATTATCTTTTTTTATGTGGAATGGATGTTGTTGTAAATTTTGTGTGCTTTTGAAAAACTTGATCGCTTTTGTCATTCGTACTACTATTGAATTTTTTGACTGCTATTGTCAAAAATAGGGTCACTATTGCATTTCTTGACAACTTTTTGTCAAAAAAGTAACCACTATTCTCAATTTTGAAATTTTTAGCCAGTTTATTCGCAATCTTAAGTTAGTTTTGTGCTTTTGTAGCAAATTATTAATGTCGTGGGTTGAATGTTTGTAGGCGATTCTCAAACTGCTTTATTTTAGGGAGCAAAAATCACAACAGTTGTTTGATCTGATCATCGGTTTTCAGGAGCTTGAGCAAGATGTCCTAGATGTTGTGGGATTACATCACATATGCTACATGTCATTGATTCGATGCCATAGGGCAATGATGACTGCCCTTGTGGAGAGATGGCACTTTGTGTCATTGCCTTTTCATTTATTGACTAGCGAGGCCACCATCACCTTGGAGGATGTATGGAGGATTCTTTGTATTCCTATTCATAGGGAGCTCATTACCTATGATGTTAGACAAGGTACTCGTGCCATGCGATGAGTTCTCAGTGTTAGACGTCTTTGGGTAGTGGAGTCGAAGATAGACTTATCTCCATTTATTGACAGTGCAAATCCTATATCATTGGTCCTGTGTGGTTTGATCTCGGGTCTCGTAGTGCCTAATCAGAGAGGTAGACAATTTCCAATTGGTTGGGGTATCTGCATCGAGCAAATATTTGAGCATGGCATGAGGTATGTGTGGGGTCCTTGTCTCCTTACACATTTATATAGAGATATGCATGAGGTTGCCTATCAGGGGCAGTCTCATCTCTGTTGGTGTGACATTATTGGATGTATGGGCCTGGGAGCACATCTCAGTTACTAAACTGGATGAAGTTATGGATCGGGATCTGGAGGATCCATATTCTTACAGATACTCTATTTTTTTGTAATACACCTACCTTGGCTAACTATCTTATTGGCATCGTGTTATTGATGACATGCCCTCTTTTGTTTAGAGACCATGGTTGGGCTGCGAGGCTTGGCATTATGATCAGGGGAAGCTTTTGTACTGCCGACAAACAAATTGGTTGATTGGTCATGTCGATTCTCTTCTCAAGCGTTACCTACCAGAGCTGATTCTTCGTCAGTCTGGAGAGCGACAGACATGGTTTCCAAATGTCCATCATGCTCGCTTTAGGAGGACCACTCAAGAGGTTAAGGTGTGGGGGAAACATGCTTCCTTTATAGATGTTATAGTTGAGTTTCATAATCTTGCCCATTTGGATAGGGTTGGCCCGTAAGACCAACAAACCCAAGTACGGCACATGATTATGATCAATGGTGGGTTCATTGGGTTCCTCTTCATTTTATAGATCCTATTGGCACTAGGCCATCCATAAGGAGAGCAAGTGTTACTAGTCGCAAGAGCAAATTGATAACGGTTGAGGATCACTGTTGAGTAGTTGGGTAGAGCAGCACATGATGCACAACGGGATCAACATGATGGATGATAGCCTAATTTGATGCAGCAGGATCAACCAGTAGCATAGGGTCCTCCCCCACCTGGGGATGTAGTAGTGGTGACATGAATTGTGCAATTGACTACAGAGAGGGATACAAAGATCGGATAGAGGCAAGTTGTCGAGGCATAGGTTGTAGCATTGACCGTCAAGTGAGATGTTGTTAGGCAAGGGAGGGATGGATATAGACAGGAGAGAGATGTTGCTAGGTAGGAGTTGGCCACAGAGAGGCAACTTAGACTTGTTGTAGAGATTGCACATGCCTCGTCTATTCCCATGGATCAACATCAAGTTGATCGAGAGAAGTTATTACAAAGGTGCATATATTATCAGACACTCTATGAGGCCTTCATTCCTAGAGCACAGAGACAACCTCATTTTGGAGAGTTGAGCATGCAAATAGGGGTGGAGTGAGGTGGTGATTCAGTCAGGCATTCACATCAATCTCCCATTATGTAGTAGCCATCTCCCCACCCAAGCCAAGAGCAACAAAGATCTCCACCTTGGGAAGACCAGTAGGGTTGAGTTTTCTTGATCTTTTATGATGTATATTATACCAAAAACTTTATGTAGACATGATTTTTATATATACATTCATTGGACCAGTTGAGGCCTCGTATATATGTATTTTTTGTATATGATATATCTCACATATTACTTGATGATGTATATGACATTCTCAATTTTTGATTATATATATGAGATATACCATGTTTCAGTTCTACTTTATTATGTGTTATGAGATGATTATGGATGATGATGTATACATGCTTATATTTTGTACTTTTCTGATGTATGCATATGATATGGATGGATGGATTATTTACATATCTAGGTGATGAATGATGATTTATTATGTATATGATGGATGATGATATTTTACGTATGTGATGGATGATTATACATGATGTGTATTGATGAATTTGTGGATGCAGGATGGAGTTCTTAGTTAGAAGAAGTGTTTGATGATTTAGAGATGGATAGAAATTTGATGTTGTTAGGTATTGATGAGTTTTTCTTTTGCTTTCATGGAGGCTTTATATCTTTTAGCAATCCTTTTTCATATAGCAAACAGATACGATGCACTAGGGTATTAATAACCAAGGTGACTTTGTATCCATTGTGTGAACTTTGAATTGACACACAAAGAATATTCTTGCTCATACCAAACATACAAAAACCTTATTAGAGTATATGATTGAGTTGTGTTAAAAAAAAGTGGACTAGTTACATAGAGAGATATGAAATACCTAACATGCAACTACTACACAAATTGTCTTAAAACAACTTCCATACATAAAACAAAGCAAGTATTGACCGTGGTATTATTACAAAAATATCTACCAAATAGAACAAATAAAAATCGACAATTAATGCCACCATTCCTTCTTCTCTAAATCCATATGGACATCCTCAAGAGATCCTGGGAATGTGGTATTACGATAAATCAAAAAGATAAGACTATAAAAAGCTAAATAATGTTGTTATATCACTCGCCATAGTTGTTTTGATGTTTCATGATGAAATCCATTGATGATGTCTATCATAGGAATGTTTTATCCATTAAGACACATGTTTAGGATTGTTGATAATGATTTTCAAATATGCATGGTAGTCTATACTTAGGCATTGTTTTAACTTGATAGTTATTTTAGTCATTTCGATCTTCATTTTGGAATTTTTGATTTTGATATTTATTTGGTTTTTTGTTTGTGTTGTCAAGGGGTGAAGGTGATGATTGTTTGTTGTGAATGGAAAGTTTATTGTGGATAAGTATCAATGGAGATAGGACGTTTTTGACCTTTTATGAGTTTATATGATGTTTTTATTATTATTTTCAGTAAGTTTAAAAACAAATAGGGGGATCTAAAGGGACTAACCTAGTGCCTCAGGGGCTGATTAGAGATTAGCCTTTCCTACATGATGAACATAAAGACATCATAGTTCAACTGTATTGATTGATATTGTTTTTGGAGTTTTCTAACTTTTTATGAATGTTTTTTTGGATTTTGATAAGGTATTTGAATGTTTTCTTCTTCTTTTTTAGGGGACTAACATAGGGCCTCAAGGGCTCGTCAGTTACGATGGCCTTGCCTAAATTATCCATGCAAAGACTCATAGTTTTCTTATTTGAGAGGAACATGTTTTTTACTTTTTTCTATTTTTTGATTGTTTTTTAATATTGTAGTTTTGAATAATTTAAAAGACCGTTATAGACACCTTAGGGGACTTACCTAAGGTCTCGAGGGATGATCAAAGATAAGACTTTCCTACATTATACATGAAGAGACCACATAGTTTGACTGACGTTGACTCAAAATAATATGTTTTTGGGATTTTGATGTTTTTGACTTTGTTTGTTTTCTAGACATTTTTTATTTTGACGGTTTTTTACCATGATGGGATTTACAAGGATCCAATAAGTTGCCAGTTTTGAGAAGTTGCCCCTAGTTTGAGATAATATTACCTTTATTAGGGGAGACAGATTGTGATGGTGCAGCAAGGTTCACCACTCGATCAGTCATTGAGCCATGGTTGGTTTGCATGTTTTATTATGGGATGAATGGGTGGATGCTTGAAATAGTGGTGATAGATGATGATGTAGGTCTTATTCAAATGTAGCACCTGTTTGCCAGGTTTTCACTATGGTACCTTTCCTAGAAGTGCCACAAAGTGGTTTTCACTTTAAAAACATCTTATTTCTCTTTACTGTTTTTCTTATTTTTTATTTTTATGGACAAAGGTTTTCTTTTGGTTTTATGTTAATTCAGGAGGTATAATACCATGCTAGATATAGTCAAATGTATATTGGTACCATGGTGAGTTAGGACCAACAACATCACAAACCAATTCTAATTTTGGGATATTGAATGTCAGTATAAGGAATTGCTCCACAAGGAATTCATACTTTGGAATGTTTTATCGAATATCGAGGAGTGAACCTATTGTTGTCATAGTGTTAGTTGCTCTATTGTTGATATGAGGAACTTATTCAAAGGTGATGATGATAAAGTATTATTTGAAGCTATCCATCATTAGTTTATATGGCATTAACTTGTCATAATTTGTTTGGTATTCATCATTTACCTACCTGATGACTAGTTGGGAGTCTCCACAAACCTCTAGTTCCTTTATCCTCCATTCTATGGCCATCTTTAGTCCTGTGATTAATGTTTCATAGTCAAAGACGTTATTTGTACATGGAAAATCAATCCTATAAGCCTTAGGAATACCATCTCCTTATGGTGTGAAAAATAAGATTCCTACTCTTGAGTCGTGCTGAGTTTGGGACCCGTCAAAATTCAAGGTCCAACGACTTGTATGTTATGTTAGCAGTATGATTTCATCTGGGAATTATGTTGTTAAAGGTTGATGATCTTCTATTGATGCTTCTACTAGCTGATCTGCTATGATTTTCCCTTTGATAACTTTTCTTTCTATGTACTCTATATCAAACTCACTCAATATCATTACCAATTTAGCGATCCTCCCTGTTAGAGCTACTTTTGCCAATAGGTACTTTAGGGGGTCTACCTTTCATATCAACTTTACTTGTTTGTTTAAGATGTAGTGTCTCAACTTATTTGTTGCAAAGACAACAAATATACACACTCTTTCTATGGGTAAATAGATATAATCATAGCCCACCAATGTTCGGCTGATATAATAGACTATTATTTCTTTGTTATTGTTATCTAGTTGTGCTAAGAGAGATCCTAGTGTTGTTTGTGTTGTAGATACATAGAGGATCATTGATCTATCTAGAATTGGTGGATTAATATTGGAGGAGTGAGTAGATACTCCTTGATTTGTTGGAACACCTGATCACATCTGTCATCCCATTTGAATGATATGTCTTTCTGTAACAAATGGGTGAAAGGAGGACACTTGTCTGCCAACTGTGCAATGAATATTCTAATGGACTATAGTTTCCCTTGCAGTCTTCTTAGCTGCTTCAATGTCCTTCGAGGAGGAATTTCTAATATAGCTTTTACCTCAGTAGGATCTACCTCAATGTCTCTTCTTGATACTATGCACCCTAGCAATTTTCTAGATCTTACTCTGAATACACACTTCTTTGGATTTAGCCTCAAGTTGTATTGTTTTAGCATGTCAAATACCTTTGCTAGGTTGGTCAAATGGTCTTCTCTTTTGATGGATTTTGCTAGTATATCATCTACATAATCCTCCATAGTGGTATGTAATATATCATAAAAGATAGTATTCACTGCCCACTGATAGGTTGCCCTTGCATTCTTTAGATCAAATGGCATGATGTTCTAGCAGAAGGTCCCCCCCCCAACAAGTGAATGTTGTTTTATGTTGGTCCTCGAGGGATATTTTGATCTGATTGTATTTGAAGAATCCATCCATTAGTGATAACATTCCATGCCTTGTTGTTAGGTCTATGATCATATCGAAGTTGGGTAGAGGCAAGTCATCCTTTGGGCAAGCCTTATTTAGATCTTGGAAGTCTGTACAAATTCTTATGACCCTAGTGGGATTTGATACTAGTACTAGATTCGACACCCATTCAGGATAGTCAATGGGTCTAATGAATCCCACATCTAATAGTTTCTGAAGTTCTACTTTTACCAAAAGTGTTATCTATGGATGCATCTTTCATAGCTTTTGCTTGATAGGTTTAGCTCCAAGAAATACGGTTAGATGGTGTACGACCAATGCTGGATCTAGCCCTGGCATGTCTGCATATGTCCATGCAAATTTTATTTTTCTTTCATTGATAAATGCTAAGAAGTTTTTCTTTTCTTCAAGATCAAGTGATGTTGCATGGTATGTGATTTTGGGTGTTTTTGATGTGCCAATATTGATAGGTTCGACGTCTTCAACTAGGAGTATTGATTTCTCTTGATATTATATGGTGGGGAGATTGAATATTCCATATTCAGGTGCCTTAGAGAGGTTTTCACCTTCAGATGTATCCTTTTTTTTTCTCTTTTCCGTATATGATAAAGCCATATTGTGGTTTTCTTTAAGGGACCTCTTTTAAATTTTTAAATTTTGTAGTCTATTTTTGTGACTAGAAGATGCAATCTCCCCTCCAAAATATGCTCCTTGATCTAATTCCATTACAAACCCTGCTTTGTGATCTCCTTACAATATATTGGTTTGAAGTCCCATGAACTCCGCAATAGCCTCATCATTATGGAATGTGTCCAAAACTAGAGTATGATGTTGTTGGTCCCAATCTATCAACTATGGATAATGCAAAGTTATTTTTTCGTTGATATCAACAAAGATTATGGATGCGGTTGCTAGGGTAGGGACATTAGTTTTATCAAACTCCCATAGGGTTTCTAGGTTATATTCATTAGAGTCACAAGAATCCCATTCGTATTCATTGAAATTTTTCTCGATATGGTCCTCATCATATGTAGGTTCAACGATGATAAAATTTACGTTGAGGTTTTCCAACATGTTTTGGATATATATAGTCGTATAGATGTTTGAAAGTATTCGATGTCTCAACGGTGGTAGAAGTAGCTTCTTCTTCATAGGAGGTGTTTTCAGTATTTGGGGTAATCCTGTTAGATGAACCGTAACCCAATCCAATATTTTTTGGGCATTTTTCCATAATGATTGGTTCTCTTATACCTTGTCCATGTAGACCAAGGCCACCTTTTCCAGTGAATCCCATGTTCTTAGCTAGCTGATATCCTTTGTCGCTCTGATCAATAAAAAGGGGAGGTCGTGGCATCTCCCATCCTCCTTCTTTGTAGATCTAGGAAGATAGATCTTCTTCACATACTTCTTCATCTTGCATGTCGGCCCACTTGGTGAAGATGGTGGGTTTGACTATCATCATTACAGTTTGAACATGTCCAATCTCTTTTGGTCCTCCATATGTTTTTGGTGTGGGGGGAAGCACCCTAATACAAAAATATTGGTTGAAGTGGTATTCCCCACAACCCTTGTCAAGCATTTGGATCTTGGTATCATATTTAGGTACCTCAACTAATGATGGTGTAGTGGAGGATGAAGCTAGTAATGTTGGTTCAATATATGAAAAGGAGTGAAGAGATATATCATTGTTGGGTATTTGCTAGATCTATTTATACTTTTCCTCCAATTTAGCACAGTAATAGAAAGGTTCAAGGTCAGCACATATGATATTTTCCATATTATCATATGGAAACTTTAGGCATTGATAGAATGTAGATGGTACTGCTTTGAAAGCGTGGATCCATGGTTGACCTAAGGGAAGGTTGTATGGAAGCTCGAGATCCAGTACTTGACAAGTAGTTTTTATTATTGTTGGTCTTATTTGAACAGGTAGCCTAATTGTCCCTTTTGAATTATGCTCCATGTCATCATAAGTTTTGATGGTGATGCTCTTGCTTTCTCTATGACATCATCATAGTATCTAGTTGTTTCATAAATTTAAGGTATAAATGTTTAGACTACACTGTTATCTATGAGTACCCTCTTGACTTGTGTTTGTGGACACCTAGTTCTAAATAAAGGGCTTGATTGCATAGAATGATTTTCATGGAAGGTCTTTCTCAAAAAAGACTAAATGGTGGGTGGATGTGATATTCACAACCATGGCTTGAAACTGATTAGTGTCAAGATTGTTCGGGGCTGATGTTTCGACAAGAGATTTCTCCAATGTATCCTTATGTGATGGTGACAGTTTTAAGAGCTTAAGGATGGAGATTAGGGTAGGATTTTTCTTAAGTTGGTCCATAATGCTATAGTCACTTGATGACTTACTTGTGGTTTTATTGGGGGTGGTGATCCTTGGATTG
The DNA here is from genome assembly GCA_007115665.2 of Sequoiadendron giganteum. Taxonomy (NCBI): domain Eukaryota; kingdom Viridiplantae; phylum Streptophyta; class Pinopsida; order Cupressales; family Cupressaceae; genus Sequoiadendron; species Sequoiadendron giganteum. The sequence goes on from CM021106.1 coordinate 407,696,252, forward strand.
TTACTCTTCCCCTTCAAGTAGTTATGTTGCATTCAAGATTTGCACCTAGTATGGTTACCACATGGATGGTATGAACATCACAAGAGACATGTCCTAGAATAGTATCTTCACCATAATAAAAGGTAGCCTTATGGTAATCTTGTTGTTTCGTTTAGAATGGCAGGGGATTAGATTCATGTAAATATTTAGGTCATAATTTCTAGGTCGATGTTCTATGTTGACCGGCCCTCGGAGGCAGTCACAAATTATGATGTGACCGCCCATTTTTTTCCTCAAAATTCGTTCAAGAATATCTGAATTGTAGACAGCATCCTAGACTCGCCACATGGGCTAGGAATATCATACAGCCTAAGAATGAGAAGCTGTGGGTTGGTATTTTGGAAAAGATTGCACCATTGATGGAAATCCCCATATGATTGGCCGGCACGAGTGTTAGACCGCCTATTTTTTTCTCCCTTTTCGATTAAATCTTGCATGATGTTCTTGAGTCTCATGCAATTGTTGGTAGTATGCCCCTTGACTTTATGAAATTCACATTGGTTGTTCTCGTTATACCGAGGGGGTTTGAAGTTATATTCTTCATAGTTTGCTTTGTCATTGATATTGATGAGGTTCTTATTGATTAGATTGTGCATGATCACCTCAAGGGATTCTCCCAATGGAGTAAATTTCCTTCGTGGTTGGTCATATTGTATTGGTGGTCTCATTTCATTATCCTATCCTTGATTTTGTTGTTGGTTGTTGGGTTGATTGTTCTGAGGATAACTAAGTTGATTGTTCTATTGATAACTGGGTTAGTTGTTCTATTGATAAACTTGTTGTGTTGTTTGAACCTGATTTTGTGGAATATTAGGAGTTTGCACATTGCGTACAACCTTAGCATCAACTACTCTATCATTGGTTACATTCTTATTTTTTACCCATATCTTGGGTTTATCATTTGAAGGAGAAGGTTGATCTTTTGGGTTGTAAAGTTTGATTTTTTCTCTTGCAACAAGGGTTCTTTCGATAAGTATTCCTTTTTCAATAGTTTCCTCAAAATTTCTTGGGCACAACACTATGAGGTTGTAATTGATATTTGCATGCACATTGGAGATAAAGACATCAACAAGTTGTTTCTTTGGAATGGGCCAGTTAATTTTGCTCAATTTGTTCTTCGTCTTTGTAGGTATGAGGCAAATGATTCACCTTGACTTTGTTTGATTTTATAAAGGTTCGTAATCGTAATGTATTGTTCTATGTTATACAAGAAATGGTTGACAAACTTATTTGACAATTCATCAAATATTCTGATACTAGGCGGTAAACGAGAGAACCAGTCTATTGCGGGCCCATTGAGGCTTTGTGGAAAAAGTCTCATCAAGTAGGTGTCATTTTGTTGCAATTCCATGCAAGAAACTAAAAATTCACGTAAATGCTCAATTGTATCTCCTTTCCCCCTATACTTGTCAAATTTTGGTATTTCAAAGCCTTGGGGAAAGGTGCGATGGATATATTTTGATCAAATGGATAAGGACAAATGTCTTGGAGAGAATAGCTCTTCTTCGAATTTACAATTTATATATTTGATATCCTTTGATTGAGTGTTTGAAGTTGCACATTTATATCGTTGTTTGTTGTGCTTGTTTGAGGGTTTGGGTATTGTAGATCTGTTGTCCCATGATGTTTGTTTGGTCGTAAACAAGACATTGTATAGTGACGATATTTTGAGGACTATATTGTGTATAAGGTACGTTGGGTCCTTGTTGTGCATAAGGTAGGTTGGGTCCTTATTGTGTACCTTGATATTGACTTTGAGGTGTTCCTTGGTATTGATTTTGTGGTCCTCGTTGTTGTTGTTGAGGATTTTGATTTTGTTGAACAAAGTGTTATTGAGTTTGGGGTGTACTTTGATAGTTTGTTTGTGATACACTCTATTGGTTTGCATTTTGTTGAAGGCTACCTTGATGTTGCATGGATGGTATACCTTATTGTTGGAGATTTTGTTGAAGGGTACCTTGGTATTGATGGTACACCTTGTTGTTGAAGGGTACCTGGGTATTGCATTGTTGGTACACCTTGTTATGTTTGATGTTGTGGAAGGTTGCCTAGGTAGTTCGTTGATGGTACACCTTGTTGTGGAAGGTTACCTAAGTAGTTCATTGATGGTACACCTTGTTGTGGTTGATATTGTGGAAGGTTACTTAAGTAGTTCATTGATGGTACACCTTGTCGTGGAAGGTTACCTAAGTAGTTATTTGATTATACACTTTATTGTGGTTTATGTTGTGGAAGTTTACCTAAGTAGTTTGTTGATGGTACACCTTGTTGTGGTTGATGTTGTGGAAGTTTACCTAAGTAGTTTGTTGATGGTACACCTTGTTGTGGTTGATTTTGTACACTATTGGAAGGGTAAATGGAGGAAGTGCATTGGGGCATGTATTGCCCTTGTGATGGGTTACCACCTTGTTGTTCCATTGGAATGTTTCCCATGTTTTTATAGTGTATTTTTATGGCATGTTTTGGGTTGTATTTCCTTGATATTGTTGTGCCACAAATGCTTGTTCAATTTGGGATGATTGCCTAAACAATGAGTTATCCATGGGTTGCATTTCATCATTGTCTTGTGAAAAAAAAGGTGATATGTTGGTGTTCAAGTTTGGTTTTGGAAGTTTTCTAACTACTACTTGATCTCCATGTGGAATAAGGTTTGGATATTTTAGCATGTCCATGTTGAAGTCAAGGGTAGTTTTGTACCACTTTGTGCTAGTGTGAGGAAATATGAGTTTATATTTCTTTCAAGCATACTGTCCATAAGATTTTGCATCTTAGGTTCTTGGTAGAATTCTAATAGCTTATCCTCAATGAGTTCCTCATCATTATCGTATTCTTCTATGATCACGTCATTGGGATCTGGAAGTTGATTTTCTCTATCAATCATGTTTTGGTGTCTAAGGTGTACTTCCTCATCACTTGGTGGTTGGTTTGGTGTTACCTTGAATGAGGGTTCTTTTTGAGGAGTTGTAAGATCACTTGGTTTGTATCCCCATGGGTTAGTTTACTCATTATTGATGTTGGTTTTTGGTGCGCTTGAGCTACTTTTGTTGGCTCCCATTTTTTTTCTATGTTGAGATCTTGTGGTTGTCATAAACAATTCCAAGACCTTGAGAAATTTTTGTGATCACTTTAAGTATAGAACAAAATGATGTTTGGTATTTTCTATTTAAAGGTGTTTTGTAAGCTAAGATTATCTACTGCCATGTACGTGGTGGTAATACTGGTCTTTCAACTGCAAGATCGGCTTTTTGTTCCTCTTTGTCTAGAATAGTAGTTGTGTTTCTCCACTAACTTGGTGTTTCCTTTTTCTCAAACACAAAACTAGTCAAACTACTAACAATGTCCAATTGTTCACCTTTAACTCACGTGAAATTTGGTTGTATGATAGGTGTAGTAAGATCCAGTTATTGAACGGGAGCAGTAGGACGCCAAATGGTCATAAAGTGCAAGCTCTTTTTTGTTGTTTTTAATGTTTTAAAAGAATGATGATGATGTAAAATAAAACCTTTTGGACAAAGGTGTTGGTGTTTTTCTATGGTTTTTGTGGTAATCAAGACCCTAAAGTACGAGTGATGTTTGGTGGATGTTTTAGAGATGATGCTAATTTTGGGATTCAAAGTGTAAAAAACTTGGACGAATATTTTACTCCGTTTTTCTAGAGGATATGTTTGAATATCTACTTGAACTAGCCTTTAGGTGCAAGCAGATGTTGATATCTTAGAAATCAAGTGCAAAGGAATAATCCAAGTTTTGTTTTGATTTTGAATCATAAAACTAGGTTGATGTGTTTGATTTTTTTTAAATGGATATGGATTGATGCAGATGTGATGTGTTTTTGGAGGTTTGACTGTTTTGTTCTCAAAAGATGAAAGATTAACCAGTTTTGGATCAGTCTCTGATTTGCACTAGAAAATAGGGCCCAATAGCAATAATCTTTGGAGCAATATAGGCTAAAATTTAGGACAACTGCAGTTAAATTTAGAGCAATTACAGTCTCTATTTCCAGTTGTGATTGGTAAAAGAGAAAATAATAGTAGTAGTCTTGATAGAAGTGGCCCTATTTAGATTAATAGCGTTTGAATTTTTAGGACAACTGCAATAGTTCTGTCAAAAGTGTACTTTGTTGCAACTTTTCTAACTGATAAAATAGTGGATGCAATAGCAATAGTTTTGTCAGAAGCGGTAATTTTTTAGATCAACTAGGGTTGAAAAATAGGTCAACTGCGATAATGCTAAGATTAATAGCATAAATCTTTAGGTCAACTGCAATAATGCTAAGATTAATAGCATAAATCTTTAGGTCAAGTACGGTTTGTTTTTCAAAAGCGACAAAGCTTTGACACTGACTGTCATAAACCAGAGAGCAATAGCGGTACCTTTTAAATCAACTGTGGTGATCTTTAGATCAATAGCGGTAAAATCTCTACAATAGTGACTTTTGTTTAGGTTTGTTTCCAGTTTTTGTTTTGACAATAGTTTGAACAAGTTTGCAATTTTGATGTCTTGTCTATTATGATTTATTTTGAGAATTTGGCAAGTGATACAACACAACAATCAAAAATTTTGACTCTAAATGTCTATAGTTTAAGCAAGTTTCTTTCCACAAAAGCTCAAAGTTTGTGAAAGCCAAGATACTAAAACCATAGTTCCTGATGTTGACTTTGGTCTAAATGTAACTTGAAATGTAAGCCTAAATATTCAAAAACCTTTAGAGATATTGGTTTAAGATATATTTTAAGGAGTGCAAATATAGGGCTCTTTTCAAAGGTATTCACACTAAGTCCTAAGTGTTTGAGATTTTGATAACCAAGTGCAATGTTTGTTTTGTTGTGTTCTTTTTAAATCAAGCAAAGTGTTTGGTATCAATAAAATAACTTTGGCATACATCAGTAAAGACACCCTAAGTAGGTACACTCTTTTAGGTAGCTTACCTCATTCCCCAAAGGGATGATTTTACATGCAATTTATGGAGTAAACCATAAATTAGACTTGGTAAGTAACTTCTCGAAAGAAAAGCTTCGATGCACCACTTTCAAAGAACATTTTAGAAAACAAGGTTGGCCTCTACATAAAGATTTTCAATGACAAATAAGAACATCGTATTGACACTACCATCTTCTTGCCACTTAAGGCATTAAACCATTCCCTTCAACTTTTGGAGATGGATTAGGTGCAGTATATTATCGCCCCGGATTGAATCTACTTTGATTAAAATTTCGCAACCTTTATTTAAAGCCTACTGGTAAACGTGCTTGCAAGAATCGCTAGGAGTTCTCTATTGTGGGATGTGTCTCTTAGCAAGTTATCTCTTAAGGGTGACTCAAAATGAAAAAGTTGAAAGTATTTCTCATCACCCAATATCGTCAAAAGATGTAGGGGGAGAGGATATGCACCCGGCTCGCCAATCACAGTTAACACAACATATAATTCATCGCAGTGTCTTTTTAAATCCCAAAACTTGAAGTGTGAAGTTATCAATTCATTTTTTATGTGTACCAAATCGAAAGCATTTGAGACTTCAATCAAATATAGAAAAGGTGCAAACAAAAAATGGATTCGTTCAATTTAAGCACCAATCTTGAGTGTTTCTAATGGCCTCATTCGTATTAATGTGGTCAACAAAAATAAAAGCATTTGTTCATCAACAAAATGAAATGCATTGGTCAAAATAAAATGTTCAATTTTATAACCACCAAATGAAATGTTGTTTAACTAAGAAAGCTTTTGAAGGTTCAGTTTTAAGAACACCAATTTAAAGTGTACAAGTTATTGCTTCATTTTTAAAACACTAATTGAAAGATTTTCTAAACTAAGAAAGCTTTTGAAAGTTTATTTTTAAGAACACCAATTTGAAGTGTGCAAGTTGTGGGTTGAATTTTACAACACCGAATTGAAAGATTTTCTAAACTAAGAAAGCTTTTGAGAGTTTATTTTTAAAAACACCAATTTGAAGTGTGCAAGTTGTGGGTTCAATTTTACAACACCAAATCAAAATATTCTTTAAACTAAGAAATCTTGTTAAAAAAAATACTTAAAATAGTCTTCGATTGTTCGTCATCTCTGCAATCAAAGTGTTAATCATTCTTAGTGTAAAATGTGTCATATTCCTACAAATACTTCACAATCAATGTTAGAAATCTCTCAAAACCCCAAATTGTTAAACATTAGTGTTAGAAATCAGAAAAAATGCTAATAGAAAAAAGAAAGAAATAGAACAATAGCGTTAGTATTTCAGGCAGTAGCAGACTTTTCACTTGTAGCAATAGTGGTCATCTTAGTCAAAAGCGGTTCAAGCATGTGCAATTATAGACCCATTTTTGGAAAAAGTGGTCCAAATGTCTATAACGGCCTTGTTTAGTGTAGTAGCAGTTGCGAAAAGTGCAATTGTGGTAGAAACGAGGAAACAACTGCATGAAGATCTTGTAGCTTTTAAGTAAAAATAATTCAACTGCATTTCAAAAAAAAGCGTCTGCATTCAGGAACTTGCAATTACTCAAATAAACTCACGAAAATGTTAATGTCAAGGACCAAGGTCCCATCGAGCATGCCAAATGTTGTAAGGGGGAATGAAGCATACATAAAATAAATGAATGAATTAAACTAATTCAAACAAGATTAAGAATCCCTAAACCCATTACTCATGAAATGAACAGTAAAAACTAATGAATTCAATGAAACTATTGTTAACAAATAAAGAACAAACAATGAATTCAAGAAATCATATCGTTACCCATCTCGTGTCAAAGTATATTTGTATCGATGTTGAATTTTGAATTGTTGTAATCAATTCAAAGCCTCCATTATCTGTTGCAAAAGCTTCAATGTGTGTGTCATGTTGAAGTAGAATATGATGATATATCGTAACATGTTTAGGAGGTAACTGTGTAGTGCTTCACTATGTAAATTCTAGATGATTTGTGATAAGGTGGAAGGTTATTTTATAGATTTCCTATTTTGAGATGAACGTGCAAGATGCAACAATGCAAAATCTCAATCAACAGTTGAGAACAGTTGAGAGGAAATAGATTACTTAGTTAGCTTATGTGATTGAATCAATAAAGAATGTTAATTGCACAATTTGGGAATTTAGATTGTATAATATGTCAAATTAAGGAAATGAAGTTGAGTATTCTATGGGATTGAAGAATAGATGGATTGGTTAAGAAATAAATGAAATAGTTAGCCAATCAGAGTGAGCAATCAGTGATCATGATTTGCTCAATCACAAAAAGGGAGTGAGTGTACTTAATTAATTAACATTTAGATTTTGAACATGCAAGTCATGTTTGATTTTAACAAATAAAGTTATATTTGTTTGGTTTGACCCTTTTGAATGATGTTTGAATAATTAATTAATTATTCTAATTTAGAAAGGGGAAAGTGATTTAATTAAAGTAATAAGTGATAATAATTTAATTGATTTAGAATGTATTAAATCGGTGTGATGGTCGCCGATGGTCTAATTTCAAGGGAGGAGATTAGGGTTCGACATGGGCATAGTTTACAAGGGAAGGTATCTCAGGCGGTTGTTTTCTCTTCCAATGGCGGTGGTGGCGCTAAAGAGATAGGAGGTCGGGACTACCCTAATCTTGCAAAGTTGTCATCATTTTCTGCCATCATGAATGGGATCCAGGTTCAAATGTAGCAAGGCACTACCTTTCCAGGTGGTGTCGATGCCTCTAAGGGTTTTAAAAAGCCACGTTTAGAGGAAAGCAAATTTGGGCGAGCTCAAACAGAGATTCAATCAAGCGTAAGACTTGTTGGGGGGAATGGTGGGGAACCTGTTTCCCAGTATTCTTAAAAAATAATCACTTTGGAAATAGATGGAGAGTTGGAGAGAGAAGTAGTCTTTAATGAATTTTTTTTCTCTAGTCTAGACCTGATTGGGAGGTTCAGGGGTTTCTAGCCATGCTTTCTAGATCTTCACAAATGGATCTCAAATAACTGGAAGCCCCTGTTGGATGGGTATGTTCAAATTTATCCAATGGCTAGAGGCTTTTTCATTGTTGTATTTGAAAAAGAACAAGATAGGAATAAGATTATTTGTGATTACCACTGGGACTGGGAAGAAAAGCATGTTTTGATGTTAAAACCATGGCATTTGGCCTTCAACCTAGCCACAAAAGTGTTTGAGAGGGTCCCTCTTTGGGTGAGGCTTCCTAACCTCCCCCTACAGTTCTGGTTTGACACATGTTTGGAAGCTATTGGGAACTCTTTAGGAGACTTTGTAATGGTGGATGAGGGTTCTTCAAACCTTATGCACTCAACTTATGCTCAGATTCTAGTTGAAATGAATGTTTCTAAGGTGCCTCCGAAGGAGATTCATCTTAAATCTTCAAAGGGTTGTTGGTTGCAATCCCTTGATTATGAAGGGGTTCCTTTTAGGTGTAAAATTTGTCATCAAACAGGGCACCTGGCTGTTGAGTGTGCCAAACATAGATATGATAAAGTTGCTTCTTGGTGGAAAGATGCGTCCACACATCACTACACAATGGAGAAACACGGGGAGTTACAAGAGCACTCTCAGCTAAAAGGCTCTGAGGAGGAGATTCAGGCACTAGAGGCTCCAAAATAGGTAGAGATGCCGCTACTGCAGAAGGTAAGAAGTGAGGTTCAACATTAGTCTTAGAAGGCCTCAACACAAAACATAATTTTTGTTGTAGCTACAAATAAATCTTTCAAAATGGGGGCTGCTACACTAGATGGTAGAGAAAATAAGTGTGATGTGAGATCTCAGTCGAGAGATGCTGGAAAATGGGAGGCGAACAACCAACAACAACAAGAAGGTAAAGGGTATGGAGTTTGGAGGAGTCCCCGGGTTTCATCTTTGGCTTGGCAGGAGGAGGCTACAAGGGTCAAGAACGGGTGGCAAAAGGTCATGGGGAAGAATGCAAAGAAGGAGAAGAATAAAGCTTTTGCTATGGTCCTCCGTTCCCAGACTAAGGAAAGATTAAAGAAAGTCACAAACCTTTGACCTGTTAATAGGTCTTTCGGGACTTCATTTTTAAGTGTAGCATTTAGCTGTTCGTAAGCCTTTTAATTTTGTATGGGATGGATTATTTTTGGATTTGGAGGTAGCTCTTTGGATCATATTTAGGTTTGGGTGGGGTCTAGTAGTGGATGTTAATGGTGTTGTTTTGGATTTAACTTTGTAATCTATTTATTTCAAATTTTAGTAAAGTACACCTTATTACTGATCAAAAAAATAATAATTTAATTGATTTAGGAGAGTAAGGTAGATTAGTGACATAATTCAATAATTGATGTTATTTAATTAATCAGGAGGAATAAAGATTAGATAAATGATGAAATAGTGAATTAATTAAATAATTAATGATTATCCAATTAATAGAGGAAAATAGGGATTTTGATGTAAATGATGTGAAATGAAATGATTTTAAATGATGAATATCGATGATAAAAAAATGTCATTCAAGATGTGTGATAAGCGTTAGGTCATTTTTACATGTCTACACCTTTTTAATTTGGTAGGAGGCCTACTTTGGGATTTCATCACCCCAAGGGTGACCTCAACCACGTTTTCAAGTGGGGTATAGAAAGGGAGGGGAATGAAAGTTATATTCCAAGGTGTGGCCAGCATCATTCAAGGCAAGTTACACAACCCTCATTCTACTGAGACACATTTGGTGAAGAAAGCGAAGGAGACCCCTCCAATCGTGAGCATAATTTCACTATGAACTATTATTTTTAGAAGACTTAAGACTAATTGTCATTAGTGCTAGTGGAATGAAGTGTACAATATCATGCACAAATTTACCTTGCATGTGCCATCCTAAGGTGAGATAGAGTTATTTTGAGGGTGAAAATCCTTCAAGGGAAGGAGGAAGGTGAGCCCTTGTGCCACTAGAGACCTACCTATTCCCTTTTTGAGAGTGGATTCATGTATCTATGGTCTTCTACGATATTTTATTGATGAGCCTCTACTAGCAAGGCATACCTTTAATAATAGTCAGGTTGTACTTCTTGAAGTGTTTTACTTGTTCATACTAGTGACGCCATTCAGCCTGTTACCTTGGAAATATCAACAACTATCATGTCTATTGTGTGACTATTTTTTTTGCTAAAAGTTTTCTCAAAAAAACTAAAAAAAAAATAATTACATGGAATCACATAATTGAACCTCAAAACATTGTACTTCTCTATTCTATCACACAATTGTGTATCCTTCTGTGTAATTGTTTGTCATAGAAAACTCAATTTTAGGTCAAAGCAGTGTATCTATTTAGTCTTGTGGCACAATTGTTGTCTTCTGGCGTAATTATCCAATCTTATGGTGCATTTGTAGCTTCCTTTAGTGGATTTGTACTATCTTGTGGTACATTTGTGGCATATTATGGCACATTTGTCTCAGCTTATAACATGATCAATTATGTTTTAAAAACTAGACTCTCATCCATTTTTATAGAGTCATGCTTTTGAATCCTTGATTGACACAATTGTCCTATCCTATGGCACAATTGTTCAGTATTTCAACATAATTGTTCTATAATTTAGATTTCTCATTGTCACCAAATCTTCTAGTCCTATAAACATACCTTCAACAAACAAAATTTATACCTACTAGCATACATAGAGATAGACCTAAGATTTGATCACTCACCACATTCAATTTTCACTCTTCACATCTTTCATCCATACTTAGGTTTTCACTTAGGTAGAATCTATCATGCATTCATAACCACTAGTTTTTTGTCCTAGTATGATTCATTACGTTTACCTATATCTTACATTCATGTCATCTATAGTTTGATAGTTTTCTTATAGGTTTATCTTCTCTACATAAAAGATAAAACTAGCTTATCCATGGTTAGATTAACTTAGGAGGATTAACTACTTATAAGGTTGAGCTATCTCATAATCCATTGGTTTTGAACTCATAAGTCTAGTTTAAAATTTTATATATATATCAAAATCCCAATCATTAAATCCTAAGACTTAGGTACACTTTTTAGTCCTTTTTTCATCTCATCATTCAAAACATTTAAAAATATCTTCCAAATCAAAAGGTCCTAAAATCTCTTATACCCCTGTAGAAACGAGGTCCCAAACCAAGAGAAAAATGCAACACTAACAAGATTCTGACATGGTACCCACAAAAATAGACCCTTTCCAAGAAAAGCAAGGAGAACTCCTACACATGTTTGGAAAAAATGTTTTGAAACATCACCCCCACTAAGTCCTATGAATAGTCCTAACATTGGAGGAGTAGTAAGAGATGTAACACCCAAGGAATTGGTAGAAGCCCAATAGGATGTTAATGCTATGAAATTGGTAGACTCACTTCTATTATCCAATTGTTACCAATACTTCTTATTAGTCACACAATAGGGGGCTAAATTGCCTTCTACATTTAACACATCACTTATATAGGATATCACCAATAATGCCCCATCCTAGACCTTGGGGGAAATAAAATCCAATGAAATCATGTCACAAACTAATTTCTCCCTACCACCTTCCATGTCACAACAAAACAACTTTACAATTCCCTAAACGAAGGAAATTTGCAAAAACACTCCCAAAAACAAAAAATCAGGTTTTTAGGGGTTCACTCGAACATATAGGTTCACACGAACCCATAAAAAGGTTTGCTTGAACCCCCTAGTTCGAGTGAACCCCTTTTTGATGCCAGGTTCACTCGAACCCATTTTGGGAGGCTTTTTTTATTAGAATCAAGGGAAAATGGCAAAAAAGGGGGGTTCGAGTGAACTCCCTATTCGAGTGAACTCCCCTTCGCTTGAAGGGGTCTAGGGGGGTTCACTCGAACCCCCCTTTTTTTCCCTTCTCCCCCTCCTTTCTCATTTTACTGCATAATTTTGCATTTCAAAGGCTAGGTTGAGGATGAAAATGGAGGCAACTTCACAAACCCAACTAGGTGGTTATAGTCCTCAAAATGAGCTATCCATCAAATATACTTTTAATATATTTTGGTTTTATTATGTATATTTTTTAGTTTAATTAAACATAAGTTTTTCATCGAAAATCAAGCTCTCTATTCTACATGTGGAAAAATAGTAGATTATGAAAAAAAATCTAAAAAATATGTCTGTGCTAGGTATTGATGTCCTTGATCTAGCAAAAAAGTTAAATTGTATATGGTTCGCCTATGTCTAAATTGTAATTGGTTTGAATTCAAAACTTAATTAAAAAAAAATTCAATAAAACACTATGAAACCAAATGCACATGCTAGATATCATATTTACAAATCTAAATTCGAAAAAAATAGGATTTTATCCTTCATGGAAAAAAATTTATGTTGTTTATGATGAACATCACTCTTTAAAAATGGTGTTTACTATTAAAAACTAGTTTTTGAAGGAGATGGAAAATAAATTCTATCTAATTCCAAACTTTTTAAAAAATATATATTTAGAATCTATAGACAAAATGTCACAAATCACTAGTTTGCATCATCTTCAAATTCCTCATAGTTTAGCAGCTATAGGTTCCCAAAAGCGAAGATTTAGTTAAAAAATTCAGTTCAATGTCAAGTTTGGCCAAAAAGTGTAAACCACTATTGTGGGATCACCCCAACCTTACCATCGAACCTACTAACAACACTCCCATTTATTCTTCACATTCTCCTAATGTCACACCTCAACAAATTGCTACTACTATCCCACAATTAATCATACCCAGTAACTCCACGCAAGTATCATTACCTCCCATGCACACTCAAACTCCCACATACAACATGCAAATAATTTATCCATTATAGAACACAACATCAAGTAATACCATTTCCCCCACGTCAATAATAAATCCACAAACATCATTGTTATCATCTCATATCTCCCAAGCACCTTCACTCAACTTGCATACAAACACAAACACCATCTAAAATCAAAATATTATTACCAAACCTATATATCAACACAATATTCCACTTAACAACTCCAAAATATCTATTCCCAATGATGAATATGCAAGTGCCTCTATATGCACCCCATAATTATCAATCGCTTACATCTAATGTCCATAGTTACATACCCAACAATCATAACATCACCCATCAAAACTACAATCCCACATAACAACATCCACAGAATCTCACCTCAAATCAAAATCAAAACATGAATCCATATAACTAAAACATCTATCAACATAACCCCTCTCAAAATATTATGACCTCTCAACAACATGTCAACTCTAAACTACCTTCATCAAAACTATAATGTAAACCCATCCAACCAAAACATCATAAACCCTCAATAATAATTTGCCACATTAAACCACTTTTTTAACTCCAGTACATCCTCTCACACCTATATTCCATCAAAGTATTCACACATTCACCAAAAAAACTCCACCAAATTTCCCCCAAGGTCAATCATCATCACATCTCATATCCAGCTATAACACCATCAACATACCCAATTTCATGCACCCAAATGATTTAGATTTTTAAATCTAGGATCTACAACAATAAATTTCAAATATCCATTTGGTACCAATGAAAAATAGCTATACACTAGAGGACATATTCCCCTATCCTTTTGATAGGGCACTACCCATGTCACCTTTTCTACATAACTTTGAGATGCCTAAATTTGAAAAGTACAAAGGAAAGGGAAACCCCCACAAACACATTAGAAAATTATATGTAGCTTGCTTAGAAGTTGTTCATAATGATACTTATCTTATGTGCCTCTTTCCAAGAAGCTTAGGAGGGCAGGCCATGGAACTATTTTTTCAACTCCCAACTGGCTTTAGGACTTTCAAAAAACTAACCAAAAGAATTATCTCACATTTCTCCTACAACATAGAACATGAAGTCTCAATGTCAGATCTATGCACTACAAAAAAAATCAGTGGAGAAACATTTTCCTCTTTCTTATAAAGATGGAGAAGCCTGGCTAGTAAATGTCTATGCCATATAATTGAGAAATAATTAATCCAAATATTTATTCATAATATGAATACAAAGATTGGATTCCATCTAAAAGTTCAATGCTCTAATACCTTCAACAAAGTTATCAAGAAAGATATTACTATTGAGAAATCTCTTATAGCCAAAGGACTCGTCAAGATATTCAAAGATAATAAAGACTATTCAAATTCCTCAAATGACGAATCTTGTTTTTAGAATAAGAATAAAAATATGGTCAACAACAGTATGGTTAACGCCAAGATAGTTGAACATGCTCAACCACTTACAGGCATCAACCAATGTTCAAACCTTAAAGAATGTTCCAAATAGCTTACAAAGAGGACCTCCTAGGCAAAACATCAACCCGTGACAAAAATATAATCCTTTGGAAGTGTTAGAACTAAAAATTAGCCTCAATTTTTCACTATTCCTCATCACCTCAGTATGACCATTTAAATTTACACCATGGGCACTATTCCTCAAAACCATCACATTTGCACAATAAGCCTAAATTTTTCATAATAATAGTCCCTTTAATCCCACTATTAAAAATATTATTCAAAAAACCACCCTCCCCATAATTGCTACCTTAATACACACTTTCCCTTAGGACCGCCACTAGGACAAACACATATTGGTGGGACAATGTCATTTCGAAGAGAGTTGTATGTCAGTCCCTTTGATGGCCCAATGGAGCAAGCTAACATAAAATGTCAAAGAGAGTACCATGTATCAAAGGGACATATTCTAGAGTCCCCTCGACAACCCGAAAAGAGATATATACTAAGACACTTGAAATTTTTGAAGGGAGACGATATCTTGTCTCCCTAATAGACCGAAATGCAAGACATCAAAAAGAGCATGAAATTCAATTGTGTCAAAATATTTTGGCATTTAGGAAATAGAAAATAATCTCTCAGACATAACCGATTTATACAATAATTAATGAACAGTTGTCAAATTCAAGATACAGTTGGCAAAATGGCAATTTTGAAGAGACATTGGATTATTAGGCTGAGTAATGTATAAGTCCCTTTGACACTACAAAAACAATTGAGAATAAAATATCGAGGATAAAAGCTTATATCGGGGGGAAACTAATGAAAGTCCCTTCAATCGCTCCGATAACAAAAAAAAGGAAGAACTCAGAATATAAAGAAAGTAATAAATAAAGTAACACCGAGGAAATGGTTTTTGAAGAAACCGTAAGATATCAAAGGGAAGTAATTGCATGTCCCTTCAAAACTTTGAAAAGAGAAACAAAGGAACAAGGGAATCAAAGGGACAAAGGAACAAGGGAATCGAAGAGACAATTAACATTAATGCCACCATTGATTAGCAAGTTGGTAGGATTGACATTTATGAACCAGAGTCAAATGATATGTGCCAATACTTGATCATATTTTTCTTGTAAGATCTCAGAGCATACACGAATTGGAGCTGAATTTAGAGAACACGAGATTTCTTGATAGTGAGGAAGCTCAGAGGAGGTGACACTGGTTCAAGTAATTATCTGAGAATCAAAGTGAATATTTTCTCAAAATTACTTAAATTATAGAGGAGATAGGGTTTTAAGAAGCATGGAAGGAACACCAAAAAAACCTAAAGTAAAAAGACAAAACATAGAAACAAGGCCATTAAATCAAGACTTAATTGAATAGTGCACCGACTCTGGATTGAGGTCTAGGCAAACAACACAACTAAATCCTTCAGCCGAGAAACTAGAAGATAAACAAATAAACCTAGGTGATGTATGGACTCCACAATGAGGATATGATATGTTCATATACCATTATAGGAAGAAGTATAGACATAAGTCGATGTCCAATCCATGGAGAATGGACCTAGGAAAACTTGTGATGACAAATGTGCTTATCAATCTAGAACTGATTAGAGTACTGGCTAAAATGTATAATCCCAAAACATAGACAATTCATCTATATGACGGGTCAGATTTTCTCCCCATCACCAGGGATTGTATTTCTATGGTTTTCCAATTGGATTTATCTATGAATATGCTACTTAAAATTGTAGATCTTTTGGAAGAGTATCGTACTATGTACACAAGTTACAAAAGATGGAGATTCATTTGCATAGACCTACGGACACGAGAAATCATCTCAAAAGGTTTTATAGTGATGAACGACCTCCATTTTCTATTGAATTGTTTGAAGAATATTATCAATATACCTACTACTCAGTTGGATAAGTTTTAGGAATAGATGTTCTTGTCGAAATGGCAATAGCTCCTATGGTCCTAGCAACAAACATCCAAAACCAGGATGCTAGACCATTCGATTATGCAAAATATTTGGTAGAGGCTTTGAACAAGCCACTTACCTTTATAAAGAACAATAGTGATGCAATCGATTGCAAGCATTATCCTTTTCTTATGCATATGGTTTTATATGAAGGACAATCTTTGGGAATTTGGGGTGAGGAATTAAGAATCAAGGACCTCGATGATGATGAAAACATAAGACCATTACAAATGTGGACCTAAATTTGGGATAGTAGGTGTGGGAGGTCACATTACTTATACTATGAAGAATACTTTGTGAAGCCCCTATATAAATTGCTTGGTCATCTTTGTGGTTACAACTTGTCCCCAAAAATATAGAGAGTCCTGAGACCCAAGGAGAAGGATCCAAGGGGAAAGGTAAACCGCAACTGGGGAGACTAGTACACATATGTTGATTGCACTATGATAAGGGTATATGGGTTCAAAGAATCTCCATTCCTTTTACCTAGAATAGTTCCTAACAAAATTTCTTACTTAGAAATAGTAAGGCAGCTGCTGGCTTATTTGGACTACATGCATCTCAAAAGTTATGGTAAGCAGTCTCTCATGCTTGGGACCTTATGTTTTGGTGATTTTTTTGTTATTTTTGAGAAAGTATATGATTTTATTGGCAGCAAGTTAGATCATTATAGCATGCCACAAGGGAATAAGATAGAGAAATTTGACCCTGAGCATTTTATTCATAATTCCAAAAATGACACAAAAATTGAAAAGGTATGAACATGAGTTTTTCATTGATGGTGTAAGCATAATTTGTGATGAATCTTAAGCAGCAAAAAAAAGAGATGCATACAATAGGATAATGATGGTAGAGGTGTGGAAGAAGAATAATAATCCATCATATACAAAGGCCTTTCATGAAATACAAGACCCTCTAGAGAGAGTTGAGCAATTGATCTTGCATAAAGATGAATTGACTAAGGATGCACCTCTTGTAGCCTTCGAGAAAAGAAGAGATACTTGTTTTGGGAAGCAAGCTAAAAATATAAATCCTCTATGTCATTCATCACCACAATCCACTCTAGATGTTAGCTTCTCAGTAGAAACTCCCATGACATGTGAAGAAGACACTGAAGAGGGGGATGAATTTACTCAAATAAATGCACCTATCATCCCACAATGAGTTACCACCAGAGAGGAGTGCTATCTTGTTTGAAGCTTCAAACAAAATTTCTAATGATGTGAGGCATCATGCTAGTCAATAATTTACCTCAGATAATTCTTTTGTTCAAACTCTAGAATTCAGATCATTCATTTATGAGTGTAAGGGTAAACTAATAAGAGAAAAGATGAAAGAAATTAGTCTAAAATAGGAAGCAGATGCCTTGAGATAAATGCAAGAGGAAGTTGATAGATAAATGGATAATATCACTCGTGAAAAGGGGTGAGAACTACTATAGGAGGCTAGGGTTATGCCTCTCCTAGGATGGGATATCAATTTAGCTCTATTTTTTGTTAGTTTCAGGAGAAGGGAGAATAAGACTTTGCAATTAACAAATGAGGCAAGCGATAAGATCTATACTAGTTCAGGATACAATCCAAACAATGCTACTTTATATATTTGGGCTCTATATCCACCAGGGAAGAGGCCCGTGCTCATTAATGATCCTAATCAAGTATTTTTCCACCTTTTAGTGTAGAGAGTGGGAGATATAGACCCTATCGAAATAATTGAATTGAATATCAATGTTGCTAAATTTAGCAAAGCACAAGTTGAAAAACTGATAAGAGACAATAAGAGGCCTATTTCTGAGAATGAGAGATTAAAACAAGAGGTGGCTAACTACAAAGATAAACTACTTTCTTCCTTAGGCCTTTATTCTCCATTGGTGGATTGTGAAAGTAAGGTGCTAGAAGCCATGTTTGAGACCATATACTGGAAGACAAAGAACGAAATAGTTCAATGGAGAAATGATGAATTAGGAAAGAAGTTGAAGATTACTAAGTTTGAGATGGCATCAAAGTTGATAAAGAAGAGATTTGAAAAGGTGCTAAAGAAAGCTAATAAGGTTTGGAAGATCCATAGCAGAAAATTTGCAGCTTATCAGGAACACAATAGATTACATCTTAGAATGAAGGAAGTGATAGAAGCCAAGGAGAATTTTTGTGAAAAGGTGTTCAAAGAATACAAATAATTAATGGATATGCATGATAAATATTACAATGTGCTGACACAGAAATTAGTGATTTCAACCAACCTCTGAATATATCTCTACCGAATTTCTTTGATGATGAAGGGGAGTTAAAAGAACAAAATATATGGAGGGATGAACTCACCCAGCATTTACCAATGGCCCTTGATGAGGTAAACGATGAAACAAAGGTGATAGAAAAGGCATATATACAATTGGAACATATTTTTACTCTAGAATTCTCTATGAAAGATATCATCAACAATACCGATACTTATGCTAAAATGGGATATATCAAGCACTTGTCTAAAGTTAATATATTTTTTGCTCAAACGACGTGAGAAGAATAAATTATCAAAGTCTCACAATATCTGATGCATTATTATGGAGTATGGACCTTGAGCAAATCTTTGGTGATCATGGGTACTTGATGAAGACTAATGGACTATGGTGCATCACAAATTATGGTGAAATTATTTAATTATCTCTTGTTTATTTCTAAATATAGTTGTTAAGATTTTAGTAAAGCATAATTAAAATAATGCCACTTTTGATGTAATGGCCTGAAGCTTGTAGCTTCTCGTATATAAGGGAAACCAAGGCCAGATTTTGAAAGATATTAGATTAGGATCATAATTAGAATAGCAACAATATTAGTATAGGTATTTCAACATCATATAAGACTTTTGATATACAATGTGTCATTTTTGAGGTAATACAAATGGAGAAGAAGAATTAAAATAGTGTTCTAATTTTGGTGTCAATGGTTTGTTAAGTTAATTGATAAATATTATCTGGTTGCCTCCAAGATTGATGTTTACTTCTTATTTAAATTGGTGTATCGAGTATATATTCAATTTATCAAGGAACATTTGTTGTTCTTGTGTGGTTCAGTTAACTAGCTCCTTCAAGTAAGATTAAATTCTTTTAATTAAATCACAGTAATTTGGAAAAGGTCATTTGGATCAATAAGAAGAACCTAATAATTGCATCCTTGCATGTTTATGCCAGTCATAAACTTCTCAAATTGCCAAACAGTTTGAATTGTATCTAGTAATAGGATACATATGTCATACAAATCTTGATTCCATCAACCCAATAGAATTAGGCACTGGTCATACCCATTACATTACAAAATTTCACAAAATCTTATTCATATTTCAAATTTCAACACTAAGAGTAGTAGTTATTGAGTTTTCATCTATTCCACATCTACATGCCACTATGGATAGTGTAGACACTGAAAAATGTCCTAAGTCTATGAGCATCATTTTTCCTAGTCATCATCTTTCAATAATTGAATAATTTTAATTATTCAATTATGTTCGATCATATTCCTTTATTAATTAAATAGTTTTTAATTATTTAATTGATTCACCTTCTCATTTCTATCTTGATCAATTAGAATTATTTAATTGTGTCACTAATACCCCTTTCTTCAATAATTAAATAAATCATTATTTAGTTAATTATTTATCTTTTATCACATGTCTATAGTCAGATAATTATTATTATTTGACCTTTTATTCTTCTATAATTAAATAATTGACAAAATTATTTAGTTATGTGTCATTCTTCTCCTTTAAATAATTGATCCTAATCAATTATCCATATTTAATTTATATCTCCTCCTTTAATTAAATTTATGAATTTAATTAAATCTCCTTTTTCATTTCCTCCAAATAAATGATTTAAAATAAATTATTTATTTGCCACTTGTCCTTCTCCTCCATTTTTGAATAAATAATTTAAAATAAATAATTTATTTTCCACTTGTCATCCTCTTCCATTTTCAAATAAATAATTTAAAATAAATTATTTATCCCTCTATTTTGGTCAAAGATCCCCTGTCATTATTTCATGTCATAGTCCGCATGTCCTGCATGTCTGTCATAGCCGTCAGGCGTCATAGCCGTCGGCGTCATATCTTTTCCATGCATGGCATATTTTGGTTGCATCAATTCTCAACCGTAGATCTTGGCATCTTTCTAGAAACTCGATCTTGGCCATCCATTTCATAACTTCCCTCTCATGAATCCTCATCCGTTGATCTTAGAATCTTTCTGGAAGATCAATCTTGTCCGTCCATTCGAATGGTTGTCTATAAAAGAAACCCTTCCCCTCCATTTTCAATTTAACAGTCATTATCTCCAACTTTCTTGCTTACTATTTGCAGGTATTTGCACAACTCCAACAACAAATCTGAGGGCAATATTGGCATAAGAAGAAATAGGAGAGACAAGAGAAAGAATCAACTTCAAAGGGGAGTGTTTTATTTCATTTGCTTTCATTTTGATTGCTCTCTTTGTTTGTATTCTCTTGTTTAGATTGGGATAATAGTTTAGAAGTGTTGGCTGTCACTTAATCTAAATCTATTTGATTTTCCCTTTCTTACAGATAGATCCCTAAATTCAACTAAGTCTCACAACTTTTAAATCTACATCAGCTATCAAGGTTCACCCACTTAGGTTTAGTTGAGCTTGAAGTGCAGGGAGTCATCAACCACATAAGTTAACTCTGTTAGCCAAAAATGTTACCAAAGAACTTGGCATCCTCTCAAGGTTTATAACCTACATTTTTGAGACCTAATAGGGAGAACCCATTGAATCAATATTATTGGCCCCAAATCCCTAAGGCCTGATAATCTTTCAGGTGCTAGGGGTGTCAACCTAGGAGGATCACCACAAGCCTATCTTTAGGTTGGGAAAATAAGGACCAATGGTTGAGGTGGGTAAGACCTCCTTCACTTTTGGATCTACAAGACCAAGGGGGTTTTCCCTAAGATGTCAAATTGATGATTGAAACACTAAACAATACCTTACAACAAACTATACCCATTGCACAATGTATCTTTATATTGGTTTTCACAATATACCTATGTTCTAGTTTAGATATATAAGGATGAGCACCTTAAAGCATACCATATAATTGTCTGAGAATGAGTTTATGATATACCCTTGTTGTATTCATTCAGACATGGCAGTAAAACACACAGAAAGTAAAAATTTAAAAGGTTTTTGAGTTGATGTGTTTGGAGTGTGTTGAGGATGATGGGAGAGAAATCCAATCATAGACCAATTCCTTTATTAATTGGGAAATAAAGTCTCTAGGTTTAATCAAACAAGCAATAATTGAAAACAAGGTGATAGCTTAATCAAGTCACCATAAAAGACTATGCCTTTCAAAATGCATAGGCAAGTTGGGCTCTACACATTCATTTAGAAAGACAATAGATAGTTGCAGACTAGTAAGAAATTATACTTAGTAATCCTCAAGCATGCCCACACATTTCCTTTATTATATTGAAAATATACCATGCAAAGGCTTTGCACAGGTTTTACAGACATCTAGCTATTAAAAAACTAAACATACATTTGTAAATGCATAACATACATAAGGAGACTCTCAACTAAGGATTGTTCTGCCTTTGAACAATCAATCTTCAAAGTTCACAAGTATTATTGCAGGTTTAGAATAAAACCTAGATCATTACAATACAAAAATAGCTACACCCAAAATTGGAAATTAAAACCTAGGTTTTCTTATGAATATCCTTCTTTTGATGGCTCTGCAACAACTTCTCTCTTATGTTCTCTATTCTCTTCCTCTTACAATCCTCTAAGAAAATAGGAAGACTTCTCTCTTTTACTTCATACAGAGACATTAGGAAGAGGAACGAGAATGTCAGGATGTACCTACCCCCATGCTTGCTTGTATCACACACACTTGGTTGTGATTTCCATATGCTAAGAAGCTATGCCCGTATTGGTGAGCACACAAATGATGAATGAAGGCCACCACAAAATCTGCAAAATATCATGGGAAAGGATGGATTTCCATCAGAAAGGATGTTTGTGAACCATAAAGAAGAATGGACACCACCTTATCCCACCTACAGTTGTTGAGAAATGCATTAAACATCATCCTTATAGCCTTAAAACTTAAATCTAGAGTATTTTTGAAGCTTTGAGCTTGAAAGAATACTTGATTCAATCATTATGTTCGTTAACCCAAAGGATCATCTTCGTCAAAAATCAAGTATCGGGCCTGTAACATATTGCATTTCATGTAGATGAAGAAGATAGCATTAGGAATGTTGAAACATTGAGTCTCGTTAAAAAACTTCCATCGAACATCGGCCTTCAGGTCTACCACTTGCTAGAAGAATGGGAAGATGAAAGGAAAAGTGGAAAGATTTGAAGGAGCGTGAAAGGGAAGGAGGCATCAGGATTTGTGAGTTGAGAGGAAGACTTACATTTTATTGTGGACTATGGTAGAGGGTAAGATGAATGTATGACCTCTGAAAGGCTGAAGAATCACAATATCAGAGATTGAGGATCAAGTAGAAGGCATTCATCTTATCATAGAGATAAAATAGAAGGTTGAAGAGAGACCCGATCTTCGAAAGCTAAAGGAAAGATATCAGGGATCAGGGTCAAGAATAAAGCTTACGCGTTAAGATGGAATGATGGTAAGAGGTAAGGAGGAAGGCTAATCCCTGAAGTCTGAAACATCGACACTTAGTCATTTTTCAAAGAATACATCAGGACTTCGGTGATTAGGGGGTAGACTTATGGTTTAAAAAAGGAAGCAATAAGGTTTAATATTTAAGGTTGATGACCAAAACCTAAAACATTTAGACAAGTGTTGGATTAGAAGGGGAAAGGGGGAGGAGATTGTGAGTGATAGAAATGGTATGCGAGTAAGAAGACAACCGAAAGCCCAAAAGACCAAAATTTTTAATACAGCCAATTTTTTATTTTTTGCAAATGGTTTTGATTATGACCTAGCAAAGAGGAAATGCACCAATCACATAGACTCGAACATTATACACCATTGATATTTCTCAGGTCGGTTATAACCGATGGGAATCATGAAGGGATATCATAAAGCACTATAATTTCATTAAATTTATTGGTGCCAACAAGTACTCTAAAAAATAATCCAAGCAAACTTGGTCACACTCCCAAAGATCAAGCAATACAAACCTTAATTCAAGCCCACATAGTGGAAGGACACTAATTTATGCAAATACCATAGAGTGAAAGGACACACCACTCGTAATTATTTTAAACTGAAGAACTTCATTTAGGATCTAATTGAAAAGGGAGACATTACTGTTGAGAACCAAATGGAATCCTAAAATAATGATCATGAAATATTTAAGGATCCTTTACATAAACATAGGAAAGGAAATGTCACCAACTAGGGTACTTCCTTGAATAATAACGCCAATTATATGGCAGGAAACTATGAGTATATTGTGAATCATATTCAGGAAGTTGACAATCATGTGTCTACCATTATTATAAAGAATAAGAATCCTGAATGCATTATTATAACTCGTAGGGGTAAAGTTACTCTTCAAGGATCCTCATCTAGAATCCATACTACACCATAATATAACCTTATGGACCAACTGGGAAAAACGCCAACACATATATCTATCCTAGATCTTCTATGTATATTGTCAATCCATAAAGACATATTAGATAAAGGTATTAGAGAATATTTGGTACCTATGGATTTGAATGTTGACCAATTTCAAGCCATGGTCGGACATCTTGCCTATACTCATCATCTTACATTTATTGAAAAACATATAGAATCTCATATATCCACTCATAATGATGATCTCCATTGATAAATCTTTGTCCATAAGCACATAATTAAATGATTCCTAATAGATGGTGGTCTTGGTTTTAATATTTACACCTTGAAGTTGGTAAAAATATTAGGATACTCTGAGGAAGTCATAGACCTGAACAAGAAAATAGTGATCAAAGCATATGACGATGCAAAGGGTCATTCCGAAGGGACCATCACACTTTCTATACGGGTGGGACTGATAATTAAGGACACAGTATGCCAAGTGCTAGATCTCAAGCTCCCGTATAATATACTTCTTGATCGCCCATGGATACATGATATGTAGATTGTTCCATCAACCTTTCACAAATGCTTCAAGTTTTATGATAATAGAAATGGGGTAACCATCCCAAGAGATCCCGATCCTTTTCCATATTATAGTAATCTAAGAGGGCACAACATGCTTCGATTTCCTAACAATGTCGAAGCCTCCTCCTCCACACCATACATTAATCCAAATACATTGCCAACATTGCCCATTCAACCCACTATTATTTGAGGAGTCAAGATTCAAGTACAAGATAAGTGGTGTGGTGAATATGACATGACACAATACTTATATATTGGTCTGAAACTTACACCATTACTTAGGATGTATGGAAAATCATCTAAATCGCAAGAAGTCTCTAACATTATTATTAAATGCAGCCCAACCACATTTTCAAAATGGGGGAATTTTACAGAATCTATTGATGAAGACATATCAAAATGGATCTACAAGGATGAAGAAGATAATATAATACTCCCAATTGAAAAGTATACCAAAGGATTTCAAATTATGAAACACATAGGGTATGATGGTCATAACGGACTTGGTTTACAAAAATAAGGGATTGTAGAACCTATTTTGATACTAATCAAGACACATTTTTAAGGGCTTTGATTCAGACAACCAACAAATGTGTCCTTGGATATTCGGTCTATCCTTACTAAGGAAACAAAATCCTCTTTCATGGTTGACGTTACTAATGAAGACACTATCAAAAAATCCTTTGTGAATATCATTGACTTATTCAAAGATCATTTCATTAATACTTTATCTCCATATCCTTTGAAACAACATCCTCCAACCATAATAACCTATCACTAGTTTATCATCAACTCATAGACTGAGACCAACAAGGATCTCCAAATTTAGATATCTTCCAAAATGATGAAGGTATCATTGAGTTTATGGGACTATGAGATGAAATATTATTAGAATACCATAGATTTGGATTCATTATAAAGATTGATTGCATGACATACTTTGGGGAGAATGTCAAGCCCTCTAGTCACAAAAATATAACAAGTATGACAAGGTCCTATGGTGAAAACAGTAATGCGATACTTTTGGATCATAAAACAATAAAAATAAAGGAAAAATTTGATGGTGAAAACCTTTTTAAGGTATCCAAAGATGGAAGGCTTAACACCCTTCCTAAAGAAATAAATCAAGAGAGATCCCCAATATTTGTGGAAAATTCTATAGAAATAAACATCTGTACATCAAATAAAATTAGGATGACCTACTTACAACATCTCTATCTGAGTAAGAAAATATTAATTTCATATACTTCTTCTAAGAGAGATAGATAAACTTTGCATGGTCCTATGCAAAAATTTCAAGGTTAGATCCAAAGTTAGTCCTTCATCACTTGATAGTATCCCTAGGCGCAAAATCCATCAAGCAAAAATTGAGAAAAATGCATCCCTAGATTGCATTATTGGTAAAAATAAAACTCCAAAAATTACGAGGCGTGGGTTTCATTAGACCACTTGAATATACTTAGTGGAAATAAAATCTAGTACCTTTTTACTAAACCCACTAAGGGCATCAAAATATATAGAGATTTCAGGGACCTTAACAAAGCATATCCAAAAGATGAATTCCCTTTGACCAACATAGATGTGATAGTTGACCTGATAGTAGGACATGGAATGTTCTCTCTAATGGATGGATTCTCAAGCTACAGTTAGATACATATTTCTACTAAAGACCAATACAAAACAACTTTTACACGTCCCTAGAAACTTTCTATTGAAATATCATGCCCTTTAGTCTCAAAAATACTAGAGCTACCTACCAACGTGCCATGACTACTATATTCCATGACATGATATATATACATATGGAGAATTATGTGGATGATTTATTGGAAAAATCACTTAACAAGGAAGAACATCTAGATTTCCTTGCTAAAATATTTAACTGGTTTGAGAAATACAATATTAGGTTAAATCCAAAAAAATGTGTATTTGGGGTCACATCAGGGAAGTATTGGGCTACATAATTTCTCGAATAGGAATTGAAGTGGATCCAATGAAATTCAAAGAAGTAATAGATATGCCTCCACCTGAGAATCTAAAATAGTTACATAGCCTACAAGATAAATTGCAATTTATCTATCAATTCATCGCACAATTAACAAATAAATGCCATCTGTTACATAAAGGAGTTATCTTCAAATCAGACAAGAACTACGAACAATTTTTCCAATAATTTAAAGAGTACCTTGCTTCTCCTTTGATTCATATACTATCTGAAACATAGAAACAGGTGATCCTAAGTTTTAAGTGCTTAGAACAATAGGATTCAAGGCCTTTCCCTAGGGTTTCATTGAGATGGAGATCAATAAGGTGTATAGATTGAATTTTAACCATGAAGGTGAGCCAATCGGACTTGTATCTCCATCAATTTGGGGATTAGAATGGATTGAATATGATTAACCTAGTTAGATTATGTGCTCTAATATCAAAATTGCAAGAATCCAACAATGTACATAATGAAACAACAATTTATAGGCAAATTTGGGAAGTGTAGAGGACTATGTACATACCTAGAAAAGTTAGTTTTGATCATTGTAGAGGGAAAAACTCACCCTAGGGCATATGGGTCCTTGTATGTTACTTTTGCTCTACTTTTGAGGTCCTTTGATGATAGATTTGATCTTTTGATTCTCGATTGTAGAGTTATCAGAACACCATCAGATAATTTCATAAGTGAGTTTTTGTGAGTTGACAAGATTTAGGGCTTCAAATTCAATAATAAACAATTTGTCTTCAAGCTTATCTCAATCCTCTTCAAACCTAAAACCTGCACATTTAAAGAGAGGGAAAATGTTGGGCCATTTAGGGGTTTGTCTTAGTCAAACCCTATGTAAGTGTTTACACTTCCATAATGGCAATATCAATGATAAAATTATAATGGATAGGAAGGAATGATGAAATAAAAAAGTGTTCTAATTCACCACCCTTTAATGGTTTCCTTGAAGGACTAAAGTCATGCACAACACTTCAAGGTCTTGGATCTTGCTTGCTTTATTTTCTTGGATGCTTTAGATACCTACAAAAGTGTTAGACTTTACAAAACAATGATAACATGAACATACATAAACTCATATAGGATTTGACATGATTCTAGGATCTTGAATTGCTACAATAAAGCTATAAATTTTTTCTCTTAACTTGCTCTTGATCATAATTTTTTTAATAGTTTTCTAGATATCTCTTGTTAGATTTCAAATGATGCAATAACTAGGTATTAATAGGAATTTCTCTAATTTCACAAAAATTAAATCCTAATAGCTGACATTTGCAACTTGAATTTTGAATGTCAAAATGCTAACACTGACATATCCAAAATTGGTCCTCAACAAAATAGGGGACCCATATGCCTTAGGGAAAATGGGTCATGGCCCTATTTTCCAAGATGTTAAGTGTCAAGGGTAAAATATTAATTGGATGCATTTTTTCAATGCTTGCAATTTCTTGAAAGGTGGTACAAATGGGCTATAGAATTCATAATTTAGGAAATTAGGGGCCCAATTAGGCTCAATAATTTAGGGGGAGCAAAATATAGTGTAAAATTATCAAAGGTGATAATTTTTTATGCTACACGATCGACCTCGAGAAAACCTTTTGTTACTATACATCTCTGCCACACCATCAACATTGGGAGTCCTCACACAACATTACTCATTAGGTAAGGAAAGTTTCATCTATTATATCATTCACACATTATTTGGGTATGAGCTCAACTACACTCCAATTGAGCATGCATGTCTAGCAATCATCTTTTCTTCTCAAAAGCTTCAACACTACATGTTAAAAAACCAAACCAAACTAATAGCTAAAATTGATCTTCTCAAATATCTCTTGAACAAGGCAACACTCATAGGAATGTTCGGTAAGTGGGTAATGATCCTCAACAAGTTTGGTATTGACTATGTAGATAAGAAAGCGATTAAAGGACAAGTACTTGCAGATCAACTAGTTGATTCCCCTACTATTGTTGATCACCCATTGGTTATAATTTTTTTAGATGAAGGAATCTTCTAATAGTTCCCCATCCTATTTATGGAGAATATACTTTGATGGTTCCTATATTCAACATGATTCAGGGTCAAGAATACTACTTTTCACCCCACAAGGTGACTATATCCCAAAGCCATATACATTAGCTTTCCCATGTACAAACAATGTTACAGAGTATGAAGCTCTAATAATTGGATTGAGAATGACAGTGCAAAATAAAATCAAGGAAACATAAGTTTATGGAGATTCCTAGTTAGTCATTAGACAAGTAAATGATGACTACCCAATAAAGGATGAGAAAATACAACCATATAAGAAGATGGTAGATAGCTTCAAGAATTATTTTTTATATATCTTTTGAATAAATACCTCAAATAAAAAACAAGGCATCTGATGTAATGGATGATGGGTCTAGTTATTTGTTAGTTTTCTTATGTTTTTATGCATACACATAGACATTTCTAGAAACTTATGTCATACATATTCGTACACCTTAATATCTTTTCTGCTCATTATGCAAATTTGAACCTGATTTGAAGTATATGGAAATATGGTAATAATGTGATAGTTATTGTATAATTGATGTGTAGATATGTATGAATTGCAATGAATATCTATGCTTAAGTTATGGTTATTAGTATTGTGTAGTTGTTCTATGAACTAACTCTTTTTAGCCAAGGAGCCAAAGGAGGTAGATTGCAGCGCGTAGCAATTAGGAGGTACAACTCGCACCCAAAAGAGTTTCCAAATAGAAATATAGGGGAGGATCAAGAATAAGTTGAGCGTAACAATTGTAGAAATGAAGGAACTTATTGAAGATGATTGTGAATCATTATGACATTAAATAAATAAGTTGAAGGATAAGAATATTAAATTTAGGAGTCCAACATGACTGTTTCAACATTCCACACTCTAATTCTTATTGTAATAGAGTTATAGTTTTATTTGGACTCTTCTTCCTTTTTCAATTATAGTTTAGTTGATTAAACATTATCACACTCTATTATGTAGGGAGTGGTGATTCATGATTTCACTTTAGAGTCCTTATTTCAATAAAATCCCCCATGCCTATATGTATGTTTTAGTTTTTGAGGCGTTAGTTAAGTTGGTTAATTATTCAATAGCAGATATAACAAAAGATACTTTCAATTTTAGTCCTTTTTTTACACAAAGAATGCTCATTATCTTATGATTAAGATATTTCAACAAAATCTTAGATTGTGATATTCCGAGTTATGCAATGAATGGTTGTTCATTATTGTCATGATTATGTTAATCTAAGGAGCTAGATTTGGGTTAAATTAGTCGAGACAGTCATTTGAGCAAGGTCCACTCAAGGTAATTGTTCCCCACTTTATCTTCTTTACATTTATTTCTGTTAAAGTATCTACTTCATGAATGCATGTTGTCTAATTTAGATTCTTTATGTTATGAATGAATCCATGAAAAAATATTGTTTTACATTCATGCTTTAGCTTGCTTCAATCTATTGTTCTCTGGAGTGTAGGTTTAGCTAATAGTACTGGTTAATTTTAGGATTCATTTCTTGATAGTGAACTAGTCACAGTCTTACGCTATAGGTACCCATAGCAATAGTTCCAACATTACTTCTTTTACTATTATGCATTTTTATGATTTCTCAACAAGTGTAAACACCTATGCTAGGATGACCTAGGTAGTCATGAGTCTCTAGAAGCACATATAGTGCCAACATCATCACAAGTCTATGTTAGCCCTGATCGATAATTTAATGAAGGCCTTTTCAAGTGTTTAGTGTACTGTTTAGTTAGGTTTTCCTCTAAATTGTGTGTTTGACATCAAGTCTACTGAACATTAGTAGGGACTCTACATTTTTAACATCATTGTCGAGGATGGTGCTACTTTCAAATATTCATTTATGTTATTTCAAAGCTTTCATAATTTAAGTTTTTGATTTCAGTATTAGGACAATTAGGTTATATTCCTTCAAATACTAGAACATTTGACTAACATTGTGCAAGAGACGTTGCTATACAAAGTCACACCTATTATATGCAAAGGTAGAGAAACACTTTGGGAAGATTTCTCCCCTCAAATCAACAAGCTAGAGTGGATATTGGTGATCACAGTGATCAGAGTGAGGGTATCTCGATGAAGAACTTTCCCTTTCACCAACATCTATTGGAAACACAAAAGAGACCTTCCAAACCATGGCTAATGTAGTGGTGTATGATCAATTGGAACATGTGACTTTTGAATTTTCAATTTCCAACCAAGAAAGGGCCACTGTCCTGAAGAATATACCTCCTTCAATATTGCTTGTCTTATATGGTTTGGTAACTAAGGATCTAGAAACATTTTTGTTTGATTTTGATATCCTATGTAGGAGCTACGACTATATAACTGATGCTCATAGGCTGAAGCTATTTCTTACAGCTTTGAAAGATGTTTCCATGAGATGGTTTATGGGATTGGGTAGAGATGTTCAAGATTGGAACACTATGAAAACAAAGTTCCTTGAAAAATACCAAGACTATTGTAGAGGAGTTGATAGAAGAAGGGATGAAATTTTCAGGATGACTCATAAAGAGGATTATGTAGAGAGGTTCCACTTCTACGTGAAGAATAACCCATAAAATAGACTCTCAGAAGAATCCTTGAAGCTGATGCTTTTGAGAGGAGCTAATGATGATTGCATGGATTCCCTTAACCTTATTGGGTCAGGGGACGTGTCTCAATTACCCTTTGAAGAAATCTATGAGGTTTGTAGAAACTATTCAAGGACCTTTACCAAAAGGACAAGGGGGGAAGAACATCTACCATTGGCAAGACATCTAATTGGGTTTCAAGAGTTGAGTTAAGTAACCTGTTTTCCAACATGAAGATATTATAAGTCATCTAGCTACTCAATTTTAAACTCCACATGTAAAGAAAAAACAAGAAGAGGCTGAGGCAATACTTACTAAATACTGCCCCAATTGAAGACAAAGAAAAGCCAACTTCAAGTGTAAAAGGGTGGCTAGTATTACAAAGGAAAAATAAGAGAAACCAAAATTTTAACCACTAGAGGGTGAATATGGACAACTGTTCTACATTGCACAAAGAAGGCCATGGCAACCAAGACAAGCTATGCCACAAGACCCTTTAAATTTCAATACATCATTTCCAGTTGGTAATCAAAATTTCTCTAATTATAATTCCCAAACTTGGATAAATACACAAAACCAATGGCAAAACCCTCAACAAAATTGGAACCAACAACAACCAAATGTATGGCCATAGAGAAAATTTCAAGGCTCTAATTACAACCCTCAATGGCCAATGCAATAAAATCAATGGTAGACACAATGGAAAAAGGGCCAGCAGTGGCAACACCAAAATATGAACTACCAGTAGCCCTTGCTGCCTTCATAGCCACAACAGTAGGTCATCATGCCCAATCCATCAAACCCAACATCTTTTCCACCAAGAACACCTCAATTACCTACCCAACCTGCACCTAACCCCAATAAAAATCTTGTTTAACATGCATACAATAATGAGGCTATTCAATACCCTACTTATGGGGTAGAGGTGAGTGATGTCCACCTTAGGTTAGGGAAAACACTGGTTGAGCCTTCATCCTCTCAAATTACTAAGATGGTGGATGAGAAACCCATTGCAGAAGCTTTAGACAATTCACTTCTAGAGCCAGAGTCAAATCAGGTAAACCAAATTATTTAAAGTCTAGAGCCTCCATTCCCTGATTGTTTAGCCATTCTAAAACATTAGATCCAAGCTAAGATAGACCTATTGGGTCAGCTTAAGGATGTTAGTATCAAAATTCCTCTCATTCAAGCTATCAAGGATATCCCAATTTACAGCAAGACAGTAAGAGACCTTTGTCTTAAAAAGCCAAGGAGGAAGAGGAAGGACCCTCAAATAGTTCATGTCCCAGGGAACCTTGCTGACATTATTCTAGGGAATATAACTATCCCTAAACATACAAACCCCGAAAGTCTAGTAGTGGATGTTGAGATAAATGGAACCCTTGTCAAGAATGCCTTGATTTATTTAGGGGCAGCCATTAATGTCATGACTAATGTGACAATTCAACTTCTACAACTAATAAACCTTAGACCTACACCTATTGTTTTACAGTTGGAAAATAGGTCAACAGTGAAACCTAAGGGGATCATTGAGGTATAATTTGAGATATCATTATAATACACATCAAAACAAAATAATAAAATGAATACAATTTTAGATATCATTATAACTATAATTATTTGTAATATTATTATAATTATAAATTAAGACAAAAGGAAGCAAAATGTTAATGAAAGAGCAATGCTTTTGAGATGAAAGGGCAGTGATCATAATATGAAGAGCACCAAATATTTTATGAAGGGTAGTAACCACCTTAAAAGTGTTTCATTTATTATAAGTTGTGGTTAATATTATTAAATTTTATGATCTTATAGAAGGCAACGCTTGGTATATGTGACAAGGGAAATGATTATCTTTAAGGAATGTTTAACTAAAGGTCATGTCCATTTGTGAGGTTATCTTTATTCAAAGAGATGCCTCTCTTCGTGAAGGTATAAGGATATAAAATAAATTTGTGGGGAGGGGGAATAAAAAGGAAAAGGCAATCTGCTTATTTCGTGGCATCAGATAAAGAAGAAAGGCACTGAGAAATAAATAATAAAATTGAATAAAGGGAAGATATCCTCCCAAAAATCTGATCACCATTGGCTGGGGAAATAAGAGAATTTTGCAGATCAAATGTGTAAGTATTATAATCTATGAATAAAGGTTGGTAATTACTTATATAATTGGAAGGTAAGAATAGTGGATATCAAATATATTATTAATTTAAGAATATATTTAAATATATTATGATTTATGAATACATTTAAATATATCATGAGGGATAAATATATTTAGAAATTGGATGAAATGTTAACTATTGATAGTTATATATTTAGAGATATATATTGTGGTGATTAACAAATACAATGCATACATAATAATAATATATATATTATTTATGATTATCCAATAACGATGCTTGCAACAATTATTAAGTCTTATAAATAATTATGATCTTTTAAATAAGTATGGATAGTAGATTCTTATACGCTTGATCAACACTGACAATATATTATAAGTGTGAAGACTATATCAATTGGGAATGAAGGACTTCAATCAAGGTTTCAATTAGGTGAAAATTATTCACTAACTCATTGTCATTTAGAAATTAAAGATTTCATGCAAATTTAGAGCAATCCCACAAGGGGACATTACAATGGTATCAAAGCATCTTTCCCGCCATCTTGTGCGTGCTTGAGCTAGTTGCCTACTTGCTTGAGCTAGTTTCTTGTGTGCTCGAGCTAGTTGTTTGCCTACATGAGCTAGTTTCCTACTTTCTTGAGCTAGTTTCTTGTGTGCTTGAGCTGGTTGCCTACTTACTTGAGCTAGTTGCTTACTTGCTTGAGCTAGTCACTTGTGTGCTTGAGCCAGTTGCTTGCCTACTTGAGCTAGTTGCCTACTTGCTTGAGTTGGTTGCCTACTTGCTTGAGTTGGTCGCTTGTGTGCTTGAGCTACTTGCTTGCGTGCTTGAGCTAGTTGTTTGTTTACTTGAGCTACTTTCCTGGGTTCTTGAGCTACTTGCCTAGGTGCTTGAGCTAGTTGTTTGATTGCTTGAGATAGTTATTTTCCTTCTTGAGCTACTTGCCTGTATGCTTAAGTTGGTTGGTTGGTTACTTAAGCTACTTGTTTTCTTGCTTGATCCAAACAAAAATAGTGTAGAAGACCTTGCTCAAAAGTATGCATATAAAGAACTAAGGTGGATATACCCAAATAGGGTATCCAAGAGGCACAGATCAAACCATGACTCTCGCAAGATGGATACACCAAGATATAGGGTATCCCTAAAGCCGAGAAGAGATTAGATGTAACGAAATGTTACAATCTTTGCCCAAGACAAAGAGACTGGATAGACCTAAAGGTATCCAGAAGACCTGGAAGAGGTTAGATGTAACGAAATGTTACAATCTCTTTCCAGGGTTATAAGGCTGGATAGACCTAAAGGTGTCCAAAAGACCTGGAAGAGGTTAGATGTAATGAAATGTTACAATCTCTTTCCAGGGTTATAAGGTTGGATAAATGTAAAGGTGTCCAAAAGACCTAGAAGAAGTTAGATGTACAAAAATGTTACAATCTCTTTCCAAAGTTATAAGGCTGGATAGACCTAAAGGTGTCTAGAAGACCTAGAAGAGGTTATATGTAACAAAATGTTAAAATATCTTTCTAGGGTTATAAGGCTGGGTAGACATAAAGGTGTCCAGAACACTTGGAAGAGGTTATATGTAAAAAAATGTTATAATCTCTTTCCAAGGTTATAAGGTTGGATAGACCTAAAGGTGTCTAGAAGACCTGGAAGAGGTTAGATGTAACAAAATGTTACAATCTCTTTCTTGGGTTATAAGGATGGAGAGACCTAAAGGTATCCAGAAGACCTGGAAGAGGTTAGATGTAATGAAATGTTTCAATCTCTTTCCAAGGTTATAAGGTTGGATAGACCTAAAGGTGTCCAGAAGACTTGGAAGAGGTTAAATGTAACGAAATGTTACAATCTCTTTCCAGGGTTATAAGGTTGGATAGACCTAAAGGTGTCCAAAAGACTTGGAAGAGATTATATGTAATGAAATGTTACAATCTCTTTCCAGGGTTATAAGTCTGGATAGACCTAAAGGTGTCCAAAAGACCTGGAAGACGTTAGATGTGATGAAATGTTACAATCTCTTTCCAGGGTTATAAGGTTGGATAGACTTAAAGGTGTCCAAAAAACTTGGAAGAGGTTAGATGTAACGAAATGTTACAATCTCTTTCCAGGGTTATAAGGATGGATAGACCTAAGAATAAGGTGTCCAGAAGGCTTGGGAATGGATTAGATGTAACAAAATGTTACAATCCTTTCCCAGGATAAGACATGCATTCCAGACAAGAGAATCAAGAGATGAAGAACCTGAAGGGAAGAAGACTCTGTGTTGCTTGAGGACAAGCAAAAATAAGAGGGGGAGACTTGTCATGTCCCCATGACCTAAGAATGTCAAAGATAAGTATATATTTCATATATTTATGTTTTTAATGGATATACAATAACATGTTTTACGCATTCAAATAGAGTAATCATTATGAAATATTCTCATTTAAATTATATCTAAATGTGACTAAAGTTTGGGTACCATTGGTGACAAATTAGAAGAAGAGATCCTAGAAGAAACTAAGATGTTTTTGCTTGAGGACAAGCAAATTTGGGAGGGGAGGAGTGTCAAGTCCCCGAAATTAGAACACCCTGAGATACAAATAAGTGAAAATGAATAACACAATACATTAAAATTATAAAAGAAAATATTATCGTTTTAATATATTTATAGTTACAATTATTGTAAGATAATATTGTAATTATAAATATATATGAATGGTCCACAATAAAATCAATTAATATAAATACTATCATAATTATCAAATAATTATTAAGGGATAATATTATAAATATTAAAATATACATAATTAAATAATAAATATAAATAATATTATAAATAAATTAAAAAATAAAATAGTAAAATATAATACACATCAAAACAAAATAATAAAATGAATATAATTTGAGATATCATTATAGTTACAATTATTTGTAATAACATCATAATTGTAAATTAAGACAAAAGGAAGCAAAATGTTAATGAAAGAGCAACACTTTTGAGATGAAACGCAGTGATCATAATATGAAGAGCACCAAATATTTTATGAAGGGTAGTAACCACCTTAAAAATGTTTCATTTATTATAAGTTGTGGTTAATATTATTAAATTTTACGATCTTATAGAAGGCAGTGCTTGGTATATGTGACAAGGGCAACAATTATCTTTAAGGAATGTTTAACTAAAGGTCATGTCCATTTGTGAGGTTATCTGTATTCAAAGAGATGCCTCTCTTCATGAAGGTATAAGGATATAAAATAAATTTGTGGGGAGGGGGAAATATAAAGAAAAGGCAGTCTGCTTATTTCGTGGCATTAGATAAAAAAGAAAAGCACTGAGAAATAAATAATAAAATTGAATAAAGGGAAGATATCCTCCCAAAAACCTGATCACCGTTGGCTAGGGAAATAAGAGAATTCTGCAGATCAAATGTGTAAGTATTATCATTTATGAATAAAGGTTGGTAATTACTTATATAATTGGAAGGTAAGAATAGTGGATATCAAATATATTATTAATTTAAAAATATATTTAGAAATATTATGATTTATGAATACATTTAAATATATCATGAGGGATAAATATATTTAGAAATTGGATGACATGTTAACTATTGATAATTGTATATTAAGAGATATATATTGTGGTGATTAAAAAATACAATGCATACATAATAATAATATATATTATTTATGATCATCCAATAATGATGCTTGCAACAACTATTAAGTCTTATAAATAATTATGATCTTTTAAATAAGTATGGATAATAGATTCTTATCTGCTTGATCAACACTAATAATATCTTCTAAGTGTGAAGACTAGATCGATTGGGAATGAAGGACTTCAATCAAGTTTTCAATCAGGTGAAAAGTATTCACTAACTCATTGTCATTTAGAAATTAAAGATTTCAAGCAAATTTAGAGTAACCCCAAAAGGGGACATTACATAGATTCATTGGAGTATGTGTACACATGTAAAAATGACCTAACACTTATCACACATCCTAAATGACATCTTCTCATCATTGACATCATTATCACCTAATATCACTGCATTTCACATCAACTACATCAAAAACCCTAATTTCCTCTATTAATTGAAAAATATTACATTATTTAATTAATTCACTTTTTCACCATTTTTGACCAATTAAATAAATTTTATTTATTTAATTAAGTCATAATCTAACTTTATTCCTCATGATTAATTAAATGACATCAATTATTTAATTATGTCGCTAATTCACTCTATTCCCCTGAATCAATTAAATTATTATCACTTAATAGTTTAATTAAATCACTTTCCACTAAACTTGAATAATTAATTTAATTATTCAAAACATTATCCAAAAGGTCAAGTCAAACAAATACAACTTTGTTTGTAAAAGTTAAACTTGATTTGCACATTCAAATCAAAAGGATTAATTAATTTAATCAATTAATTAATTATCCTCACCTATTTTTATGATTGAGCAAATTACAATCCCCCGATTGCTCACTTTGATTGGTTGACCGATCCATCTATTTTTGAATGATTCATCTATTCTTCAATCCCATAGATTATTCAATCTATTTCCTCAATCAGACTGAACACTCAAAATGATTTTTTCAATCACACTAATTACGTAATCAAAATCCACTAATTCCTCTCAACAGTTTTGAACCATTGATTAGGATTTTCTACTACATGATCTTGAGCATTCATTTCAAAACACAAATTCTATATAACAATCATCTTCTTCCTCAAAAATGATCGGAGAATTAACATTTTTTGTACAACAAAGTAATTCCTAAATCACAATCAATCTTTTGACAAACTTTGCACACATCTTCGATCAACGACATTGCATGACTTTGAAGCTTTTTCTACAAAAAAGTGGAGGCTTCGCATTGATACAACGAACAATCCAACATCTTTGCAAACATACTTTGACACGGGATGGTAAAGATACATTATATTAAATTCATTTTTATTGTTTTCTTTCAATATCTTTTGTGAATGTTCTTTGTAGTTTCATTTCGTGAGTAATGGGTATGAATCATAGCTTTTGTTTGGATTAGATTAGTTTCTATTCAAGCATTGTTTTGATCTCTTCACATCATATTGATTCTACACATTTTGGCACGCCTGGTGGGACCACAATCCTTAGCACTAACTATTTTATGAGTAAATTTCGAAGTTGCAGGTTCTGAAAACACAATTGAAATTTTTTCATGTAGAAGCTACAAAAAACTCACACGGTTGATTTCACATTTCTAACGTAGTTGAATTTTTCTTGGTCGCTTTTGTTAGTTCTTGCGCTTTTTCTAAAATGATAGGGGCACACTTGATTTTTTAGCTACTTCTGCTTGAAAAACAAAAGCCGCTTTTGATTTTTTTAGCTGCACTCGCTTTTGATAGGGCCACTTTTTCTCAAAATTTTTGCTTTTGCTCTATCAAAATTTTATTCGAAAGCTGCAAGTTGTTTTTTGATTTCTAATGCTAACAGTTGCTTGGTTTGAATGTTTGACAGGTGCTAATGATGTTTATTGCATGATTTGTAGAAGCATGGCATAAGTTTCTCCAAAAATTGACTAACACGTTTATTTGCGAAAAAGGTGAATAGTCGAAGATTTAAATTTTTTTCAAAAGCTTTCATAATTAGGATTTTTTTAAAATTTGGTGCCTACAACGAATCCCACAAATCACATGCTTTCAATTGGTGCTTAAATAGAACCTTTCAAAATAATCTCAATTTAGTGCTTAAAAAGAACCTTTCAAAAGCTTTTTAGCTTAGAAAAATCTCAATTGGTGCTTAAAAAGAATTTTCAGAAGCTTTATAGCCTAGAAAAAAATTTCGATTGGTGCTCTAAAAAGAACCCCACAAATCCACATGCTTTCAATAGGTGCTCTAAAAAATAATTTTGCAAAGCTTTCTAGATTAGAACAAACACTTTTTTTGGTGCTCTAAAAGATGCTTTCTTTCGACTAAATGCTTTTAATATGTTGACGAAATGACTGATTTATTTTTGTTGACCAATTAAGACAAGGCTTTAAAAACACTTCATTTGGTGATTAAAATAGGAAAAAATCTTTTTGATCTTGCATACTACTATCTTTTTGTCTAAAATCCAAAATAATTCACTTTGGTGCATATAAAAAGAATAAAATTGCTATCTTGTATACACTTTATTTCATTTCATTTCATTTTAATTTATTTTTTCAGGCTTGAAAAGAAAATTACAATGAACAGTACACTGTGTATTCCGTGTTTGGCAAACTAGGTGTCTATCCTCTCCTCTCGTGCCTTTTAGAAATCTTGGGTGATGAAAAAAGTCTTGATTTTTGCACATTTGTTTACATTTCAAAGCATACCTTTAGAGGGTCTACCTCCCGACTTGTGAGAGGGAACAAACCAAGCAATAATTTTGTTTTGGTCCACTATATACATATTTGTGGGTGTGATGAAAGTCATCAGCCACCTGGTGTGGAAGTTCTATACTGACGAAAGTCTCCCCTAGTATCCGTGAGATACGTAAAAACTCGCAAGGGTTGGGAGGCCTCTTAATTGAGTGAATCACTGCAAGTATAGACACTAGTTTATCCTGAAACATGACAAAGAACCAGTGTTGTAGAAGCCACCCCTTTTTAGCCAAAAAAATTCTTTAAAGTGGTGCATCAAATCTTTGGTTTTGAGAAGTTACCAAGTCCGACTTATGGTTGAGCTTAAAACACTCTCAATTTGTTGCATGCAAAATCATCCCTTCGGGGCATGAGATAAGCCCATCTAGAAGAAAGTGTATATCCCTAGGGTGTAATTGTCTTCACGAAATTTCCAAATCTTTCAGTTACTTTGAAACATCAATCATTATGCTTGAATTAAAATGAACACATCAAAACAAGCATTCAACATGGTTATCAAAATTTAAACGCTTTTGACTTGGTGTGAATCCTTTGAAAAGAGCCCTATTTTTGTACTCCATAAGGATATCTTAAAACAATATCCCTAAAGGTTTCTGGATATTTAGGCTCACATTTTAAGTCACATTAAGGACAAAGTAAACATTGGAAACTATGACTTTAGCATTTCAACTTTCATAAACTTTGAGCTTTTGTGAAAGGAAATGTTCTTAAAATTATAGACATTTAGGGTTAAATTGTTTTGATTATTGTGTTGCATGATATCACTTGCCAAATCTCAAATCAGATCAAATGAAGTCATTCAAAGCTGTAGATTTATCCAAAACTATTTCCAAACACAAATATTGGGAAATAAAATTGAATAGACATTGCTTTTGCTTCTACTTTTGCCGCACTTGACTAAAAATTAGCCATAGTTGACAAAAATCTGCCACTTTTACTCTTTGGCTTATGACGGTTATTGATGAAAACTTTCCTTTTTGAAAAATTGTGCACACCTGATATAAATATTGCCACAATTGACTAGTTATAAAATCTTATGAAAATTAAAACAATTAGACTCTCAAGACACATCATATTCTACATTAGTTCATCATCCATTTTCCAAATCTAACACCTCATCCTACTTTTAGAATTCAAAATCAAGAGAAACAACTTGGATCATTCCTTCACTCAAACTTCTAAGGTATCAACATTTGCTTGAACCTCAAGGCTAGTTCAAGTAAATTTCCCACAACATATCCTCTACAAAAAGAAGTGAAATATCGATCTGAGTCTTTCAACATTTTGAGTTCCAAGAATAGTGTCATCCAAAAACATCACTCAAACCTTAGGGTCTTGAGAATCACAAAAAACCATATCAAAACACCAACACTTTCATCATTTCACTTTATGACCATTTGGCGTCCAATTGTGACAATTCAACAACCAAACCTTACAACACCTATCACACAACCAAATATCATGCAAATTGAAGGTGAACAAATGGATATCATTAGTAGTTTGAGGAGATTCATATTTGAGAAAAATGAAACACCAACCAAGTGGAGAAACGAAGCTAACATCCCAGATAAAGAGGAACAAAAAGAAAATCTCACACTCGAAAGGCTCGTATTACCACCTCTC
This sequence comes from Sequoiadendron giganteum, assembly GCA_007115665.2. Lineage (NCBI taxonomy): Eukaryota > Viridiplantae > Streptophyta > Pinopsida > Cupressales > Cupressaceae > Sequoiadendron > Sequoiadendron giganteum. The sequence continues at coordinate 407,737,318 of CM021106.1, forward strand.
GTGTGGCAATAGACACCATCCTTAAAAAAAAAAAATCCAAAAAAAAACAAATGCAATTTTATTTCCTTAAAACAAAAAAATCCCAAAAATAAAGTATTATTTTTCCATAGTTAGAGGTCGCCAAAATTTCACAAAATCTTGGCACTTGTTTATGACAATTACAAAATCACAATATTGAAAAAATACGGAGGCCAAAAAAAGTAGTGCTAGCATGCCCCCAACAAGCACCACAAACAACGAAAGTGACCCATGGGGTTATAGACCAAGTGACCTTGTAACTCCTCAAAAGGAACCGACATTCATCAAACCAATCACCAAGTGAGGAGGAGGTAATCTAGAGACAACAAGAAGCGATGGATAGATTGAACCAAAACCCGAATGATGTAGTCATAAAAGAAGTGGATAGTGAGGAAAAAATAAATGATGAAAAATTATTTCAACATTCCAACAATCCCAAGGTGCTTAAATTGATGGACAAACTCCTAAGAATGGATCCAAATACATACTTCTTCAAACTAGCACAAAGTGGTGCTAAGTTACCTATGGAATTTAATGTGGAAGGTCTTAAAGATCTCACCTCATTCCCTTGAGACATAATTCAGTTGTGAGAGAAATACCCAAATCATTAGAGATTCCAAACATGCCACTAGTCTTCTCACAGGGCAATGATTAATCAATGGAAAACCCTTTGTTTAGGAAACCAACTCAAATAAAACAAGCGGAAGTAGCCCAACAATATCAAGGGGGTCCATCTCAATACATACCACATGGTAACAACGCACCACCAGAGCAATACATGCGTCAAAACACTTCATATATTGACCCTTCTCAAAATGTACAAACTCAACAAGGGCAATTTCCACAATAGTACCAAGAACAAAGTGGGTCACATGGTCCCCTTCCAAATTAGTACCAACAACAAGGTGGGTTACATGGTCCCCTTCCAAATCAGTACCAACAACAAGGTGGGTCACATGGTCCCCTTCCAAATCAGTACCGACAACAAGGTGGGTCACATGGTCCCATTCCAAATCATTACCAACAACAAGGTGGGTCACATGGTCCCCTTACCAATCAACAACAAGGTGGGTCACATGGTCCCCTTCCAAATCAGTATCAACAACAAGGTGGGTCACATGGTCCCCTTCCCAATCAACATCAAAAAAAAGGTGGGTCACATGGTCCCTTTCCCAATTAGTACCAACAAAAAGGTGGGTCACATGGTCCCATTCCCAATTACTACCAACAATGTGGTGGGCCACATGGTCCCTTTCCCAATCAATAGTACCATCAACAAGGTGTCTTTCCAACACATTATTAGGGTAACCTTCAAAACATTTCATCCCAACAATAAGGTGTGCCACATGGTACCCTTCCTAATTAATCCTATCAACAAGGTGTCCCACAAACACATTATCAAGGTAAAATTCAAAATAGTTCATCCCAACAATAAGGTGTGCTACATAGTACCCTTCCCAATTCATCCTATCAACAAGGTATCCCGCCAACGCACCACCAGGGTAACTTTCAATACAGTTCATCCCAACAACAAGGTGTACTACCAATGCACTATCAAGGTACCCCTCCTCAACAACAACAACAAGGACTTGACCATCCATACATTCAACAAGGAGTTAACCCTCCTTCCATCCAACAAGGAGCTAACCCTCCTTATGCACAATAAGGAACTAACCCTCCTCACATTCAACAAGGAGCTAACCCTCTTTACATTCAAAAAGGACTTAACACTCCTTACAACCAATAAGGACCCAATCCTCCTTTCACACAACAAGGAATTAACCCTCCTTACACCCAACATTATTACCAAGGTCAATACCCCCACCATACCCAACTTATGACCAAACGAATGGTGTGGGACAACAATACTAAACAACACTACTACACACAAGATCCACAAACAAATGTACCAAAAACAGAGGTGGACATGCAATTACAAGCCATGAATCAAAGGATATCGAACATGTATATTGGAAAACCAAAGAAGACTTATACCTTATAGGATATATGTCCATTTTATTTTGGTCGTTCCATTACTATGCTTCCCTTTCCTAAGAATTTCAAAATACCCAAGTTTGACAAGTATAAGGGAAAGGGCGATCCGGTAGAACACGTGAGATATTTTTGTATCTTGCATGGAGGTGTAAAACAATGATTCATACCTAATGAGGCTCTTTCCATGTAGTCCTACAGGTCACACTATGGAATGGTTCTCCCATCTACAACCAAGAATTAAAAGTTTCGATGAACTGACTACCAAGTTTGTAAATCATTTATCGTTCGATATAGAACATGATGTCACCATCATAGATCTATACAAGATTAAATAGAGTCAAGCATAATCCTTTACCTCTTACCTACAAATATGGAGACATAAAGCTAGTAGGTGCAAGTGTCCTATTCCCAACAAGGAACTGATAGATATATTCATTTCAAATGTCCAAGCATAGATCAATTATCAACTCACTATGTTATGCCCTACAAACTTTGAAGAAACTACTAAAAAGGGACTACACATAGAAAGGGCCCTCATAGAAATGGGAGTGATTAAGCTAAACAACCTAAGAGACAATTCCTCCAATTCAAATGAGAAACCTAAGATTTGGGCCAAGAAAAAAATTGTTACAAATGATGGATTAGTTGATGCTAGAGCAATATGGAATGTACAAAATCCCAATATACCTCAAAATAAACCTCAAGTTTCACAAATGAGGTACGCTCCCAATAATGCACAAAGTAATCAACTCAACTATCCCCAAAACAATCAAGCAGTCAACCAACAAACAAATCAGGGAGGACAAAAAAGGTAATATAATCAACCAAGGATGAAGTTCACTACATTAGGAGAACCACTTGAGATGATCATGCATAAGCTAGTTCAATAAAACCTCATCAAGGTCAATGATTACCCAAACTATGAAGAGCCAAGCTTCAAAACACCATGGTACAATGAGAAGGACTTATGTGAGTTCCATAAAATTAAAGGACATACAACAAATAACTACATGAGACTCAAACATATAATACAAGACTTTATAGACAAGGGAGAAGTGGATATTCAACATCATCTTGGAAATAAAGACCTCTAGATATACACAAATCCAATTCGAACCATGCTTAGAAGAATGAAAAAGGAAAAGACCAATACTATCACAATGCTAACTACACCTATGGTGACATAGTTCTAGGTACCCTCTCCCAAGTAGATGACACTAGGGTCAATGTGTTAACAATATGAGACAGGGACCCCGAATGTAATGTAACCACTCGTCGAGGGAAAGTCACAATACAAGGAGCCCCACCTAAACCCATAACTAAGTCATCTAATGACTATAGTATTGTGAAACAACTGAAGAAGCCTCCCACTTTGATCTCCATCCTAGAGCTACTGAAATTGTCACATAGGGAAATACTAGAGAAAGCATTGGAAGCATCAGTCCCTAATGAACTCAATCTTGATCAATTTCAAGCTATGGTTGGAAAAGTCATGACCAATCATCATTTAGTATTTTCCAAGAAAGACCTTCCATAGAAGTCATTCCACAACCAAGCCCTTTATATAGAGGTTGGTGTCCACAAACACATGGTCAAAAGAGTATTGATAGATAATGGTGCAAGTCTAAACATCTATACCTTAAAATTTGTTAGACATCATGGGTATTCTGACAATGTAATTGATAAGGAAAAGAGTATTACTATAAGGGCTTATGACGACCTAGAAAGAAATTCAGAAGGGACAATCAGGCTACCTGTATAGATAGGACCGACAACAACAGAAACAAAATGTGAAGTATTGAACCTTGAGTTACCATATAACCTTCTTCTAGGATGCTCTTGGATTCATGCACTACAAGTGGTTCCTTCAATATTTCACCAATGTCTAAAGTTTCCTCACGAATCAAAGGAGGTTACATTATATGTTGATCTTGAACCCTTTCATTACTGTGAAATCTTGGAGGAGAAATATAACAAAATCCAGCGTGTACCTAGTAATGATATCTCATTTCACTCCTCATATGTCGACCCATCAAAAATAACATCAGTCTCAGCTAGACCCTCATCCAGCGAGAAACCAAAACCTGAGTCCAAGATTCAAGTACTTGACAAAGGTAATGAGAACTATCGTTTCAATCAATATTTTTGCATTGGAATGCTTCCCCCGACACCAAAAGTATATGGAGGGCCTTAAGAGATCAAACATACTCAAGTAGTAACAATGGTAGAAAAGCCCACGATCTTTACCAAGTGGGGAGATATCAATGATGAGGAAATATTCAAAGAAGACCTTTCGTCAATGATATACAAAGAAGACCAAAAAGAACCAGATCAACTACAATCCCTTCTCATTGATCCTAGCAGTAAAGGATATCAGCTAGCTAAAGAAATGGGATACATTGGAAAATGTGGTCTTGGGTGACATAAATAAGGTACACAAGAATCTATCATAATGGAGAAAATAAAGAAGAACATGGGACTAGGATATGATTCGCTAGACATGGTTACTCCAAAAAAGCAATGTACCTCTTTTAAGAAAGGAGATCCTTCTACTGATGTTAAGACAACAGATATTTACCATCTAATGGACAACAATTTACCTATTGAGAACTTATTCAAAAGCTTTAGCATAAGTACATTCCATATTCGACTTAAAAAACCTAATTCAAAGATTGTACTTATGAAATAGACTCTAACAAGTATGCATGGGATTCACCTTCCTTCATCATCTCTAGTGACGATGACCTAGATACCCAATGGGAAAATGATTCCAAAGCCATATTAACCATTTCAACAACTTTCTTAAGCTTTGTAGATAATGATGATAGCCTACCCCTTTGCTATCCACAGTTAAAATATTGGGACTAACAAAACCATATGCCTATTTTGGATCAATTCCAAAATGATGAAGCAATTGTAGAGTTTATGGGACTTCACACCGATATACCATCAAGTGATCACAAAGTAGGGTTTGTCATGTAACTCAAATAAGAAGCATATTTTAGAGGGGAGATTATGTCCTCTAGTCACAAAATTGAAAAAGAAAATGTAAGAATCAAGGTGAGATCCCCTAGAGAAAACCATGATGTGGCTCTATCGGATCTTGAAAATAGAAAAATAAAGGACAAATCTAAGGGTGAAAGCCTCTCTGAGGTACCCAAGGATGGAGGATTCAATCTCCATAGTTTTGAATATCAAGAGAAGTCAAAACTCCTAGTCGAAGAAGTGGAACCTATAAAAGTTCACATAATAGAAGCACCCAAGATCACATACCATGCAACGCCACTTGATCTTGAAGAGAAAGTGAAATTCTTAGCATTCATTAATGAAAGGAAGATACATTTCACATGGACATATGCAGACATGCCAATGCTAGACCCAACATTGGTTGTACACCATCTCACCATAGTTCTAGGAGCTAAACCCATCAAGTAGAAGCTAAGAAAGATGCATCCCTAGATTGTACTTTTGGTAAAAGTACAACTAAAGAAAATCGCTAGATGTTGGTTTCATAAGATCAATTGATTATCTTGAGTGGATATCAAATTTAGTACTAGTATCAAAGCCCACTCAAGGCATCAGAATCTGCATAGTTTTTTGAGATCTAAACAAAGTTTGTGTTACGCTGTCGTTAGGTTCCATTACTTTAGAAGATAAAACATCAATATATCGACCAGGTAGTGTCCAAGGCTATTTGCAATAAAAGGTGACTTGACTATATCTCTTAGATTTTTTGTATTTTTAGAGCAACTGAAATTAATTTTAACCTAAGGTCGTTTAACTAATTAACTGGAAAATAATTTATCTAAAAAGTTGGAAAGTATTTAAACTAGAAAGCACAAAATAATTAATCTAGAAAGTATGATAACTAAACTAGTGAACACAAAAATAACTTAACTAAGAAGCATGTAAACTACAAAAGTAGAAAAACTTGTAAACAATCCATGAAACATCTAATTAATAATAGTAACAGTTCTAACATTTAACAGAAAGCAACTACAAAAATGAAAGACAACGGGTACTCCAGAACTTCGGACTCTAAGACAACAAACTTAATTACTATCTACATAATTAACATGAAAAATGAGTACACTCATAATTATTATAAATACAATAAAAACGACAGAATTCTTAAAGGAAAGTACTCATCTATTTAGTCCATCACCCCTTGAGTGGCCAACTCTCAGGTTCCTATGTTCTTAGGTCACATGCACAATGTAATCAAAAGATCTTCCATTAAAAGTAATCTTCATCCATAATTTCAACAACTCAGATATTGATATGTAAAAGTTTCTTTATTCATATATATTCAGAAAGTATGCCGACAGCATAATAGTACTATTCTGCCCCTTTTTACTTCTGAAGATTACATATTTATAAAAAGATTTGAACTAAATCCTATATTTCAGATGGTTTAGATTACCATTGAAAAAGTCTATAACATATTTTGAACAAACTTTATGTCTTAAAATGCCCATTACATAAATATTAAAGAGGCTCGAGTTGAGCCATGAAGTCTTAAACTTTAAAACATAACATAAATTTAACTAAAGAAACTATGATTTCGGTCCATCATCCTAAAGTTCTGGAGCATGTTCCTAGCGCATGTCTTTAATTTGTTCTAGAGCTCATGCTGGTTGAACGCTTTTGACTGATGTATGATGACTAATTATTATCCTACAAAAATACTTAAAACTACCCATTAAATCTACATTGGCAAGATACTTCAATAAATCACAAGAAATAAAGTTTGTACTATTTTTCTTAAAAGGTAAGCAATTATTATGCCTAAAGTTTAATTAATTGGCAGAGAATAAGTATTTTGCATTTTTGAGGAAGGGTTTCATTATGTTATCATGATGAGGTTATTTTTACCTCATCAACTTGTCCAAAAATGACTTCCCTCTTCCAAGTATAGACATGATTGTAGATCTAATAACAGGACATGAAATATTGTCATTGATGGACAACTTTTTAGGATATAATTAGATAAAAATATCTCGTGAGGATCAACATAAAACAACTTTCACATGTGCATGGGGGACCTTCTACTGGAATGTTATGTCATTTAGTCTAATGAATGCAAGAGCGACCTATCAGTGAGCAATGAAGACAATCTTTCATGATATGCTACATACAATTATGGAAGACTATGTAGTTGACATACTAGCAAAGTCCATCAAAAGGGAAGACCACTTGACCAATCTTGCAAAGGTGTTTGACAAACTCAAACAATATAACTTAAGACTCAATCCAAAAAAGTGTGTATTTGGAGTAACATTTGGAAAGCTACTAGGATACATAGTGTCAAGAAGAGGCATTGAGGTAGATCCCGCAAGAGTAAAAGCTATATTAGAAATTCCTCCTCTAAATACATTGAAGTAGCTAAGAATTTTACAGGGAAAACTATAATCAATCAAGCAAGTCATCTCCCAACTTATAGACAAGTGTCATCCATTCACCCATCTCCTACAAAAAGACATCACATTCAAGTGGGATGGGAGATGTGATCAAGCATTCTAGCAAGTCAAAGAGCATCTACTCACTCCTCCTGTACTCATGTTGCCTATTCTAGGCAAATCAATGATACTCTATGTGTTTACAACACAAGCAACATTAGGATCTCTCCTATCACAAGTAGATGATAATAACAAGGAAAGAGTGGTCTTTTAAGCTAGTGGAACGCTTGTGGCTATGAATTGAACTATTTTCCCATATAAAGAGCATGTCTCTCTATTTTCTTTGTGGAATATAAGTTGAGGAACTATATCCTGAATAGATAAGTGAAGCTAATCTCAAAAGTAGGCCTACTAAAGTACTTACTAATAAAATCTCTAACATGCAGGATTGCTAAATGGGTGATGATTTTGAGCAAGTTCAACAAGAGTATGTAGATAGGAGAGCCATCAAAGGACATATAATAATTGACCAACTAGTTGAAGCACCAATAGAAGATCACCAACCTCTCATAATAGACTTCCTAGATGAAAGCATATTGCTAGCAAAATAGACAAGCCATTGGACCTTTTATTTTGACGGGTCCCACACTCAACACAAATCAAGAGTTGGTATATTATTTCCCACACCACATGGAGGTAGTATACCTAAAGCTTATATAATTGCTTTCCCATGCACAAATAATATCTCAGAGTACGAAGCATTAATCACATGATTGAAAATGGCAATTTAATAAAGGATAAAAGAACTGCAGGTGTATGGAGACTCTCAACTAGTAATCAGGAAGTCAACAATGAGTATCAAACAAAGGATGCCAAGCTGCTACCATATAAAAGGATGGTGGAAAGTTTCAAACAATATTTTATCACCATAAACTTTGAACAAGTTCCAAGGATCAACAATAGAGCAACTGATGCAATCGCAACAATAGGTTAGCTTCTTGATATTTCACAAAACATCTCTAAATATGAATTCCTTGTGGAGAAATTGCTCGTACTGGCATTTGATGCCTCAAAATAAAAACTAGTGTGTGTTGTTGTTGGTCCTAATTTTCCATGGTACCATGATACATTTGACTATATCCAACATGGTATCGTACCCCCTCATTTGACAACCACCCAAAAGAAAAACTTTGTCCATAGGACTTCTTGATTTACAATACTAGGAGACACCTTATATAGTCAAAGTTAGATGGTACTTTAGTTTGATGTCTTGACACAAAAGAAGCACAAAATGCCTTACAAGAGGTACATGACATTTGTGGGTCCCTCTCTAGTGGACCTAACCTAGCAAAAAAGTTACTAAGAACAGGATACTATTGGCCCTCTATGGAACGAGAAGCTATTAACTACACTAGAAAATGTCACCAATGTCAACAGCATAGTGACCTCATTCACGCACTAGCATAGGAACTAAGACCTATCACAACACCATGCCCTTTTTCATAGTGGGGATTAGACTTGGTAGGTAAGATCTCCCTCGCTTCCTCAAATGGGCATAAGTTCATCATTACGACAACTGAGTACTTCACCGAGTGGATAGAAGCGATTCCACTAACCTACATCACCGATAAATAGATATCAAAGTTTATCTTGAATTACCTAATATTTCAATATGGAATTCCCCAAACCATCATAATAGATAATGGGACCTTGTTCAAGAACCAAGATGTCAAATAGCTTTGTTCCAAGTTTTCTATCCACCATAGATTCTCCATGCCCTACTACCCCGAAGGAAGTGGTCAAGCTAAAGCGTTTAACAAAACCATCCTGAAGATACTAAAAATGATTATTAATGACGCCAGATGTGATTGAAATTTGCAACTTAAACCATCCTTATGGGCTTACCAAACTAGTATCCATACACCTACAGGTTCCACACCATTTTCCTTGGTCTACGAATCAAAAGTTGTCTTACCTATCGAAGTCGAAATCCCCTCGCTGTGAATTTCACTACAAGGCATGGTCAACAATGAAGAGTATCGAGTATCCAAATTGAATGAGTTGGAGTTCCTAGATGAAAGTTGTTTGAGCACGTTAAACCATCTTCAGGTTTATCAGAATAGACTCAAACAAAGCTACAATAAAAAGATCAAAAATAACAATTTTCAAATTAGTGACCTAGTACTCAAAAAAAATTAGAAGGTACAGTTGAATCAAGATGGTAAAGATAAGATTGAACCCAACTGTTAGGTCCATTCATAATCACAACAAGCTATGACTCTGGAGCTTACCGATTGGCTATTCATGAAAGAGAACCCTTAGCCAAACCACTGAACAACAACCACCTCAAGAAGTTCTACACATGAAGCATGTAAGAATACCCTAAGTAAAAGGGTAAAAATGCAAAAAAATTAAAAGATAGAAAAGAAAAATAATAAAATAAGCAAGAAAAATAATAAAAACCACTTTGTGGTGCTTCTAGAATAGGTACCATAGTGAAAACCTGGTAAAAAGGCGCTACGTTTGAATAAGACCAACATCGTTATCTACCAATGTTATCTGAGGCACCCACCCATGCATCCCATAATAAAATATGTGTCCAACCATGGCTTGATGACTGATTAAGTATTGAACCTTGTTGCACCATCAATATCTATCTCCCCTAGATAAGGTAGTATTTTCTTGAACTGGGGGGAACTTCTCGAAATATGTAGCATATTATATCCTTGTGCATCCCATCATGGTCAGAAACTCAAAAATAAAAAACATGCAGAAAACTAACAAAATAAAAACAAAGTCATAAAATATCAAAATCCCCAAAAAATGTTATGCTTTGAGTCACACCAGTCGTACTACATGGTCTCTGCGTGTATAACATAGGTAAGGCTTATCAGCCCCCGAGGCCGTAGATCAATCCAATTAGGTGTCTATCATGCTTTATTTCAACTTAGTCACAAAAAAATCAAAATCCAAAAACATTCACAAAACAAAAAAGATACAAAACATGTTCTTATCAAACCAAGTAAACTACAAGCCTCTGGGTGTATATTGTAGGCAAGGATTATCTTTAATGAGCCCCCGAGGCCCTAGGTTAGTCCCTTTAAAAGAACAAAAATAACATCATAAATCTCAAAAAAATCAAAAAGGTTTTCGTTCCATCATCACAATCCATAATAAAATTTTCATAGATAATAAACAAATCATCACTCACCCTCTGGAAAAATAGATAAACAAACAGAGCAAACATCAAAAGCTAGAAATTTCAAGCAAACAATCAGAAATATTTGATTACAAACAAATAAAAATAATGACAAAAGTATTAACTACCAATATTTTGAAAAATTCACCAACATCCTGAGATATTCCTTAATGGATCCATCCCTACGATAGACATGATCAACATCGGATAATAGCCTGAAACCTCAAAACAGATATGGAAAGTGATACTGCAACATTGTTTTATCTTTTTATAGTCTTATCTTTCTGATTTATTTTATTGACTCATTCTCAGGATCTCTCAAGGATGTCCATAAGGATTTAGAGAAGGAATGGGGGCAATTGAGCGTCATTTTGGTTTGCTATTTGTAAGATACTCTTATGATACTACCACGGTGAATACTTACTTTATTGAGTGTATGGAAGTTGTTTTGAGACAGTTCATGTAGAAGTTGCATGTTAGGTATTTCATACCTCTCTATGTAAACTGGCTTAAATTTTTTTAACACAACCCAACCATATATTTTTTATAAAGTTTTTGTATGTTTGGTATGAGCAAAAATATTCTTTGTATGTCGAGTCAAAGCCCACACAATGGATACAAATTCACCTTGGTTATTAATACCCTGGTACATCATATTTGTTTGTTGCATCAAAAAGGATCGTTAAAGATACAAATTCTTTATGCAAAGAAAAAGCAAAATCATCAAACTAACAACATCAAATTTCTATCCATCATCAAATATTTCTTCTAACTAACATCCATCCTACATCACAAAATCATTAGTCCCATATCCATCCTACATTCGCAATGTCGTTAATGTATATCATGATAATAAAGTAATAAAAACATCATGTATCATGTATAAGTCAACATCCATCATATACATAATAAAATATCATATAAAATGAAATATGATCAACCCATCCATTCATATCATATGCATAGATCAAAAAAGTATGAAACATAAACATGAGCATATATACATCATCATTCATGATCATGAAATAACACATAATGAAGTTGAATCAAAACATGTATATCTCATATCATCATCAAAAATTATAATGTTAGGAACATCATCATGGAAACATGTGTGATATCATAATACAAAAAATACATATATACGAGGCCTCAACTAGGCCGATGGATATATATAGAAAATCATGTCTATGGTAATGTCTCTAAAATAATGATCATAATGATCAATAAAAATAATACTACTACTCGGTCGAAGGAGAAGAACTCTAAGGATCCTGGCTAGGGTGGGGAGAAGAACATGGCTGATCAGGTTGTCTAACAAAATGCCCACTTGCATCGACACCCATAGCAGTACTCAGCTTTCTAAACCATGACCACCACTATGCTCTAGGTACAAACACCTCATACATAGTCAAATAATAAGTGGTCTCCTTCATGTACTAATCATGCTCTACTCTGAGAGTATCCCTCTTAGTTGTAATCAACTGAACCTGATCCTTTGCAATATGATGTTGCCTACTCTCCTTATCTCACTCTAAGCTCAAGTTATCCCTCTTTGCTATCAAAGTGGAAATCTGAGCCTTCATGGCCTGTCGCCACACTACCTCTGTGTCCCTCACAACTTTCATTTGTGCTAATTGCATTGTTGTATCTCCAGGTGGTGGAGGAGGACTTGAAACTTGTCCCTAATCCTGCTACATTGGATCATCCTATCAGACTCTGTCTAACTACTCAATTATAATTTGGACATGCTTTTGCTCACCACAAAAACCATTAATACCTACTCTTCCTACTGTAGGAACACTAGCAAGATCAATAAACCTCAATGGAATACATTGCGCCCAACATTGATAAAAATCTTGGGTAGCCCTAGGATCTGCTAAAACAATAGTCCATCCCCACCTAAATGGGGAAAGAGCTCTAAAATCCATAGTAGCAGCATCACGATCAACCTATAAACCCCATATACAAACCTCTCTAGTATTTTTGGCCAAAACAAGGCTCATATGTATTTTTAAAACGACCCTATCTCTCACCAAATTGCCGACAAACCCTATCGGGTAGATATCTCTCTAGCAAGGAATGAACGTGACCAATAAGCCACCGAGTCTATCTGTAAAATGATAATTGCTCCTAGTCATCATCCCATGCCTTGCAATCCAAATATGTTCTCCATTCAAAACCTGGTATATCATCTAAAACACGATGCCAATAAGGAAGCTATCTAAGCCAAGTGTAGTGAAGAAAATCTCTATAAGAATAAGAATATAGATCCTCCGAAGTCCAATCCAAAATACCATCAAGCCAAGTAACTAAGATGTGCTCCTAGGTCCATACATGTAGTAGAGAGATATTAACAGGAATAGATCTACCCCCTCAATAAGTGACCTCGTGCAAGGAGACATGGGGCCCATGCATATCTAGTGCCATGCTCAAACATCTGCTCAATGCATACACCCCAACCAATTGGGAATTGTCTTCCTCACCTATCAAGAACGATGATCCCCATGAATAAACCACATAGAACGAATGAGACAAGATATGCACTACCCACAAATTGAGACAAGTCTACCTCTGCCTCTCGAACCTGAATACGCCTCATGCCAAGGACTCAACACATGGCACGTCTACCATGTCTCACAAAAATAAGTAAAAATATCTCCACGAATAGGTATACAAAGAATCCTTCACACATCCTCTAGGGTGATGGTGGCCTTTCCAGTAGGTAAATGAAAGGATGAGGTTTCTGAGTGCCACCTCTCCTCAAGAGAGGTCATCATAGCTCTATGACATCTAATAGTCGACATGTATCAAATATGTCACAACCCAACAACATCTAAAACATCTCGCTCAAACTCCTGAAACCCAGTGATCAAATCAAACAACTCTTTTAGTCATCGCTCCCTAAACATAAGCGGATTGAGAAATTCCTGCAAAAATTCAACCCATGATATTAAGAATTCCCTAAAAAATGCAAAATGAACCTCAAATCACAAACACACTGCCTCAAGAGTCTATGCAAAATAAAAGTGATTATTTATTTTCAAAAGGGTACATTTTTTTATTATCAAAAGTGCTAAAAAAAATCTACATGCGAACACTGTTTTGTCGAAAGTGCTCAATAAAAGAAAAAGCGAAAAACTTTCTTAAAAGCACAACTTTTTGACAAAGGCGAACAAAATGTAGCAAGAAAATCAAAAGAGAAAATATCATTCAAAGATGAAAACAAAAGTGAAAAAGTAGGTCAAATGCAAACATGTAGAGCAAGTGTAATAGAGAAACTCAAAAGTAAAATGTAAATAAACATAAAAAGTGCTAAAAATGAAGCAAAAGTGAACAAAACATGAAATTAACGCTATCGACTACTTTGACTTCATGTATTAATTACACAAAAACAAAAAGTCAAAAACATGAAAAGAAAGGGTACATACTAGGCCACTGATGCTTGGAGGATTTTTGAAATCACGAACCGCATCTACATGATGTGGGGCTCCTCGAATCCTCACCATAGCTCCTCAATAATTAAAAAATCATGAAATCTAGAGGCAATAATTTTCTATAGGCTCAGAGTGCAAATGAGTAGAATTAAGCCCTAATTACCTATTTTAAGCCCCCAACCCCTAATTTTTTACCTAGGAAACCCTCTTAGGTTTAAATTTAGGACCTCCTGGGAACAACTGAACTATCTTTTCATGTGACTGGCGGCGTTGATGCGACACACCCTCTGATACAATGGGTTTTGGGGGAGACTAGACCTTGTGACCTCTTGCCTACAACAGGATGTTTTAGCCAATCAAGCTAGGCCCCCTGCCCCAGAACATCTGAACTATCAACAAGAGTCCTATAAACTTAATTTTTCATCCTCTACACATTTGGACTAAAATATAACATTGTCGTGAGCTTGACCTACAAATTGATATTTTCGGCCAACCTCTCGAGGGGGTAGCCCAACATCCTACCATCATTTTGCTGACCGCCAGGGCACAATGGGGCATATAAATTTTTTCAAATCTTGATCTTAACATCAAAATCTTTGAAACAAAGTAACCAATACTTTGTCTTAAAGAGGGGAAAAATTTAGGCATGTAGAAATGACCTAACACTTATCACACATCCTAAATGACATCTTCTCATCATCAACATCATTATCACCTAATATCACTGCATTTCACATAAGCTACATCAAAAACCCTAATTTCTTCTATTAATTGAATAATATTACATTATTTAATTAATTCACTTTTTCACCATTTTTGACCAATTAAATAAATTTTATTTATTTAATAAAGTCCTAATCTAACTTTATTCCTATTGATTAATTAAATAACATCAATTATTTAATTATGTCACTAATTCTCTCTATTCCCCAAATCAATTAAATTATTATCACTTAATAGTTTATTAAATCACTTTCCCCTAAACTTGAACAATTAATTTAATTATTCAAAATATCATTCAAAAGGTCAAATCAAACAAATACAACTTTGTAAAATTCAAATTTGATTTGCACGCTCAACTCAAAAGGACTAATTAATTAAATTAATTAATTAATATCCTCACCCACTTTTATGATTGAGAAAATTACAATCCCCTGATTGCTCACTCTGACTGGCTGATTGATCCATCTATTTTTGACTAATTCATCTATTCTTGAATCCCACAAATTATTCAATCTATTTCCTCAATCCCACTGAACACTGAAAATGATTTCTTCAATCACATGAATTACATAATCAAAATCCACTGATTATTCCCATCTAACTCCTCTCAATAGTTTTGAACCGTTGATCAGAATATTCTACTACACGAACTTGAGTGTTCATTGTGAAACAAAAATTATATATAACAATCATTTTCTTCCTCAAAAATGATCGAAGAATCAACATATTTTGCACAACAAAGTAATGCGAAAATCGTAATCGATCTTTTGACAAACTTTGCACACATCTTCGACAAATGACATTGCATGATTTTGAAGCTTTTGCTACACTTAAATAGAGGCTTTTCATTGATACAACAAACAATTCAACATCTTTGCGAACACACTTCGACATGGGATGGTAAAGCTACATTATATTTAATTCATTGTTATTATTTTGTTTCAATTGCTTTTGTGAATTCATTGTTCTTTGTAGTTTCATTTCGTGAGTGATGGGTATGAATCATAACTTTTGTTTGGATTAGATTAGTTTCTATTCAAGCATTGTTTTGATATCTTCACATCATATCGATTTCCCCTTACATAGTATCCAACAAATTTAATAGTCTTGCAACCAAAGGCCAACCTTATAGGATATCCACTTATTTTAGTTAGACCATGGTTAGCAATAGCTAATGCATTTATAAGTTTTAGGTATGGGAATATGATAATATCAAATGGAATAGTGACTAATAAATTGGTCCTCTATCTACCAGACCAACCTCATGAAAATGTAAAGTAGAGTATATGGCCTACCTTTGATGAAGAAGATCACTATTCCCTATAAACTCTCACAACTATTGAATGCAACCCCTTGTTGAAAAATCAAGATGAGGATGATTTAATTGATCACATCATAAAAAATAACTGTGGTAGGGACCCACCACAACAAGACTATATTTATGTTTATAGGATCCACTATAGAATATTATACCTGCTGTAAGTTAGGGAAAATAAGATATAAAACCTAAAACAACAAGATATGAAAACCCTAACAAGCACAATAGAGCACACACTAGCATGAAAATCAAAACAAGAAAGCAAAGCAAACCGATCTCCAAGCTAGATTTGATTTATCTCCATTGCTCTTCTCCACTTGCATGAGAATGCAATATTTTGAAGGTTTGATTGTTGATTACTCAATTTCGTAGCATAACAATGAGATGAAAGATAATAGAAGAAAATAGATAAATAAGAAGAAATTTTGGCAGAGTAATGATGCTAGAAGAAGATCCCCCCAAATGACCTGTGAAAGGCTTGATTTATAGGAGAAGGCTGGATTGATTCGATGGCCAAGATTAAAAGTCAAATTTGTGATATGTGTGGCTAGGATTAAAAGTTTATTTTAGTGCCTATGACACACATTAAGTGGGTTATGACATGAGGCTAAAATTAAGATGTGCGCCATAATTTATCACTTGCGCAATATCAAGTATCTACTCATTTTCTTGACATCTATCGAGAGATTAATCTTCTTACAATCTATTTGATAAATCTCTCGAGGGGGCATATCATTCTTATCATAATCCTTACCATGATATCTCTGGGACATGTATCAGTTGATCAATCTTTTTCTTTGAAACAACGCAACAAGCTGCGTTGTCCCAAAGAGGGGCAAAATGTAGACACATAAAAATGCCTTGTAATCATTTTTAAATCATTTCATATTTCATTCAATTATCCATATATTATAACCATTTATTCATAAGCATTTATAGGCATCTATAAGCATTATTCATAAAATCATTTTATCAATCATCTTTTACCATTTAAGCATAAATCACTAAAATATCATTAAATCATTTAATAATCTTTCCATTTATCCATTCATCTCATATTCATATTTTATGCATTTCCATTCAAATATTATACTCATAAAACCCATGTCCATAATCACTTCATTAAAACCATTTTCATAATAATTTATCCACCATAAAATATTAATACGTTAGTGCATTTACACATTTCATGCATTTGCATATTCATTTAAAATATCACAAATATTCATTAAATTATTCATTTACCACCTGCATGCATTTATCCATTTCAATATTTTATCTTACCGATCTCATGCATGTGGGATATTTTCCTCCATGCCAATCTCTTATCCCACACTCCCTCCAAAACTTGCATTCACCCTAAAGATTCCTATTTAAACAGGACTCTCTTCTCATTTTGACCCCTACACGAATTTGGAATACTTTTTCCCACTCTCCATAGCCTCTTGCTGCATTTTGTGCTCACAAAAATTTGAGAGCAAATGCATAAAATAAGATCTTGGTGAAAGGGAGACAATGGAGTTATGTTCTTTTAAGTGCAGATTTTGATTTCTTTTAAGCAAGTTTGTGATCTTAGTGTAGTTGCATGTTTTTTCTGGTTTGCATTTAAATTAGAATTACTCTATTGATGTGGGCTGAAATGATGGTTCTTACTCCATAGAATCATGCATTTTTTTTGGCTCTACACCTGCAAATTCATCAAAAGAAGTATCCCAACTTTTCCATTCTCTATTTCCACAACAACGTGTCCCAAACATTAGTGGACTTGACCTTTCATTTGCACAATCGACATCCAAGACATTAGAAACCATGTCAGGTAAAATGTTGAATGTCAATAATGTATTAACTGAAAAACAACAAAATTCTCTAAACACTGTGTTGTAGGCACACACATCGACCTTTGCATAGGACTACCATGACATGAAGGGGATCGATATAAACCCATCCATGTATAGGATCTACATAAATGATGGTTTCAAATGAATTAGGCAACCTTAGAGAAGGATGAATCTTGTCTTAAGAGAAATAGTTAAAATTGAGCTACAAAAGTTACTTAATGCATACTTCATTTACCCTATTTCTGTCAGTCAATGGGTGTCACCTCTAGTTATTGTTCCCAAGAAAGGGGGAAATGGAGAGTATGTGTGGGCTATAGAGAGCTAAACACAACCACTAGAAATGATCACTTCCTAATACCTTTCATTGACCAAGTGCTTGATTCCTTAGTAGGTAAAAAGTATTTATCCTTTCTAGATGGATTTAGTGGCTATAACAAGATACAAATAGCTCTAGAGGACCATGATAAAACCACATTTACATGCCCTCAGGGCACATATGCCTATTATGTTCTTCCCTTTGGACTATTTAATACACTAGCCACTTTCCAAAGGGCATTCCTAAGTATTTTCTCAAATTATACTCATGACTCCATGGAAATCTACATGGATGATTTAACCACCTATGGAGAAACATATGAAGAAGCACTCAACAATCTAGAGAAGGTTTTGAAAAGGTGTGAATAACACAATTTATCCCTGAGTTATGAGAAATGCTTCATGATGATGACCCAATGGATTGTTTTGGGACATTTTATATCAAGTGAAGGAATTCAAGTGGATCCCAACAAGATTGAGATAATCTCCACACTTCTTGTGCCACAAAAATAAAGAGATGTAAGGATTTTTCTAAAACATGCAGGCTACTATAGAAGATTCATTCAAGACTTCAGCAAAATTGCAGCACCTCTATTTGTTTTACTCACCAAGGATATATAATTTGAATGGACCACAGAATGTCAGAACTCTTTTGAAGCACTTAAGACAACCTTGACAAAAGCATGTCTTAAGAGGGACAAACTGGATATTTCCTTTCTATATACACACTGATGCTTCTAACTTTTCCATAGGAGTAGTACTAGGACAAAAGGAAGGTAATAAGGAGTATGTTATTTATTACATCAGCAAGAATTTAAAAGGAGCATAACTCAACTATATAGTTACAAAAAAAGAGATGTTGGCAGTTGTCTATGCAATAAACAAGTTTCGAAACTATATCACAAGGTACCAAGTCTTTATCCATAATGATCACACTATAATTATATATTTAATGAATAAACCTATGGTTGGAGGTTGACTAGTCATATGGTTACTCTTACTACAGGAATTTGATATAACCATAGTGGATAAGCCTGGGAAGGCTAATGTGGTGGCAATTATTTTGTCTAGATTACCAACATAGCTAGAAGAAGATGTTATGGATGATTATTTTCTAGATGAGCATTTGTTTGCTCTCAATGTACACACGCATTGGTTTGTTGACATTGCAAATTACTTAGTAGCAGGACAAATTCCACAGCACTTCCCTCCTAGAGAAAAGAGATAACTAGTGCACAAAATCTTTCCATATTCTTGGGTAGCTAGTTATTTATTCTATACAAGTCCAAATAATATAATGAGGAGATGTATAAGAGAAGACAAGTTTTTTGACATCCTAAAAGCTTGCCATGATGAGCCCTTTGGGGGTCACTTTGTAACCAAAAGGATTGCACTCAAGATCCTAACAATTGGTTACTATTGGCCAACTCTTCATAAGGATTCAGTAAAGTATACAAGGAGCTATGATAGATGTCAAAGAATGGATAAGCCAACAAGGACATATGAGATTCATTTGCAACCATAGTTGGCACTAGCACCATTTGATAAATGGGGGCTAGACTTTATACACCCAATTTCACCAACATCTAAGAACAAAAAGTAGATTTTAGTTTGTATAGATTATCTGACAAAGTGGGTTGAAGTCAAGGTATTGCAATTTGCTAGAGATGGGAATGTAGCTAAATTATTGTATGAATATATCTTTACGAGGTATGGAGTACATAGAGAAATTATGATTGATCAAGGTCCCCATTTCACTTTAGAACTCATTTCTAAATTGGTTAAGGAATATGAAATCAAGCATAGAAAATCAACACCTTATCACCCCCAAGCCAATGGGTAGGTGGAGATTACAAATAGAGAGATTTAGAATATTCTGACCAAAATAATGAAGATTCACATAAAATATTGGGCAACTACATTACCTAAAGTAGTATGGGCCTATAGGACAACATGGAAAACAACTACAGGTTTCACACCTTATGAGTTGGTGTTAGATAAAATAGCAGTTATGCCAATTGAGTTTGAATACAAGAAACTTAGAACAATAGTTGGACTAGGTATGGACTTGATAGTAGCACAAAAGGAGAGGCTACACAATCTAAATGGATTATATGAAATTAGAATGGAGTTCATACATAACATAAAGATAATCCAAAAATAGAGGACTAAATGGCATGATCAGTTTATAAAGACTAAAGAATTCAATGTGGGTGACTTGGATTTATTATATGATTCTAGATATAAAGATTATAAGGGGAAGCTACAATCCAGATGGTTGGGACCATATGAAATACATTAGTTTTTCCCAAATGGAGCAGTCAAACTGTAGACCACATATATAGTTAGATTTTCATTGTTAGTCAATGGTCACAAACTGAAAATATATAAGAAGGCATCATAGAAAGATGATTTCCTTCTGTAAGAGAGGGGGATCAACAACTACAAGGCCCCAGGTCATGAAAGGCCAAGAGCGGTAAGGCTGCCCTAACTTACCTCAATTAAAAGGAATGTTAGGATAAGTGGGATGAGAATGATGAGAACCGTGGGGTCCTTCTATCACTCTGCAAAACCGAATGTTGAAAGGAGGCTAGGCAAGTCGATCTTCAGAGTCAACTCTGCATCTCAGGTAGCTTTCTATCAAGGGACAAAAGTGTGGTTCTAGGGTGACAGTGCCATGCGTTGGAGTCTCATAGGTGTGCTGGCATCTATACGACCATAAAACCAAAGAGATGAGGCTTAGGCTCTGAGAAAGGGCCAACAACCTAGTTTAAGAGTTTCGCGATATGTAGAATAATGCTAAGAAGAGTGAAATGTATAGATGAATGTGATAAAGGAAATATATTACTACAAGGGTGACGAAGATGATTTTGTACAACAATACTCTTGCCAGCTTGCACCAAGATCTCTCCACCTACACACAAAAAAGGAGAAAATTTTGAGGTTGTTTAGGAGTCTGCCTCAGTCAGACCCCCGTTTTGGTGTTTCCACCTCCATGGACAGCCAAGTTTGCAACAATAGAAATAATGATAAAGAAGAGAATACAATCTACGTAAACAAAAGACACTACAAAACAGTACATGCTTACTCAACCAAAAATGATAGAGAAGATAAGAGGAGCTTACCACCTCCTTCCAAAGCACTCAAGGCTTGTGGAGGAGAAAATGAGAGAAAATCAAGCCTCTGCTGCAATGGTGTTTGTTCTACGCTCGCACTATCGAAGTGATAGAGTGGTAGATTGCTGCTATGGAGTGTGAAGTGCTGCTACAAAGCTTGAAGTGAATGAATGGAATGGAGAGAGTGCTCAAACGATCTTGCAAAACTGCTTCCAAACTTCCAATACTTGAGAATGGATGAGAGAGTGAAGAATATGAAGGAAAAAGATGAAAAATGGTCATATTCGGGTCGACCAACTGAAGGGAGGCATTACACTTCGACTTCCAATAGGAAGTGTAACATCTCTATAGACTCCAATCGTAGGAATCTGCCAAGGACATCTGTGCGTGAATTTCCTCGACAAAAACGCCCCCACCGACACACAAAGCAGGCACCAAGTGTGATGTGAGCAGTAGGCTTAAGTGGAATTAAGCCTCCGCCTTAGGTTTTCTAAAGTGTAAGGGGGTAAAGGGGAATTTGAGTTAGGGGTGCAAATTCACTCCTATACATTTTGCCCCCACTTTAGTGAGCACGAGTAATGATGAGTGCTTCGGTAAAGTAGAGTAGTAAGAAGTAACAAGGTAAGAGATGTATACCTAAACCAATGAGGAAGTAGAGCATGGTCTAGCAAACTTGGAAGCACAGGAAAGGACTCCATAGTTCCGTGAAACTATAGAGTTGATAAAATCAAAGTACCGAGAAGAGCACCTTACAGACCCGCAAACCTGCAAGGAAGGTATCCCCCAAGAACTCTCACATGAGGGAGACCAAGTAGAGGGGACTCCATAGAGTTATAGAGGGTGACATGTTTACCCACAAATAAAACATGTTAGGAAGCAGCCACGTAGGCCAATGAACAGATAGTCACATAGACCATTGCTAAGTTGTAAGACTTTCAAAGGGCTCCCTCGAGAACCCTTCAAAAGGAAGGAGGGTCCACTCAAGGGATGCACTATTTGAAAAGTGGAGTCTAGTCGGGTTGCCCCCAAGCTAGAAGTGAGGATGTGAAGCAGGTCTAGTCGGGCTGCCCTCAGACTAGACATGAAGAAGTAAGACTAGTCTAGTTGGGCTTCCCCTGAGCTAGATGCAAGGATGTGAAACCAGTCTAGCCGGGCTGCCCCCAGGCTAGACGCCATAGGATTTTGCTGAGAACTTTTCAAGGGGTCTCTTGGGAACCCAACGTGAAAGGGAGGGGTCCACTCAAGGGACACGCTATTTGAAAGCTAACATCTTCTTTCTCAAATTGATTCATCATCAAGGAATCCTTTTGAAATATGTTCACTTCATCAAGGAATTTGAAAGGAAGGGCATGCCCCCATGCGAGGGGAAGATCAAGACTATTCCCACTTCAGAGGGAGGTTCCCAAGTCCTTTCTTTACGAACCCATGATGAAGGAGACATGTTCCATTAGGATTTCAAGTCGAGAATGCAATTCTAATGAGGAAGTGTGTGAGGGGTCTTGAGAAAAGATTCGCTTGACAATGAATGCATTTTCTAAAGAAAAGTACTGTAGGAGTGCATTGTCACACATAAGAGAGACAACTCAAGCAAAGAGAAGAGAAATATAAAGAGTAAGCAAAGGAAAAGAGAACATAAACAAAGGGCACAGGGGGATCTAGTTTTGCGAGGTCAGATTTGTCTTTATTTATATATGTAATAGGTAACCATGGTGCAAGGCGAAAGATCATCAATCCCCAACCAGATCAAGAAGAATGCATGAAAGACAAAGTAAAATAAACAAAATTGGGTCAACATGGAAGGAGGCCTAACTGATCCCAACGCTTTGCATCATCCCTAATTTATCGAAAGTCAATCACAAACATAGAAGAATAAAGATACATGTAGAGGAAGTTTTACAACACAAACACCACGCCTATATCCAAGCACCAACAAGGGTGACGAGGGTCATCCAAGCACATATAGCACGATCACAAGGGAACACATCACAACACACACACATCTAATCTAAAGATCAAGCAGAGGGTCTCCCCCTAACACTAGTTGACCAAGAGGTTGTCAACTTCCCACTCTAGATCATCATAGGGGAAGGCTGGTGAGTCTACAATGGTGTAATGTTAAGGGGAGGAGCTTTTGATCCTCCTGCAACAAGGGGCAAGGCAACGGGACCTATGAGTTCTCTGTCACTCAACTCTTGTGGTTCTAAGGTCAATGACTTCGTGAAGATCCCTGACAAGGTAAAAAATTCTTCGATCGAGTTAAACATGCACTTAACAGGAGTACCATGTTTCACCTCTGCGGATGGAGGAGTTTACACTGAAGGTTCACCGCTAGGCTCACTGAGAGATTCAGGAGTGGTGACAAACTCAGGGGAGGCTGAGATGGGTTCTATTACTAGGACAGAACAAGTCTGCGTAGGGCCACCTTTTAGAGGAGGTGGTCACTTCTTACATCTTTCGTTGTTGTAGGGACCATGCTCTACCCTCTTCTTCATCGGAGGAGGTGAACTCCCTATAGACGAAGAATGATGGATAAAGGAGGATAGAATCGAAGTATTAACCATATCCAAGGGATTCAGGAAAGGTGAGACATCTAGAATGAAGGTCAGTAGAGGCAGCTTCGCAGAAGGAGTGATAAACACCTGCACCTTTCCAGGTGCATGTGCACTCACAATGGAATCCAGACAAGATTTAGAGCTAGTTTGGGTAGATGCAGAAGGAGGGAGAGAGGAGGACATAATAGGAGGTGCTATATTATCCTCTTCCTTCTTCTATAAGGAGCTTTGCTCAGCTAGGAGAGCCTTTCACCGATGCTTGTGCTCATGTGCAAGGCGGTTCCTATGACTCTTCGAACCAAAAGCCAGAGCTTGCGTAGGGACGAAAGGATTTTTCTTAGCAATGGGAGTGTCCTCCATGGCCATTTCAAGCGGAAGGATGAACTCTTGGATGAGTAGGAGGAGTAGGCTCAAAAATGGTAGGGGGAATCGACTCTAGCACCTCAGCAGCAAGTCTCTTCCCGTTCACTATTTTGAGAATAGGAATAGTAGGAGGCCATGGAGGCCAGGACAAATAGGACCCCCCACGGGGGGATTTATGTCTTCCATACCGAATGAGCCTAGGCTCCATGGGTAAGACAGGAGGGTCAAATGCGAGATGCTTGGCCTTTCGCAAAGTGGGCACCATGGGATTCTCTCACAAACACGAGATAGAAGTAGATGACACCATGGCAAGGTGAGAGGAAGCATCAGGCTGAATAGTGGGAGAGGAAGAAGGAGGGTCTTGGGATTGCTTCTCTTCTTCTCTCCTACACGCCTTAGCGGCATCATTGTCAGTCTCAGGCAAGCTCTATGCAAAATAACATAAGGCAAAGGAGGATATCTTACTTTCGGCCTAGTGCACCCCTTCTTATAGTTTTGATACCTGCAATATAGGAGGTCTTTCCTAGGTGGGAGAGGACCAATGGATGTGGGCTAAAATTAATCTAAGGTATAGCTTCCACGGGCAACCAGTGGTCTATAATCGATGTCATGGACAACGTGTACCGAACCTCCATGAAGAAACTTTAGACACTTTTGCACAACCGAGGGAACTGCATTTA
This sequence comes from Sequoiadendron giganteum, assembly GCA_007115665.2. NCBI lineage: Eukaryota > Viridiplantae > Streptophyta > Pinopsida > Cupressales > Cupressaceae > Sequoiadendron > Sequoiadendron giganteum. The sequence continues at coordinate 407,762,271 of CM021106.1, forward strand.
TAGCTACCGGCCAGGGAATGCCTAACTTCATTTTAAAGAGTTCAGACCCTGGGATGATGTCAAACCTAAGGCTCATAGATTTAGGTCCAACGAGGACCGATAGGACAATACTCCCTATAGGAGGTACAAAATTTTTTTCGTGTGTGCAGACAATACTCTTAGGTGCATCATATCCATCCTTATGTAAGAAGTTAATTAGCATGATCTCCTTAGTAATGATATTCACTTGAGATGTTAGATCAATGAGAACACTTGCTAGAGTATTCCCATTTATCCTTGCAGAAATGTAAAGAGGAGATGGATCTCTATTGAAGCCCATCGACAGGTCCTGTGAAGTGAAGGCTATGCTAGTACCACTACTCATTGTCTATGTAGAGGGAATAGGTTGGTTTAAGAAAGAGTCTATCGCGCACACCAAATGGTACTTCTACAAAGCTTCTTAAGGTTTACGAGATAAGACAGTGACCTAATTTTGGTTTCGTTACGCAACACCTTTGGAACCTTCCAACTACGCCTACTAGGGGTCATAGGTTGGGTTGCAAGGCAAAATCCTTACAACACTCACACCTACAATGCTCCTAGAATACGAGGAAGGGAGCTTTTAGTATCGTAGAACAAAACCAAAATAGTTCACATCGGGTTCACCAAAAAATGTAAGAGAGGGGGACCAACCATTGCAAGGCCCTAGGTCACGAAAGGCCAAGAGCGGTAAGGATTCCCTAACTTACCTCAATTAAAATGGATGTTAGGATAAGTGGGATGAGAATGATGAGAACTATGGGGTCCTTCAATCACTTTGCAAACCTGAATGCTGAAAGGAGGCTAGGTGAGTCGATCTTTAGAGTCAACTCTACGTCTCAGGTAGCTTTCTGCCAAGGGACAAAAGCGTAGTTTTGGGACAATAGTGCGATGTGCTGGCGTCCATACGGCCAAAAAACTAGAGAGACAAGGATTAGGCTTTGAGAAATGGATAACGACCTAGTTTAAGAGTTTCGAGATGTGTAGAATAAGACTAAGAAGAGTGAAATGTATAGACGAATGTGATAAAGGAAATATATTACCGCAAGGGTGACGAAGATGATTTCGTACAACAATCCTCTCGCTAGCTTGCACCAAGATCTCTCCACCTGCACATAGAAAAGGGGAAAATGTTGGGGTTGTTTAGGAGTATACCTCAGTCAGACCCCTATTTTGGTGTTTCCACCTCCACAAACAACCAAGTTTGCAAGGATAGAAATAATGATAAAGAAGGGAATACAAGCTAGGTAAAAAAAAGACACTACAAAACAGTACGTGCTTACTCAACCAAAAATGATAGAGAAGATAAGAGGAGCTTACCACCTCCTTCCAATGCACTCAAGACTTGTGGAGGAGAAATGAGAGGAACTCAAGCCTCTGCTACAATGGTGTTTGTCCCGCACTTGCACTATCAAAGTGATAGAGTGGTAGATTATTGCTATGGAGTGTGAAGTGCTACTACAAAGCTTGAAGTGAATGAATGGAATGGAGAGAGTGCTCAAACGATCTTGCAAAACTTCTCCCAAACTTCCAAAACTTGAGAATGGATGAGAGAGTGAAGAATATGAAGGAGGAAGATGAAAAATGACCATATTCGGGTCGGCCAGCCGAAGGGAGGCGTTACACTTCGACTTCCAATAGGAAGTGTAACGTCTTTGTAGACTCCAGCCCCATTAATCTTTCAGGGATGTAAGTGCGCCACACAAACATCCCTGAAAGAAACGCCCATAGTGACACACAAAGTAGGTACCAAGTGTGATGTGAGCAGCAGGCTTAAGTGGAATTAAGCCTCCACCTTAGGTTTTCTAAAGTGTAAGGGGGTAAAGGGGAATTTGTGTTAGGGGTGAAAATTCACTCCTATACACCTTTCTCTAATGCATCGATATGGTCCAAGCAGTGATTCTGATACAAATATACTACCACAATTTGACAACTCAACAACAAATGCTACCAGTTCTCATAGTGACTCAACATATGAGCTACACAACTCACCTCCTGAGAGCTCTTAGGTATAATTCTTTATCCACCTTCACATGCACACACCACATAGGTGACACAATCAATAATATTTTTCAAGACCACTCCATGATGCAATAGGGACCTATAGCATCATGAGTAAAAGCTGCAACAATTCAAATCAAGACCTGTTATTGAAGGTACCTACAACAATTACTTGCCAGAAAATTCAAAAATTTGCACCAAATTAATTGTATATCATCCACATTCATTCCACTTTTTTCACACATACAGACATAAGCCTGTCATATCAATACATGCAACTTAACCACTCCATTCCACATCGCCTACCTCAATTTTCATGCATTTAAACAATCACTTCATCTTCCATGAACCATACATTCCACAAAATCTATTTCACACACGCCAACCTATCATTTCCTTCATCACCTATAGAAATTAACCAACATCAAATAAAAACCAAGCTGCAAACACACTTGCAAAAGCTCCACACACATGTAGTTAAGTTCATCTCAAGTGACAGGTACGCATACTAATTTCCATAATTAACATAGATTTCCAATGCTTGCAATATGTCCTCACATTTGACTTTGCATGCTTTACATTCATTAATCTTATTTCCATAAACTATAGTCATTCCCTTCGCCTTATGAAGTACATTGAAGTGAGGTCTCTTCAAGATTTTAGTTGGGGGGATAGTATATTATTTTAAGGTTTTCAAAATTTTGCCACCAAAAGAAACAAACACAAAATTCCTTTTTTCCTTTTCTACAACCTTCTTGTCATTTTTTCCCTAATTCCAAGTCAATTTCCAAGCCAATTTAAGCTAAAATAGAGGAAAAAAACATAGCATTTGAAGTTGCAGTTGAAGAAGTGCATGCAAGTATAACATAAATAAATGGTTGGTGGGTTGGTGAATTTGAATTGTAAGCTGAAATCTCTAGAATTTGAGCAAAAAAGAGTGAGGTTATTTAATCATGGGAGGTGATATTTTTACAAGGGAGCCATCTACACACCCACAAATATTGGAGGACAAATTAATCTTTCCCATTTTCACAAGATCAGGATGGTTAGATTACTTCCTGAAGCTAACCTGGAATACAATGAAGACATGACAAGGTAGTTTGCAACAACACTCCAACATGATGAAGCCATTATCAAAGGATTGAGGGTAGACGCTTTAGAGGCTCAATTACAAAAGTATCTGGTATACCAAGAAATGGAGTTGAATTCCTTGTTAGAGCAAATGGGATGAATTCAGGGAGCTTGGAGAAAATCTTGACTCTTTATCACAGGGCACCAAGAGGTTGTCACTTCCATGGGTATCGACTTCTTGTGATTCTTACATTGTTAAAAATATCACTTGTGATGGTAGGAAATCCCTTATGTATACAACATATTTTAAGCTTTTGAGTCACATTTTTCATAAAAAAACTGGTTAATGTACCTAATCACCTCTATAACCTATTCAAGAGAACGAGGTCTAAGTATCAAAGAAAAATAAATGATTCAAATCTATCACATTAAAATTTGGTTACCTTGTTAGTAAAGAGAAGCCTTAGGGTTTAGTATCCACATGTTTCATGGTAGAGCTTTTTGATTTGTGAACACATTAGCAATATTCTTGAGGAACCAACAACCCCAAAAAACTTAGAGTCACCTGCTACATCTTTAAGGGAGATGTCCCTTGTCTCACCTGTTGCTTCACCTACTTGTAATAGGGGAGAACCGGAGGATAAAAGTGTGCAAAGATCACCACACACAATATCTAATCAACCTGTAGCAGAAGAGGTACATGAAACCATAGCTTCATCTAAAAAGCAAAAAAACTAGAAAGAAGAAATGTGGTTCTTCTTCTACACCTTCAAAGGTGCAGAAAAAGAAGACCACCCAACCGAGGAATTCACACTGCCTGAAAAGGAAAGGTGTCATGAGGGGTACTATTAGGAAGCAAGAAGAAGAATACATTGTGACAATAGGGACTGATTCAGAGTTAAAGGACGATGTTTCTAAAAATGTGCATGTTCCCACAAAAAGAAAATGGTACATATCCACCACCTCTGAATCAGATTCAAAGGAAATTTTTTTGCAAACAAAGCCAGGAAAAGAGCCCCAACTAGCCCTAATAGTGAGGGTTATGAGTACACTAGGGGTGGTGATGAACAATTTTTGGAGAAGTGTAACATGCCCATTGTTCTACCCAGTAATTTTTCTATGTTTTGCCAACAAGTTAACAAATATAGCAATTAAATTTTTCTTTTCTAATTCAATAACTATATGCACATTTGAAATAACCTCATTCAAAACTTTCCCATTGCATTACATCAAAACATTACAAAAATCCATGTAATGATTCCATATTACATAATTTCATGATAACATTACAATTTCCATAGAGATGGATACTTAAATACATAGCTTCTAATATCTTACCGAAATAAAGATACATATGGTCCAGATGTCCCTACCTGGGCATACATCCTTGATGTCCCCATATTGATGCATATATTTTAGATGTCCCCATTACCGATGCATGCATTCTAATTGTCCCCAATACTAGCATGTACATCCCAAATCTTGGCCACCAAATGTATGAGGAGAAGCATCACAAGTGTTTTTTTGCCAACCATGGACTTACTGTTGTCCCCCACACAACTACCAAACTTTGTAAGATGGCCCTCCCTTCAACGAAGAGATTGGTTTGGTGACCTCATAATTTTCTTAGCCTTTTCTGAGTGTTGTGATGCATCCTACATATCCAGATCTTACCATAATGTGGCTACAACTACATGTATGGTATTCCTATCCTAGAATGTAAATTGGATCACAATGAACTAACAATGTAAATAGTGGCTACTTACACTACTTTGGCCAAAGATTCATCAACCAATAATTTGAGTGAGGGTCATCTATTTCACCATGATAATTGCTCAATTTGTTTTTGACCATTTATACTCTATTCATAGGTTATCCCCTTTCCCATGGATTATCTTAACCCCAGGAATAACCTCCCCATTAACTCATGTTTAATTTTGATTGCTACTAAGTATCTTAAAATACATAGGTTATCCCCTTTCCCATGGATTATCCTAACCCCAAGAATAACCTAATTAACCATACAGTATTCATACTGTCACAACATCAAATAAATATATTTCAAAAGTACCATCTCAACAATTAACAACTCCCATCAAAAGTATAATCTCATCAATAAATGATTTCAATCAAAAGTAAAATCTCCAACAATAAATGACTTAAAACAAGATATAATCAATAATAAAATGATCAATTAGATCATATTGGTAAATCCCAACCTATTTTCTTCAATTAGTAAACAAGCAAACAACCCGACCAAATAGGTTATTCTCAACCTAGGGTTTCAATTAAAGTAAAGTAACGATCACGTGATCATAAAACCTCTCTTTCAGTATACCTCAAACATTCATATGTTTACAAAGTTTACAATATATGAATATAATCTGGAGGACATTATCATGAGAAGATTTTATGCTTCTACATATTCAAGTCCACTTCTCAATACAACTTTGGTTTGTTGGAACACAAGTCCTCTTTTAGAATTCCATGAATAGGAATAGACTCTAAATCAAAATAAGAAGATAGCGTAGCCAAAAATAACATTTATCTACCCTACCATTGAGTATTGATATAGTCATCAAGTTTATACCCTAATCCTAGGGATAAGACTCTCTTCCTACTTTCAAGGAGACACGAGAAATCAATTAAGTATAACCTATCAATATGGTTGACACAACATTGCAACCTAACAATGATGATATGCCTATCATACCATCATTCCAATTGTATTACTAACCTCATTACCCACAAGGGTTTACCTAGCATAATAATCTAGCAAATACTAGTTATCTCAAAACATCGATGTAAACCACATTTCACATTTCATTCTACATACATATAGTATAGACTCACTATGTATAGTCTAAATAGAAACACCATCATCTAAATTCCCATATAGGGTATATAAAAGTAATACCCCAATAGATAGGTTTCACCAAAGAAAGAAACAACCAAGAACACACAAGCATAAACAAGCATCATAACATACTCAAAACCATTCCTTTCCAACATAGTAATCAAAACTATTTAACCTTTCTAACATAAAAGACAAAGGTATAGAAACTAGCATGCCTATATAAAAGCTCTAATTGATTAAACTCCCTTCCTAGCTCAATTCCTCAAGCCTGCTTTATACTTCCTCCAAGATCAACTTAATTCCTTCTTCTAAACTCTCACCAAATCTTTCAACAATCACAAATACCAAATAGCAAAGCAACTCTCTAACTCTCAAGCTCTCAACTCACTAGCACAAAAATTGCAATAGAATAACAACAAAGTAATCAAAATGAGAATTTTAGCAAATGGTAGAATGAGCACCTCTATATATACTAAAATGTGAGGAACCAAAGGCTACAAAAAAGCTAGTACTTATGCCACCTTTCCATCCTAATGCAACAAATCATCAAACTAACTTACAGATTTGTAACACATAATTATCCTCACCATTCAAATGGCTGAGTCAATTTGTTTCAAGGGAAAACAAGACTCTTTTACTAAGTCAAATGAACAACAAGATTCTAATAAATTTTCCTATTTGGTTTGCAAATCGAATTCCTTCTTATATTGCTGCCAAGTTTACATTGACTAAATCTCATGGCTAAGATATTTCTTTGGCGCCACATTTCATAAACTGGCATCCTTGAAGATAGTGCAGGTTAGACTATTTTTACATTGCTTAAAATTGCATTCACTTCCTTTTGCAACATGCACACAACACTTATTTTGTTGTCATAAAATATTAAGACCGAATCTTAAACATATGCGCTATCTTTGTTGCTTTCTTTTGGTTATTATTTCTCCCATGTGAGCACTACAATAGTATGCTACTTTTATGCCAAGCATATTAATTCATAACAAGCATTATTGTAGTGCTGTATAATGCACTTATACTTTTTCAAAGAATTTTAATACATTTTAAATTATATGGCAGCATTGCATATTGCGCTAAGTTTACTATAAAGCATTTGTACCTTATTTAATATAATCATTTTAATAGATATCAGCATAGTATATAATATATATATATATATATGTATATATATCAATATATATAATTATATTCTCACGAATACTGCATATATTAATTGTCATTCAAATATATATTTAAGTAATTATATATATGGATATACATATATATTTATACTAATATATAAGTATATTCATTTACATGAACGTAATAATATACTTATACATTAATATATGTATATTTTAATATACATACCATTACTTTAATATCCAAACTCAAACACATATAATACCCTATTCATCGATTGGCATATATACATGAAGTGTATACATATATATATGTCTCATTTTTCCAATTGACCTTCCCATGCATATGGGTTATCGAGGGCATGCATACATACATACATACATACATACATACACATATGTACATATATATACATTCTATATATATACTTCATTGACTGACATATAAATATGAACACATAAAGAAGAAGAACTTTCATTCAAAATGATAACTCAACCACATAACCTCAAACAAGATCATTCAAAGACTAACCACAAACTAATACAAGGTATTCTCAAGCCCTGACAGAAGGTTACTTACCATTTCCCAAACTAACTCGACTCTACTCTAACCAACTAAGATGTGAGTGTGTGTATGTTCAATTAGGCTCATTAAGGGTTACCAAACCAAGCTCCTCTCTTGAGTGATAAATCTGCCTCTTGTACCTAAGGGCTTGACTTATTCCTGCATCCAACTTAGCACAACACAAAGGTAGTTTGTAGCTCACATATATATTTGTATCATCAAAGCATTAATGTATTCATATTGCAATACATATTCATTCATTGTATTTTACTTTAGCATATAAAACATAATCATTTCTTCAAAAGAAATAATATCTTAATGCATATTCAGTATTTCATCTACCTATTGAACATATCTAAGTCCCAATTTACATTTATCATCATATTTTCTTACAAGGTAAAAGTAACTCGGTAACTAAGAGATGGGGTGTAACATACTTCCCCCCTTGTGAATCATCATCCTCGATGATTTAAAGTACCCAAAACATATATACATATATATATATATATATATATATATATATATAATCATGCAATAAATAAGTATATTTCCAACTAATCTTCCCTCATAGTATGAGCCCCTGTAATCTCGTCCTTCTTGGACCTGACAATGAGTAACTGAGCTAACGTACGGGGAGAACTTGTGTGCTCAAGTAAATTTTCTTTCTATAGAACTATTCATCATAATTATATTAACTCATATGTACATCATAAGTACAATAGTAACTATATCCTATATGACATCTATACCATAGTGACTAGAAAAACACGTTCTCCTTGGCTAATACAATTATCCTTAATGTAACCCAAATGGAAAAGGAATTTTGGTGTATTGTGTACTACATTGTGGGTCCCATCCTACCCTTTGGTCTTTACATCATTGGAAAATTTAGAAGCCAAGACCGTCCATCACTAACACAACCATTTATCTTAAGCAAAATAATACTGCTTTATATCTCAAGCTTTGCATCAACAAGTTTTCCTTGATCATTTTGATTTACTATTCCATTATAACAACCTTTCCAATCTAGGGTTAATCCTATTTTCTAGCTTCTCCCAACTTTTAGGAATTCAACCCTTCTTCTTGTATTATGTTTCAAAGAATCTTATTTAAATGATAGAAGTTATCATAAGGTCTTCCACAAATCCTCCAAGATCTGGCTTATTCCTTTTTTCCTAACTAGCTAAAATAAGTTGTGCATACATTCAATGGATGGTTTCCAACAAGGTGTTCATGGTTTACACAAAACCTCAATGTTACTTTTGTCTCCCATTTTGAGATAACCTCCTTAGGAACATTTAAGCAACCGCTTTACACAATTTTTTGTTTAGGACTAGTATCCTGTAAATCAAATTTCCCAATCAAAATTGGTTATCTTGGCGAGTCTATCCACCATAACATTATGTCAGTTCTATTGACATAGAAAGATCAAAACTATTCTTATGATCTACCACTTTCTCTTTAGAATTTATTGAGAGTATACAAGTCTTGCCAATGATGACATTCCGTCTTCATCCTCTCTCTCCAAATTGGTTGAATTTTTTAACATTCCTTGTTGTTGGCTTTTGATAGTTGATTGACTAATACTTGCCTTTCTTACCCTCCATGGTATTCCTTGAATATAATTTTTTTGTTTCCAAAGTTGGATTCATCATCGCCTTCTAATCTCATAGAATCATCTGTTGGACCGCCATAACGAGATCTTAATGAATAATCAACAACTTTGTTAGCTAAAAAATACTCTAATATCTCATTCCAATTCTATTTTCCATGTATATTAATAGCATTTTTGGGTAAGTGCATGGATCTGGGACACAATTTTGGCCCTAAAGATGCCACTTCTTCTTTTCTTTTTTGAAATCAGAAAAATCTGATTTGCACGAGAAAATGAAGATAGTTACGCTCAAAATTTTGTTGATGTTATTTGCAGCTTCGGTCTGCACTTCCCAAGAAAGACGAATTAAATATAAATTGCAAGAGCCGACTTAAAATATATTGAAAATGAATATCAACATGGGCCGACCTTATATTGATTTATATTATGTACTTATTGTTGGCCGACTTAAGTTGTAATTAATAATTATTTATCAAAGGCCGACCCAAATGAAGAGGCGCCTAGGAGATATATATACCAGGTCATGTTTGGTTATTCAAACAAGAATTACAAGCAGTTCACACCTATTATCAGCAGATCAAATTCTCAGTCTTAGAAGAAGTTCATACTTGAGCAGCAGATCATCATTACTGTAGTAGCAAACCGAGTTCAAGGAAGAGCAGATTTATTTGCATCTAAGTATTAAGGAAAAGTGCGAATTCATTAGCCATTGTTGGGCTGTGTTGTAAGCAGATTTCTGTCACTATATTATCATATATATAAGAGAATCATTTGCTGGGTTTTTCTCCCTCAAGAGGAGGGTTTTCCCAGGGTATCTTGTTGTGTTCATTGTCTTATGTGTTACATTTCTATTGAATGATTTGTTATCTAATCTGATCTAAGAAAAACTAACAAATTTCAAGATACAACAAGAAAAAAAGTTGAAGTGCTCCGAGTCTAGTTTCTAAGCTACTATTTTTTTTTTAAATTAATGAAGATTAAGTCTTAAAAGGGAGGCGGGGAGGGGCTGGCTGTGGGGCAAAACAGGTCCTGTTTTTTAAAAAAAACAGCATAGCGCTTGAGGGCTCCCCCCATTTTGATTAACTTTTTTTTAGAATTTCAAAAATATCAATGGTGAGAAATTAGCTTAGACCATGTAGTTTATCCTCGTTCTTTTGGATAATTTTTTTAATGAATATATAATATTTTATGAATTTTCAAAGTGGACACATCCTAAAAAGCTAAAATTTGAGCGTGCTCCCCCCTAATTTTTTTGAAAACTAATCAAAAATTGATTTTTTTTCATCATGTGTAGAATGGAGTCTAGTTTCAAAAAATGTAATTTGTTTCACGTTTCAATGAACGAGTAAAAATCTATCCTAAAACTAGCACATGTTGGTTTTTGACCAAAAACACACATTTACAATAGAAGCCATGGATCAAAACCTTAACTAAATCAAAATGAAAAAAAGAATTATATATTTAGATAACTAAGAGAGAGGTTAACTCTATCATGGTTTTTTTATAAACTTTCATTGAAAGAAATGCAAATGAGACGGGGAGCATGGACAAAAATATGAAGAAATTTGGCACCCTTTCAAAAAATCACGTCTTTTTAATGAAATGGTTGTCCAAACCTTTGGGTTGGATGCCCAATGAAAAATCCAACCCATTGGGTTGGTATTTCCCAATGCAACCTATTTGGCCCTGGCCAAATTTGGCATGCGCCAAATGGGTTGCTTCATTTGGCTAGCGCCAAATTTGGCGAGCGCCAAATGTCATTCATGACTTTTGGAATGCATGTTTCTAAACTCTTTGATTTTCTCTTTTTCTATTAGGGACACTATATACATGAAATAAACATTTAAGTATAAGTTGACATTTACATATGGACATTTACTTTCTTATACTTTAAGTTATATTTCATGTATATGGGCAAGATGTTTGAGAGTGGTTTCAGATCTTTGGGAGTTATAATGCAAATTCTAGTTTTTGGAAGATCTTAAAAATTTCAAACAGTCAAATTTCAGTAATCAACATGTTAAATTTCAGTAATCAGGAGGTCAAATTTTAGTAATCAGGAGGTCAAATTTCATCTTTCTCTCTCTATCTCACTCATTTTCATTTCTTATTATCTAGACCTCTCTCTCTCTCTCACTATCTCCATCCCTTTATTTGATAATCTCTTCCTTAAGCTCAAGAACTACATCTCTACATGTCCATCTCTCTCTCCTTCACTCTCCAATATCTATCTCCCTCCCTCCTTCCCTCTCTACATTTCTCTATCTCCCCTCCCTCTCCTTTTATCTCTATATATCTCTCTCTACTCTCTATATCACCTCTCTCTATACATACCTATCCCTCTCTCCCTCTCTCTCCCCTCTTTCTCTCTCACTCTCTGCTTCCCTCTCTACTCTCTATCTCTCCATTCTCTCTCTCGTTCCCTCTCTAGTTATCTCTATCTTACTTCTATCTCCTTCCCTCCCTCCTTGTCTAATTTTGTCTATCTACCCCTCTCTCTCCTTCCCTTTCTACTTCTCTCTATCTCACCTCTCTTTCTCCCCCTCTCTCTCTCCCTCTCTCTTCCTTTCACCCACCTTTTCTCTCTACTTCTTGCTATCTAACCTATCCCTCTATACATATTTCTCTCTCCCCCCTCCTTCCCTCTCAATATCTCCACCTTCCTCCTTACCTCTCTAATTTTTTGTCCATCACACATCTCTATCACCTATCTCACTTCTCTATCTCCCCTTCCCTCTCTACTCTCTTTCTCTCTATCTCACCTCTCTCTCCCTACCTATCCCTCCCTCGTCTCTCTTATTTCTCTCACCTCTATGTCTCCATCCCTACCTATTCCTACCCCTCTCCTTCCCTCTATATTTCTCTTTATCTCCTCCTCCCTCTATCTACCTAGACCTCAACTCTGTTTTTATTTCACCTCTCTCTCCATCCCTACCTCTCCCTATATTTATCCTTTCATA
>CM021106.1:407774593-407956461 GCA_007115665.2 Sequoiadendron giganteum
TCCCTCCTACTCCCTCTCTCTCTCTTAGGTCTCTCTCTCACTCGCTCCCTCTATCTCTCCCCTCTACCCTTAACCCTTAACCCTAAACCCTTAAACCCTCTATCATCTACCCTTAAACCTCTACCCTCTATCTACCTCACACTTCCTCCCTCCCCCCTCTCTCTCTATCATGTCTCTCCCTTCTGTACCTCTCCCTCTCTCAAGTCTCTCTCTCTCACTCATTCCTTTTATCTCTCCCCTCTACCCTTAACCCTTAACCCTTTACCCTCTATCTCTCTTCCACTCCCTCCCTCTCTCTCTCTCACTACGTTTATCTCTCTCCCCTATACCCTTAACCCTAAACCCTAAATCCTTAACCCTTAAAACCTAATCCCTTAAACACTCTACCCTCTATCTCTCTCCAACTCCCTCTCTCTCTCAAGTCTCTCCCTCCTACCCCCTCTCCCTCTCTGAGGTCTCTCTCTCTCTCACTCACTCCCTCTATATATATCCCCTCTACCCTCTATTTGTCTTGAACTCCCTTCCTCACTCTCTCTCTCTCAAGTCTCTCCCTCCTACCCCCTCTTTGTCTCTCAGGTCTCTCACTCACTCACTCACTCTATCTCTCCCCTCTACCCTTAACCCTCTACCCTCTATCTCTCTCCCACTCCCTCCCTCTCTCTCTCACTCCCTCTATCTCTCTCCCCTTTACCATTAACCCTAAACCCTAAACCCTTAACCCTTAAACCCTAAAAACTTAAGCACTCTACCCTCTACCCTTAACTCTACCCTCTACTTCTCTTTATCTCCTCCTCCCTCTATCTACCTAGACATCTCTTTATTTTTGTATCACCTCTCTCTCCATCCCTACCCCTCCCTCTATCTTTGCTTTCATATCCACTTCTCTCTACGTAGTTGTCCCTCTATACCTATTTCTCTCTCCCTCCTTGCCTCCTCTCTCTCAATATCTCCACCTTTCCATCTCTAATTATCTCTCTATCACCTCTCTCTATCTCTCCACTCTACCCTTAACCCTAAACCCTAAACCCTTAACCCTTAAACCCTAAACACTTAAAACCCTCTACCCTCTACCATCAACCCTCTACCCTTTATCTCTCTCCCACTCCCTCTCCCTCTCTCTCTCTCTCTCTCTTGAGTCTCTCCCTCCTACCCCCTCTCCCTCTCTCAAGTCTCTCTCACTCACTCACTCACTCCTTATATGTCTTTCCCCACTACCCTTATCCCTCTACCCTTAACCCTTAAACCCTTAAACCCTCTACCCTCTACCCTTAACCATCTACCCTCTATCTCTCTCTCAAGATTCTCCCTCCTACCCCCTCTCCCCCTCTCAGGTCTCTCTCTCTCACCCACTCCCTCTATCTCTCTCCCTCTACCCTTAACCCTTAAACCATGAACCATTAAATTCTCTACCCTTAACCCTCCATCCCTTTATCTCTCTCCCACTCCCTTCCCCTCTCTCTCTTTGAAGTATCTCCCTCCTACCCCCTCTCCCTCTCTCAAGTCTCTCTCTCACTCACTCAATCCATCTATCTCTCTCCCATCTACCCTTAACCCTCTACCCTCTACCCTTAACCCTTAAACCCTAAACCCTTAAACCATTAACCCTCTACCCTAAACCCTCTACCCTTAAAACCTCTACCATCTACCCTCTACCCTAAAACCTAATCCCTTAACCCTATACCCTCAACCCTCAACCCTCAACCCTCAACCCTCAACCCTCAACCCTCAACCCTCAACCATCAACCCTCAACCTTAAACTCTCAACCCTCAACCCTTAAACCATCTACCCTCAACCCAATACCCTCTACCCTCTACCCTAATCCCTCAACTCTATACCCTCTACCCTATACATTGGACCCCCAGCCCTAATCCCTCAAACCTATACCCTAAACCCTCTACCCTCATCCCTAAATCCTCAACCATAAACCCTAAACCCTTAAACCTTCTACCCTATACCCTCAACCCAATACCATCTACCCTCAACTCTAATACCTCAACCCTATACCCTCAACCCAATACCCTAAACCATAAAACCTATAGGTCCTCAACCCTATACCATCAATTCTCAACCATATACCCTATACATTAGATCCTCAACCCTCATCTATCTATGTCTCTCCCTCCTCTTCTTTCCTTATCTCTATCTCACTTCTCCCTCCATCTCTCCCTCTATCCATCCCACCTTCTCTTCCCTAGTCCATCAAACCTATACCCTCAACCCTATACCATAAACCCTCAACCCTTAAATCCTAAACCCTCAACCTCAACCCTCAACCCTCAACCCTCAACCCTCAACCCTCAACTCTCAACCCTCAACCCTCAACCCTCAACCCTAATCCCTCAACCCTTAAACCCTTAAAACCAATTAAACTCTCTACCCTAATCCCTCAACCCTCTACCTTCAACCCTTAACCCTTAACCCTCAACCCTCAACCCCTATACCTTGTACCCTATATGTTGGACCCTCAACCCTAATCCATCAACCCTATACCCACAACCCTCTACCCTCAACCTTAAACTCTTGACCCTAAACCCTTAAACCCTCTACCCTATACATTAAACCCTTAACCATCAATTATCAACCCTCAACCCTTAATCCCTTAATCCCCAACCCTTAAACTCTCAACCCTTATACCCTCTATCTTATACATTAGACCCTCAACCCTAATCCTTCAACCATATACCCTTAAACCTATACCCTAAACCCTCTACCCTCAACCCTAAATCCTCAACCCTAAACCCTTAAACCCTTAAACCCTAAACCATTAAACCTTCTACCCTCTACCCTCAACCTAAAACTCTCTACCCTCAACCCTATACACTATACCCTCAACCCAATACCCTAAACCATCAACCCTATACCCTCAATTCTCAACCCTCTATCCTATACATTGGATCCTCAACCCTCATATATCTCTATCCCTCCCTCCTCTTCTCTCCTTCTCTCTATCTCACTTCTCCCTCCATCCTTCCCTCCCTCTCTACCCTAATCCCTCAACCCTTAAACCCTTAAACACTCGGCCCTCAACCCAATACCCTCTACCCTAAACCCAATACCCTCTACCATCAACCCTATACCCTCAACCCTATACCCTCAACCCTTAAACCCCTGTAAACTCTCTACCCTAATCCCTCAACCCTCAACCTATAATCCCTTGAACCTTAAACTCTCCACCCTTTACTCTACCCTCAACCCTCAACCCTCAACCCTAATCCCTCAACCCTTATACCATCTACCCTATACATTGGACCCTCAACCCTAATCCCTCAACCCTATACCCTCAACCCTCTACCCTCAACCTTAAACCCTCAACCCTCAACCCTTAAACCATAAACCCTTAAACCCTATACCCTCTACCCTATACATTAAACCCTCAACCCTCAATTCTCAACCCCAACCCTTTATCCCTCAACTCAAGGTAGGTAGGGAAACATGGTGAGATACAAAGTGATGAAGGGAGAGGTATGCAAACAAAGGGATAGGGGAGATAAATATAGGTAGAGAGGGAAGGAGATGTAGATAGAAGAGAGATAGAGAGAAGTAGAGAGGGGAGGGAGGGACAAGTAGGGAGGAGATAGAGGTGAGTGTGTGTGTGTGAGAGAGAGAGAGAGAGGGGGGGTAGAGAGAGAGGTAGAGGGATGGAGAGGAGAGATAGAGAGAAGATAGGGAAAGAGGTAGGGAGGAGACATAGTTGAGATATAGAGTGATGGAGGGAGAGGTGGTAAAGAGAGGGAGAGGGGAGATAAAGATAAATAGAGAGGGAAGGAGATGTAGATAGAGATGATAGATAGAGAGAAGTAGAGAATGGAGGGATGGTGGGAGAGGAAAGGAGGAGATAGAGGTGAGTGTGTGTGAGAGGGGAGAAAATGAGGGGAGAGAGGAAGGGGGAGAGAGAGAAAGAGATTAGAGAGGGAAGGGGGGAGAGATAGAGAGTAGAGAGGGAAGGAGAGAGTAAGAGAGAAAGAGGGGGGAGGGAGAGGGAGAGAGTGGTAGGTAGTGGAGGGAGAGGTAGGTAGAGAGGGAAGGAGAGAGGGATGGATAGGAGGGATAGAGGGAAGGAGGGAGAGTGAGATGGAGAGAGTGGTGAGATAGAGAGGTAAGGAGAGAATGAGAAATAGAGATAAAGAGAGAGAGGGAGGTTGGAGGGAGGGAGAGGTAGAAAGGGATAAGTGAGACATAGAGAGGGAAGGAGGGAAAGTGGGATAGAGAGAATGGTGATTTAAAGAGGAGGGAGTGAGAGGGAAGGAGGGAAAGTGGGAGAGAGGTAATGGTGATTTAGAGAGGAGGGGGCAATAGGTAGGGATAGAGATAATGGTGAGATAGAGAGGAGAGAGTGAGAGAGAAATAGAGGGATGGAGAAACAGAGAGAGAGGTAGGTAGAGCAAGGGAGAGGAGAGATAGAGAGTAGAGAGGGAAAGAGGTAGGGAAGGAGACATAAGTGAGATAGAGAGGGATGGAGAGAGAATGATGGAGGGAGAGGTAGGTATAGAGAGGGGAAGAGAGAGGAGAGATAGAGAGTAGAGAGGGGAGGGAGGGATGGAGAGGTAGGGAGGGAGATAGAGGTGTGTGTGAGAGAGAGAGAGAGAATGGTGAGATAGAGAAAAGGATAAACTGAGAGAGAAAGAGGGGGGAGGGACAATAGTGAGAGAGATTGGGAGGAGAGACAAAAATAAGGGGAGGGAGGGTGAGGTCGAGAGAGGGAGTGAGAGGAGAGATAGAGAGACGTAGAGACGGAAGGAGGGAGGGAGGGAGTGTTAGCGAGGGAGATAGAGGTTTGTGTGTGAAAGAGATAGAGATAGAGAGTGGTGAGATAGAGAGGGGAGAGTGAGAGGGAGGGAGAGAGAATTATGAGATAAAGAGGAGAGAGTTAGAGAGAAAGCAGGGGAAGAGAAGTATAACTAGTGAGAGAGATGTAGGTAGATGGAGGGAGAGAAGAGATAGAGAGTAGAGAGGGAAAGAGGTAGGGGGGAGACATAAGTGAGATACAAATTTATGGAGGGAGAGGTAGGTAAAGAGAGAGAGGGGAGATAAATATAAGTAGAGAGGGAAGGAGATGTAGAGAGAGAAGAGATAGAGAGAAGTAGAGAGGGGAGGGAGGGAGGCAGATGTAGGGAGGAGATAGAGGGGTGAGAGAGAGAGAGAGAGGGGAGAGAGGGAGGAAGGGAGAGAGGGAGGGACTGGAGAGATAGAGAGTAGAGAGAAGGAGAGAGTGAGAGAGAAAGATGATACAACTTGCTGAATACTAAAATTTGACCTTCTGATTACTGAAATTTGACTAAGTCTAAATTTTTTAAGATCTTCCAAAAACTAGAATTTGCATTATAACTCCTAGAGATCTGAAACTACTCTCAAACATCCTACCTATATACATGAAATATAACTCAAAGTATAAGAAAGTAAATGTCCATATGTAATTGCAACTTATACTTAAATGTTTATTTCATGTATATAGTTTCCTTGGTAGAGAAAGAGAAAATGAAAGAGTTTAGAAAAATGCATTCCAAAATTCATTGCAAAAAGAAAGATAACTCACACTTATTCATTCATTGCAAAACTCAAGCCATTTGGCGAGCACCAAATTTGGCACTCGTGGCGAGCCCCAAATTTAGTGCTCTCCAAATTTGGTGAGCGCAATATGTCCTATCACGGTTTTTTTTTGCAATTTGGCACCGAAATTCTGTCGCAGATTGATGCACTTACCCTTTTAACCATATTCATTGGAACATATCCTAAACATAATTTATCTTTTGTTGAAAAGTTGGTAAATTCAATTTGCTCTTCAACCAAGCGATGCTCTAATTGAGCCTTTTGTCTGAATTGTTTGATTTTCTTTCCAAGATTTTACCTTGCAATCATCTTTCAAAGTAATTTTTTCCAAATTCTTGGTAATTTCATTTTCTCATAACTTTAGACAATCTGAGGTTGCTTGGTTCCTTTTCCTTATTTCTAATTAGAACTCCAATTTGACCTTGCTTATTCTGGTTGGTGGAATCATGCCAGCTTTTATTCTTCAGAGGTTGCTTCTTTTTTGAACACTCTGGTCTCTAACCTTTATTCTAAGGTTCCAACTTTCATTATTGATTCCAATTATGATTGCAATACTTTAACCTTGTATTGAATCAGGTCTTTAGTAACATGCCCATTGTTCTACCCAATAATTTTTCAATGTTTTACCCACAAGTTAACAAATATAGCAATTAATTTTTTCTTTTCTAATCCATTAACAATATGTACATTTGAAATAACCTCATTCCAAACTTTCCCATTGCATTACATCAAAACATTACAAAAATCCATGTAATGATTCCATATTACAAAATTTCATGATAACATTACAATTTCCATAGAGATGGATACATGAATACATAGCTTCTAAGAGCTTATCAAAATAGAGATATAAATGGTCAAGATGTCCCTACTTGGTCATACATCCTTGATGTCTCCACATTGGTGCATACATTCTAGATGTCCCTATCATTGGTGCATGCATTCTAGTTGTCCCCAATACTGGTGTGTACATCCCAAATATTAGCTATCAACTGCACGAGGAGAAGCATCACTCAAGCGCTTTTCCACCAATCATGGACTTATTGTGGTCCCCTGCACATCTACCAAACTTGGTAAGATGGCCCTCCCTTTGATGAAGAGATTGGTTTGGTAATCTCATAATTTTCTTAGCCTTTTCTAATCGTTGTGATGTGTCCTATATATCTAGAGCTTACCATCATGTGGCTACAACCACATGTATGATATTCCTAGACTAGAATTCAAATTGGATCACAATGAACTAACAGTGTAAACAATTGCTACTTACACTACTTTGGCCAAAGATTCATCACCCAGTACTTCGAGTGAGGGTCATTTATTTCACCACAATAATTGCTCGATTTGGTTTTTACCATTCGTACTCTATTCATAGGTTATCCCCTTTCCCATGGATTATCCTAACCCCAGGAATAGCCTCCCCATTAACTCATATTTAATTGACATTGCTACTAAGTATCTTAAAATACATAGGCTATCCCCTTTCTCATGGATTATCCTAACCCTAAGAATAAGCTAATGAACCATCTTGTATTCATACTACATCACAACATCAAATGACTCTATTTCAAAAGTACCATTTCAACAATAAATGACTCCATTCAAGAGTATATCTAAATAATAAATAACCCATCAAAGTTATAATCTCATCAATAAATGACCTTAATCAAAAGTATAATCTCCAACAATAAATGAATTCAAACAAGATATAATCAACAATCAAATAATTAATTAGATCATATTGGTTAATCCCAACAAATTGATTCAATCAATAAACCAACCAAATAGGTTATTCTCAACCTTGGGTTTCAATCAAAGTAAAGTAACGACCAAGTGATCATAAGAAAATCATAAAACCTCTCTTTCAATGTACATCAAACATTCATATGTTTACAAAGTTCACTATATTTGAATATAATCTAGAGGACATTATCATGAGAAGAATTTATGCTTTTTCACCTTCAAGTCCTCTTCTCAATACGGCTTTGGTTTGCTGGAATGTGAATCCTCTTTTAGAATTTTGTGAATAGGAATAGACTCCAAATCAAAATAAGAAGATAGCATAACTAGAAAATACATTTCTCTACCCTACCATTGAGTATTGATATAATCATCAAGTTTATACCCTAACGCTAAGGATAAGACTCTCTTCCTACTTTCAAGGAGATACGAGAAATCAATTAAGTATAACCTATCAATATGGTTCTCACAACATTGTAACCTAACAATGATGATATGTATATCATACCATAATTTTCTTTGTAGTAATAACCTCATTACCCACAAGGGTTTACCTAGCATAATAAGCTAACAAATACAAGTTACCTTAAGACATCGATGTAAACCACATTTCACATTTCATTCTACATACGTATAGTATAGAATAACTACGTATAGTCTAAATAAAAACACCATCATCTAAATTGCCATATAGGGTATATAAAAGTATTATCCCAATAGATAGGTTCCACCAAAGCAAGAAACAACCAAGGACATGCAAGCATAAAAAATCATCACAACATACTCAAAACCATTCCTTTCCAAAATAGTAATCAAAACTATTTAACCTTTTCAACATAAAAGACAAAGGTATAGAAACTAGCATGCTTGTATACAAGTTCCAATTGATTAAACTACCTTCCTAGCTCAATTCCTCAAGCCTGATTGATACTTCCTCCAAGATCAACTTAATTCCTTTTTCTAACCTCTCACCAAATCTCTCAACAATCACAAATGCAAAATAGAAAAGAAACTAACTCTTAAGCTCTCAACTCACTAGCACAAAAATTGCAGTAGAATAATGACAGAGTAATCAAAATGAGAAGTGTAGCAAATGGTAGAATGAGCACCTCTATATATACTAAAATGTGAGCAACTAAAGGCTACAAACAAGCTAATACTTCTGCCACCTTTCTATCCTCATGCAACAACTCATCAAACTAGCTTACAGGTTTTCAACACATAACAATCCTCACCATTCAAATGGCCGAGTCAACTTGTTTTAAGGGACAACAAGACTCTTTTACTGATTCAAATAAAAAACAAGCTTCTAAGCAAGTTTTCTATTTGGTTTGCAAATTGAATTCCTTCTTATATTGCTGCCAATTTTACATTGAACGAATCTCATGGCTACGATATTTCTTTTCCAGACTTATTTGCATTAAAAATACTTCTTATGCATTGGTGCCACATTTCATAAATTAGTGCCCTTTAAGATAGCGCGGGTTAGACTATTTCTATATTGCTTAAAATTGTGTTCACTTCATTTTGCAACGTGCACACAACAACACTTATTTTGCTATCATAAAAGATTAAGATTGAGTCTTAAAAATATGTGCTATCTTTGTTGCTCTTCTTTTGGTGATTATTTCTCCCATGTGAGTGCTACAATAGTGCGCTACTTTTATGCCAAGCATATTAATGTATAACAAGCATTGTCGTAGCGCTATATAATGCGCTTAAACTTTTTCAAAGCATTTCAATACATTTTAAAGTATATGGCACCGTTGCATATTGCACTAAGTTTACTATAAGGCATTTGCACCTTATTTAATATAAGCATTTTAATATATATCAACATAGTATATAATATATATTGTATATATCAATATATATAATTATATTCTCATGAATATTGCATATATTAATTCCCATTCAAATATATATTTAAGTAATTATATATATGGATATACATATATATGTATATTCATTTACATGAACGTAATATTATACATATATTAATATATATATTTTAATATACATATATCATTACTTTAATATCCAAACTCAAACACATATAATCCCCTATTCATTGATTGACATATATATATACAAGTATATACATACATATATATATACATATGTCTCATTTTTCCAATCGACTTTCCCATGCATGTATGGGTTATTGAGGGCATGCACATATATATATCTATATACTTCTTTGACTGACATATAAATATGAACACATAAAGAAGAAGAACTTCCATCAAAATGAAGACTCAATCACATAACCTCAAACAAGATCATTCAAAGATTAACCACAAACTAACACAAAACATTCCCAAACCTTGGTAGAGGGTTACCATTTCTTGAACTAACTTGACTCTAATCTAACCAACTAAGATGTGAGTGTGTGTATGCTCTATTAGGCTCTTTCAGGATTACCAGACCAAGCTCCTCTCGTGAGTGATACTCCCCCTCTTGTGCCTGAGGGCTTGACTCCTTCTTACATCCAATTTAGTGTAACATAAAGGTAGTTAGCCGTTCACATATATATATTTGAATCATCCAAGCATTAAGGTATTAATATTGCAATACATATTCATTTGTCGTATTATCCATTAGTATATACAAAATAATCAATCCTTCAAAAGCAATAACATCTTAATGCATATTGACTATATTTAAGTCCTAGTTTACATTTATCATCATATTTAATTACAAGGTAAAAGTAACCCAGTAACTAAGAGATGAGGTGTATCAAGAAGGGGGTGATCCCACAATACTTGTTAACAATTTTTGGCTAAACTAGACACTGAACTAATTTTTTCTAACTAAATCTTCACTTTCAGACACCTATAGCGACTAAACCATGAGCAATTTGAAGATGATGCAAACTAGTGATTTGTGACATTTTGTCTATAGATTCTAAATATATTTTTTTCAATTTTTTTGGAATCAAATTGCACTTCTTTTTCCATCTCCTTCAAAAACTAGTTTTTTTCAGTAAACACCATTTTTAAGGAGTGACACTCACCGTATAATGCATAATTTTTTTCCCTGAAGGATAAAATTCTATTTTTTTCAAATTTAGATTTGTAACTACAATATCTAGTGCTTCCAATTGGTTTCATAGTGTTTTATTGAATATTTTTTCCTTAATCAAGTTTCAAAGTCAAACCAATTACAATTCAGACATAGGCAGACCGTATAACACATAACTTTTTTTGTATGTATCGAAATTCAATTTTTTTTTGGACCAAGGACTTCAATATCTGGTGCACTCACATTTTTCAAATTTTTTTTGATAATCTTCTATTTTTCCATATGTGCAAAATAGAGAGCTTGATTTTTGGTGAAAAACCTATGTTTAATAAAACTAAAAAAACAAATACATAATAAAACCAAAACATATTAAAATTATATTCATTGGATAAATCATTCTGAGGACTACCATCATCCAGTTGGGTCTACGAAGTCTCCTCCATTTTAATCCTCAAACTGAGCTTCAAAGGGAAAAATTATGGGGTTTTTTGGTGCCAGAGGGTGAGAAGGTGGGAAAAGGGGGGTTCAAGCGAACCCCCTTTCCACAAAGGTTTTCTTTTTGTTTTTTTGCCGAGAATGGTGGGACCTTGCATTTAATGGGTTTGCTTGAACCAAGGTTCTAGTGAATCCACTTTGGGTTCACTCGAACTAAGGTTCTAGTGAACTCACTTTGGGTTTGCTCGAAAAAAGTTCGTTCGAACCCCCAAAAACCAATTTGTTTTGCATGGAGTCATTTTTTGCAACTTTTCCTTCCTCACTCGAATTGTAAACCACTTTTGTGGGTTTATCCAAGGATGAGGATTTGTTTTAGAGGAAAGAAATGTAAGGAAGGAATTACAAGAAGTACAGGAAAGAATTAAACTATTGGAATTGGTAAAATCTTATTAACAAAGGGACAAGGAAAGAGAATTGAAAATTCAGGAGTTTGAGGAGAAATTGCATACTTATGGGTATGGGTCTAAATTAGCCTTGCACAACTTGCAATGGTAAAAGCAGGAAACAAAGAGCTTGCAACTGAGAAAAGAAAACCCCCTACTACAAAAAATCCAACCTATCATACAACCATGTCTCTAGGTTACTAGTTATGGAAAGTTACTCAAGAATTCTCTCAGTAGAAGGAGAATTGGAAGAAAGAATAAGAAAGAATAGTTTTAGAGCACATCGAAGTTCTAGAGAGTAAAGAAATTGAGTTGAAAAAGTTAATAGCCAAGGTTGAAGGAGTAGAAGACAAGGCTGCATAGATTGTTAGGTGCAGACCTCCTGCTAGGACATATGCTTTATTCTTACAAGAAAAATTCTTGAGTTATCAATTTAGTAGATTGATCAGTAATCTACCAATTGCAATGAGTAGGAAATTTGATTTTCTCCATATTTTTGTTGATGCCACATTTGATGAACAAGACCAATTATGTGAATTTTATTTACATAATTATGTTTTGTCATATGATATAGATTGAAACCCATTAATGTTTGTGGGTGATCTACAAATTAGGGCACTAGCATCATAGTTCGAGAATAAAAGACAGAGGAGAGAGATTATGCAAGAAAATGTTGAAAGGGAGAAGTCAATTTCCATTCTAATTAGAAAGGAATCCAAAAACTTCCATGTGATCATAGAGGAATGGAAAACACTTCTGCAATACAAAGGTGTGGGTAGAAAAATTCATGAATTTGAGGATCAAGGACTATGATAGAATGCAAAGATTTACTGTAGGACTCATCCATTGTTGTTATTAATTTGTGCAAGAAAGGTGAGACAACTTAACCCCTATGTTGAAAAGAAAAGATCCCAAATATATTTATAATTTTGTATGCATGCTTGAAAGAACACACAGGTACATGGATATTGCTAAAGAAAAAACCCTTAAATGGATACCGCTCACTTTCCAACCACCAATGCTTCTCTACCTAGTGCCACATTGGACAGAGGAAAAGAATGAGGAATGTGAGGAAACCGAGGATACCAGGGTGGGCAAAAAATTACATGCTATGGAGGATTTTATTTGAATTAGATTAGTGGAGTGAATATTATTATAGATCTCAGGGAGATGACTTTGTATTACAACCTCTAGCCCTAGTTGATTTTCTCGAGGACAAGAAAATAGGTAGTTGGGGAGAGTGATAGGTCTAATTATTAGTTAGTTTTATGATATTTTTATGCATACTCATAGAAATTTCCAAACACTTATCTCATACATATTCCTACACCTTACTATCTTTTATGATCATTATGCAAACCTAAACCTGATTTGAAGTATATGGCAATATGGTTATGATGTGATAGTTATTGTATAATTGATGTGTGGATATGTATGAAGTGGAATAGATATTTATGCTTAAGCTATGGTTATTATTATTGTCTAGTTGTTCTTTGAACTAAATATTTGCAGCCAAGGGGCCATAGGAGTTAGACTGTAGCCCGCAACAACTATGAGGCATAACTCGCAACCAAAGGAATTTCCAGACAAAGATGCGAGGGAGGTTCCAGAATAAGCTGAGTGTAGTAATTGTATAAACAAAGGCACTTATTGAAGATGATTGTGCATCATTATAGAATTCAATAAATAAGCTAAAGGAGAAAAACTCTATTACTTTTAGGAGTCCAGTGTGACTGTTTTAATAGTCCATGTTCTAATTCTTGTTGTAGCTGAGTCATAGTTCTATTTGGAATCTTCTTCCTTTTTCAGTTATGGTTTAGTTGATCAGAATTTATCACTCTGTTATATAGGGAATGATGATTTATGATTTCAGTTTAGAGTCCTTATTTCAATAAACTCCCTGTACCTATATGTATGGTTTGGTGGTTGAGGTGTTAGTGTAGACACATAAAAATGACCTAGGCGTACAAGCCCTATTTTTAATCTTTTCATCCTAGCATAATTATGACATTTTAATTATGTTTCTAACTCACTTTCGACTATTAATTAAATAATTCATATTCATATCTGTTTATTCTTCATGATTATTAAATAAATAAATTTTAATTATTTATTTAATGTGTCCCTAATTGTCTAATGTCTTTCTATAATTAAATAAATTTCTTAATTTATTTAATTATTTTTGTTCATTATGTATTCCTAATTATTAAATAAATAACTTTATTTATTTATTTAATTATGTCACTAATTAAGTCCTCTTCTTTCTAAAATTAAATAAATTCTCATTTATTTAATTTTGTCCACTTTCCACTATAATTAAATAATTGTGTTTAATTATCTAATTATTCATTAGCCTCTTCTCTCCTAAATTAAATAAATTTCAGTTATTTAAAAGGTTCCCTTTGTCACATTCTTCTATAAATTAAATAATATCTCTATTATTTAATTTCCACCTAAATTAAATAACTTTTAATATTTAATTTCTTCTAAATCTTATTTATTTAAAATAAGTCCCACTTTCTAATTTCCTCTTTTAGTAAATAATTTAAATTAAATTGTTTACCGTCACATGATCCCACCACTTTTGAATTAAATTAATTTTTAATTCAAAAGGTCAACGTCACCTCTTCAATCAAATAATTTTAAATTATTATTTGATCCTCCAACAACTTTGTTTTGTGTGCCCAGAATCTCTTGTCACATGTATTGTCAGCCATTGATTTGATTTTCTAAAAATCAATCTTGTCCATTTATTTCAAATCTGACCTAATGTTGCCCTAACCCTAATTATGGGTTGTTATATTGAATCTCCTCCATTGATTCTAGGGCACATGCTAACTTTTAATCTTGGCCATCCACACGAAATTGCATTTTCTATAAAATGGCAATTTTGATCTCATTTGGCAAATCTTGCATTTTCATATCTTGCAACCTCACATCTTGCAGTCTCATTTTATTTGCACTTTCATACTCTTGAATGTTTCTTCATTTGTCATAGGCATATTTAGATTTTATTTGACATAGTTTAGACATTTTTAGATGCTTTCTATTTGTAGTAGGGCATAGTATAGCATACATTCATTCAAAATCCTTCAACATTTGCTTAGGGCTTGTCATTTCCATTGGCTTGCTCATCATAAATTTGAGGGAAACTACATATTTCAGCAAGTTGAGAAGGTATAATGGAGGTCAGTCATGGAGAATGAAGATATCTGGTGAGATTGTTTCATCTATTTCTTTGCACTTCATTATTACTTTGGGTTTTTATGTTTTGCATGTGATATTGCTAACACTAGGAAAATTCCCATTGTTACAGTTAGTTAAGTTGGTTAATTATTCAGTGGAATATATAACAATTTAGATACTTTATGTTTTAATACTTTTTTTTACATAAATAATGTTCATGATCTTATGAATAAGATATTTCAACAAAATCTTAGATTGTGACATTCTGAGTTATGCAATGAATGGTTGTTCATTATTGTCACAATTACATTAATCTAAGGAGCTAGTGTTACACCCCATTTCATAGTCACCGAGTTACCTTTACCTTCATAAGTAAATATGATGGTAGATGTTAATTGTGACTCTAATATGTTTGTCAGATGAATGAAATACTGAAATATTCAATAAGATGTTATTGATTTCGAAGGAATGAATATGTTTTATATTGATGGAAATTGAGATAAATAAATATGAATAGCAATATGATTGCAATGTGAATGATTTGATAATGCAAATGATTTATGATGCTAATAGATTTCATGTGGATGGAAAACTATTGTTATGATACACTAAGTTGAATGTAGAGATAGGTTCAAGCCCTCAGACTCAGGAGAGGAACTTGGTCTGGTAACCTTAATGAGGCCTAAACTAAACTCTCACACACCCACATATAGAATGGTTAAGTCAAGTCGTAGTTTCAGGAAATTGGTAAGTCATTCCTTAGTATGGTTTGTTCATGAATTAGATAGGTTGTGATTTTTGAGAGTGTTTGGATTTGTGTTAAGTGCTTGGTTGGTGTAAGCTCTTCCTTATATGTTCCTTATACATAATCGATTAGAAATATATACATAGAATGTATATATATATATATATGTATATGTATACATAAGCATGCTAATAATAAACCCATGCAAATAAGTTAATACATGCATGAGCATACGAAGGTAGACATACCTCTACATGCTCATGGATAGATTGCTCATGGGCATGAGAGTATCAAATGGATAAATAGACATGTATATATATGGATATATACATCAAATATATATGTGACTAATCAATAAGTTGGAAAACATATGCGAATGATTGTATAAGTAAAATATGTATAAGTGATATATACATATATACACATATATACAAACATTGACATACATATATGTATTGACTATTAGAGATTTTAGGCTAAATAATAGAAGCAAACAAATAATTCAATTCGTAATATTGTGCTTCCTCATTGTTTTAATTCAATACATATTACATATTCATAGGATTGGACTCTCCTATTTTGTAGAAGAGATCCTATAACAACTCTCTAATATAGATGAGCTATTTTAATAGCTCATAATACAAACAAATAATCATACTAAAAAACCTAACAAATAATAGAATATTCAACCACCCATAATTACGTGAGTTGTTATTACAACTCACCTTTACTATAGCACAAATTATTATTCTAACCCATGTGAACAATAATTCCCAACACCCCCCTTTAGTGTGAACATGGAGAGAAAGACCATCACAGAACTTCGAAATAGAATCGTATGCCTATGCATACTTTTAGGTCTGCATACTGCTATCTGGATCTTTCTGCACATTATCACCTACATACGAGAACTTATCCCGCTTTCACTTCTAGCGAACTTATCACCGACCGACCATACTTCCAAGAAGTCCGACAGTCAGAGGATCTCTATAGTCAGCTTCTCTCCTATACAAGTGTTTACAATATCGATGATGTCCATATTCTCCACCTTAGCACTTCCAACTGTAGTAAACAAACTCCTGTGGCTCATGATCCTGATTCAAAACGAAAGGCACCTCCCATCAACCTTTCATGGTTTTCACACAGGCTTACCAAAAACTTGGACATGAACAAGAACCCATCAACTGTCCATCTCGTGTAGTTTTTTGGATCCTCCCACAAACCCTTTCAAGATCCATGAACTTCATTACACTGGTGCTTTTGTTCACCACTATGCTTGTACAACAGGGAATGGAACATTGTGTGTTATTCCCCCCCATAATGTGAAATTTCCACTTATTCACACAAATTGTAACAAATCATATCATGTTGCATAAAAGGAATTAAAATGTCACCAAAGCTGATGAGAACCCTCGTTGTTGGTGACTGATGAGAGGATGCTAATTGTCCTCCAACCTCCATTGCCTCCTGCATCCAATTAATTTTCTAGTTAGCAAATTTGTCTCTTGAGACTCATTTCATCAGTTGTGAGGAAATAATATATCTCCCCCCCTTGATGTCAACTTCTCACATGTAATGTCGGGTACCACTGATCGTGCACTCCAAATACACTTTTGAATTTTGATACATATATTTTAGATGACACACCAAATATAGACTCATAAAAATGGACCCTATTCTAAACAGATGATACAAATTAACTTTTGACAAGACAATAAAAAATACGTGAGTATATAACTTAGAAACATGGCTAAGACTAAGACCAAGACCAAGACTTAAAAAAAATATAAAATTAAGCCTAAAATTTCAATTGCAATAATCATGAAGAAACCAACCAATATTTATCTTTAGATTTCATTTTGCTTGTTGTTCTCCACAGGCAGATCAAAATCTGCACCTCAGTCAACAATTTCATGGCAATGAGCCACCAGTGGTTTGAATGAATGAGAGCCTGATTATTGAACAAATAAGAGCCGATGTCTTTGAGTTATTCCTCCACCAAATGATGCAAAAAAACATAAACCCTCAAGCACGCATCAACTACACAATGTAGAATGTCAATCTGCAAGAACCTTGGCACCAATCTTATCTAGTTCGATATGGCTATGATCTCCATAGAAAAACAAGGGGGAAACAAAGCCGATAACAAGAAAGTTATGGTCGGTAAATATGTAAAAGGACTATTAGTGAGATTGAATAAACAATCCACTATGTATGTGCACAAATATTATGGCCTCATGACCCCTTGGAAATATGAATTAGCCACTCATGCCTCCAAGACCTCTACGAGGTGGTCAACAGTGAGTAAAAACTCTTTAATGATTGATCTGCAGATATACAATCCTTCACCAATACTGTGTGAAAACCAAAGCAAGTGATTTCATACGAAGTGGTGAAGCTGATCCTCTAAACAAGTGGATGGATCTTCACAGATCTGGTAGTACGTGGGCTTCAAAATTTTCACATACTATGAAATTTCAATGAAATGGCTCCAAGGAACTCACATTGATCATGCCAATATATAGTGCACATCAATAGTTTGACTTGGGATCTGCAAAGAATCAATGATCTGGGAATTACTAGTGGAATTGGTCAAGGTGAACAAATCGCAGAGAGATACAAAGAATAGGCTGCCACCCAATGAAATCTTCTAATAATGAACAAAAATATAAATGCACCTATACTATTCTAGTCCTACAATTAGGAGGATCAAAATGAGATCATATTACAACCCTACTCATGAGAGAGTCAAGGCTTATTTTTCTCTGATACCATATTAGAGATTTTAGGCAAAATAATAGAAGCAAGCAAATAATTCAATTCGTAATATTGTGCTTCCTCATTGTTTTAATTCAATACATATTACATATTTATAGGATTGGACTCTCCTATTTTGTAGAAGAGATCCTATTAAAACTCTCTAATATAGATGAGCTATTTTTAATAGCTCATAATACAAACAAATAATCATACTAACAAACCTAACAAATAATAGAATATTCAACCACCCATAATTACGTGAGTTGTTATTACAACTCACTTTTACTGTAGCACACATTATTATTCTAACCCATGTGAATAATAATTCCCAACATTGATGTAATGGGATGTCCATACACGTATATCTATATATGTATACAGATGTACATATGCATATAAATATATATACACATAATATTATTATTATGGATGATAGCATGAAAATATGCATTCAAATATTAATAATTTATTATTGATTGATTAATGAATATATATACATATATAATAATAATAGTTATATATATACATACAAATATATAAAAATGAGTTTACATGCTTTATAAAGCGCTTGAATGAAAGTATTATAGCACTATTATTAACATAGCACATATATGCATATAAAACCCACACCATAGATAATGAATCCAATGCATAAAGCATAGCAATCAAACATAGTGGTAATGTGAATATATCACAAGTGTATAATGCATATAAAAATGAGAATAAGACTCCTCATGGGTTATCAAGTTGATAAGCATGCATTAAATGGAGTTGACACTTTTTGATAAGTGTTGGATGTAGAACATAGACCAAGTCAAAAGCTTTAAATGCTGAAACAAGAATAAGACTTATTCTTCAGAGGGAAAACATCAACCAAGTTAATAGGGAATGAGGCATTTTGGTGGCGCCAACTTATGAAATTGCTTAAACTAAATAGAAGTATGTTGTTACAAATCAATTTGTTGTCGATTAACATGTGCTAAAATAAACCGGTCAAACCATAGTTGGCTCAATAAGAGGTCGATATGTTGTTCTATTAGCTGAGTATTTACTAGAATCACTGCCACCTTTTTCCTGGAAGTGTTGATTCAAATTATATTGTTGTGTGGTGTCAATTTTCTTAGCATACCTATAGGCATCATTGTCTCATGTTTTTGTATAAATAGATGAGCTATTCTCCTAATTTGGACACCCAATTCACTTTCATTTTGCTACATTTTATCTACTTTGTTCTTGTTGAGATTTTTTATTGTGAGGAGAGAGTTATGAAGATAGTTTTTGAGAGATATTTTATAAGAGGATTTGAAGAATTGATCTTGGAGGGATTGAGCTAGGGGTTAGCTTATGACTTATTCAATTGGAGTTAGCGTATAACATGCATGAGATTCTATTCTCTCTTTATGTTTAAACTATTTTCAGAAAGATTGAATGTCTTGATTGTTTTGCTTGGAGAAATGCATTAAATTGCTAGAATAGAGAAATGATCTGTTTGCTTATTGGGAAGGAAAAGAATCTGGTTGTTATGAATTTATTATGAGTGTTTGTACCTACTCCATATTAAGGACTAGATATTATCAATATTATTTTATATTGCAATTGATGAAAACGTGAATAGCTTAAAGAAGTTATTTAATACTTTTATACCCTATATAGGAACTCAAATGATGATGTTTTTACTATACACAAACAATTTATACTATACGTATAAAGAACATGAAAAGTATCGATGTCATGAGGTAATTTGATATTGTTAACTTACAATGCTAGGAAACCTTGGGAATGATAAGTTTAGCAATATAACAATAATGTTTGTATGAAAGATATGATAGGATGAGATGTATTATTGTTAATCTATAATTGAATGATCACTTTATCATTGCTTTACTTGATTATTGATTAAAACCCTAGGTTGAGATTAACCTATTTGGTTGGGTTGCTTATTTGTTCTTTTCTTGAAACACATAGGTTGAGATTAACCTACATGATCGGATTGATTGTTGATTGTTGACTTTATCTTAGGATTAAGGTAAAACAAGGTTGAGAGTAACCTATGTGATTAATTTGATCACTTGAGTTTGTGACTTACTATTTGGTTGGAGCCATAGGTGGATTACTATAATGAGATGGAATTCTTACCTGATTGGTTGTTTTACAATCTTGATATGAAGTCATTTTATTGATGAAAAATATACTTTTTGATTAGTCTTTTATTGGTGAGATTACACTCTTGAATAGGGTCCTTTATTGTAGCGTATATTTTTTAATGAGTCATTTATTGATATGATTATCATTTTGATTGAGGCCATTTATTGTTGGAATCATCTTTTGAGCTAAGGTCATTTATTAGTGAGATTATACTTTTGATGATCATTTATTGTTGTGATATATTCTTGAAAGGAATCATTTATTGATGAATGTATGTGATAAGATGAAGCTTACGTGGCTATACTTAGATTATGAAGTTAATATTCGTAAGTTAGAGCCATGAGAGCTCGTAGGTTATTCCTATGATTAGAGTATCCAATGAAGGGATATCTTATGCATGAGAAATACCTAGTAGAAGTAGCATTATGAGTTTAAAAGGGTATAGGTTGTTCCTATGGTTAAAGATTACCTCATGAAGGGATTAATTATGCATAGTGAATAAATTATCTTCAGACAAATCGAGCTAAGGAAGTCCATGTGATCTAGGATGACTTTTTATATGAAACTTTGGCCAAACTAGTGTAATTTTCCATTGGTTATGCTGTTAATTTCACTGTGTTCCTTTTATGCATGCTAGTTCAATATTTCCATACAAGTTAGGATGTATACAATATCTAATCATGTAGGGCACAACACTGAGCTCAAATAGGCAGTAGTTATGAGGTTATAAAAACAACTTCTTTGTTGAAGGGAGGGCCATCTTACCTTATGTAGTAGATGTGTGGGGGACCGCATAAGAGTCCGTGGTTGGTGGAAAAACGCTTGAGTGATGCTTCCCCTCTATAGTTGGCAACCAAGGTTTGGGGATGTTACGCCAGTGTTGGGGACAACTAGGATGCTTGCACCAGGGAAAGATGACATCTAGAATGTATGCACCAATGAGGCGACATCTGGATCATTTGTTCATCTATTACTGAAGGAAGCTTAGAAGAGCTATTTATGTATCTTGTACCTATTTATATGGAAGGTTGTAATCATGAATGCTAAAATTGAGTTTATTCAATATGAAATCTATTTTATCAAAAGATTTGTGAAATTACAATTAAATGCAATGGAAGTTTGGAATAGTGTTTATTTCAAATGTGCATGTAATATACTTATGGGAAAATTAAAAAAATTATTGCTATGTTATGGCATCATGGTTCATTCACTTAAGGTGAAAACTTTGAAGGTTTAGTAAGTTGAACACTGGGGTTTTTACAACTATATTTGGGTTAAATCAATGGAGACAATTTTGAGCATAATCATAACTTAAGCTAAACATGCTAGATCCAACAGATTTTAAGCAATATTTAACTAGTTAAGTCAAACTCCCAATGAAAATCTTGAAAGCATCAAACCAAACAACCATTAAACAAAACATGAAATAAATCGGAAATGCATAAAGGAAACCTAATTTAATACTTCAAACCTCATCCCATTGGGGGATTCGTGTTGCATATGATGTGGAATGTCAGCCCTTTCCCAATCCCTTAGATGAAACAAGCTTTCTAATGGATTCTATTGTTAAAAGTTGGAGAAAATAGATGTAAACTAAGCTAAAATGATGCTAAATGCTAAAGATGGATACAAATGGATGAAAGTGAGTATGAAAATGTGCAACATAACATTGCTAAAATGGAAGTGGATCCATTTCTCATATAAATGAGGAGTATTTATAGGAGAAATGATTGAATTAGCGGCTAGGATTGATTTGATCAATCAATGGATGAGAAACAATGAGAGGTGAAGGTATGGATCAAGGATTATCATCAATGGATGAGAATGCAAGTTGACAAGGATCAAGGATTTAAACAATGGCTCTCATTGATTCAAAGAAGCACACTTCCTAAAAATTAGGAAGTTGTTAGAAGATATTTCCCATTTTGGAGGAGTGTAAATGAAGGAATATTCTATGGGAATATTCCCTTGGAAGTGGGAGGGTGAGAGAAATTAGTTAATTAAGTAATTTAATAAATTACTTAATTGTGTGAGATGGAAGAAATTAGGGATTTTAATTAAATAATTAACTTATTTAATTAAAGGTGGATAATGACATTTAATTAACTAATTAGGATTATTTAATCAAATGAAAAGGCTTTAGGGGTTCAATTTAAATAATTTGCATTATTCAATTAAATAAGATGAAAATTAGTGTGAAAGGGGCGAATTAACCTAATAAAATTGATTATTAGATTAATAGATGAAAATGATAAATTTAATTAAACAATGAAGATTATGTAATGAAACGGTTGAAAAGGGGTGATTCAAGATGAAATGGTGTTAATAATCAAATTCAAATGTGTAATATCAGTCAGAATAATTTATTTTTTGGTTGGTAAAATATATGTTTTTTTATTATCAAATTATAATGTGAAAATACAAAAAATACGAAATATCTATTCATGAGTGGCTGAAGCCAGCCTAGCCATGATCCAACCGTGAACACACCAAAATTACAAACCCAGCCTAGAAATTTACAGTCGCCAACCGAGTGCATAAACGCTCAAGTCAAAACAAAATTCATAAGCTCCACTACCTGATACACCCCCAAAGTAAAATTTACAAAATTGGTGGCATTTTCATGACTGCAGGCAACCAGTAGTCGAACCAGTAAGAAGAGTAAAAGAAAACAAAAAAGGGCACTAAGCTACCCCCATTCATACCCTGCGACCACACCCTCAACTAGAACTGCGACCACGAGCCCTGTTGTTGCCTCGCGCTTCCCCACGACCCCTCCCACACAACCCACCACAACTAAGAGCCCTCCTCTGAACCTCCATGTCCATCCACACACCAACCAACTTGAAGTGAAAGAGTTTTGGATTCATTTTCTCTTTGGGAATCCCAACAACAATCGCCAATTCAAAATCATGCACATAGTCCATAATGAAAGCCCAATATTTTTTGGCCTCTACCTTCCTTTCCAAGGTATTGCTAAGAGATTTGTGCAAAATAAAGGGGTGCCATTGGTGAGGCACACCCGGGAAGCCAATCTAGTCACCATCAGCGGTAAAGAAACCACGCCCTAACACTGCACAAGCCAACAATTCTTCCAAACCAACCCACCATTCTGATTTGATACACCATTCCATCACCCTTCGAACCTCCTCCCATGAGCTGAAATGGAGGCCCCATGCACAAAACAAAGAAGGGATGTTTGTATTTGTGTGGTGACAAAATTTGGAAACCAAAAATTCTGTTCCCAAGAGAGCCCAGACCAAACCGAGGAAGAAAGGGTCACCTATGGCAAACACATTCTTCAATCTTTCATCTGTGTCTAGTCCCTGAAAATCCATCTGTTGCTTCGAGGCATTGAGAGAGAAATTTGCTTCTATTCTCCTATAGACACAACCTTTGGCATGCACCAACGACAAACTACAAAAACAAATTGGACAAAAATGGGAAGGAGTAAATATGCCTCGATCTCTCCCAACATTCAAAGCCCTTGTACCAACGTAAAATGCAATAATTCCACTCCACATCAATCAACCGCTTCATTAATGAGGCTGACATCAACCACCACCTTTTATCCCTCCTACCAAATCTCCGCTATATTTGATCCAAACTGCTCAACCACTTTCACTACCATTTTAGATAGTTGATCTACTAAAGCGTTGCCTTCAGGGTAAATATGAGAAATTTTAAAATTTCATTAATTGTTGAGCTTGGTTCAGATTATGTTAACTATTTTGTCAGGTTTATAAACTTGTGCTTTACCATTAGCAATCACATTGAAAATCACCTGCAAGTCCCCTTCTAGATGCAATCTTTCTACATGGAGCTTGTTTGCCAAATCCACTACTAGGAGTGCAGCTTGCACCTCCACCTCGTTATTTGTGTCTTTCGCCAACTTCTTAGTCTCAACTGCTAAAATTTTATCGGTATCATCATGAGCAATGCACCCAACCCCCGAAGGACCTAGATTACCTTGCGACACCCCTTCAAAATTGATTTTTATCCACCCCCTTTCAGGTTTACATCACTGAACTGAAGCCCTTGCACGGGTAGAGGGATGAACCCCTGAAGACCCATTAACGAGTATCAGTCAAAACAATTTTAAGTGTCTACATTTTTCCCCTCTTTGAAGTGAGGTACATGTTACATTGGTTCAAAGACTTACACTTTTTAGATTTACACTACTACTTAGATCAATTGTTTTTTAAAAGTCTTGATTTATGGGATGCCCCACTATTGCCCCAGCGAAAGGAATTAAGTTGGTACCTTGCCCCCTCGAGAGATCGGGCGAAAATTTTGATTTTTAGGTTGAGATCATGACAAAGATTCAGGATCAGTTCAGCTCAGAGAGGACATAAAGCTACTTCTTTAGAAAGATAAGATATTTGATGTAGACAAATTTTATGATGTATAGACAATCATTGACCATGGATAGCCTCATGTATATTTTGATATATATCACATAGATTCGATACTTGGATAGAAATTTTAGTAAATATATAATAAAAAGAAGATAAGATGGATAGGATGAGATAGTGGCAAAGTGAGATGGATATTGATTAACCACTGTTTTTGAGATTGATTCAAAAGTCCAACAAGCTTATGATTATTTGTGACTTTATTAGATATGGTGATGAGAAAGATGATGATTTGCTTGCTTCAAGGATTGAGA
The DNA here is from genome assembly GCA_007115665.2 of Sequoiadendron giganteum. NCBI lineage: Eukaryota > Viridiplantae > Streptophyta > Pinopsida > Cupressales > Cupressaceae > Sequoiadendron > Sequoiadendron giganteum. The sequence continues at coordinate 407,799,286 of CM021106.1, forward strand.
TACTTTATCATATCATTCCTTATTTTTGATATAACACATAGACACAATGCATCAAGGTATTTATAACCAGGATGGTGTTGTATCTAATGCAATTGACTTTGACTTTGCAAACAAATAGGATTATCCTTTCTCACAATTGACATACGAAAATCTCATTGGAATGTATTTAATAAGTTTAGAACATCTCAGACCAAAGTATATGCAATAGCCAACAATTTATTCAAAACGACCTCCCTACACACAACAAAGCAAGTATTTTTCAAGGTTATTTTATGAGTGTGTGAGGGGGAAAAATATTAGAATGCAAAGCAAGACAAATGTAATGAACTGAGAATCTATCTAATCCAAAACATTTAATCTAAGATCTTATTCCATCACTTATGAAATAAACAATCTAAGCTATTCAAATTATGTGCTGAAATCTTATGATTAACACAATGAATTCAAAGTAAAAGAGAGATTACCATCCCATGTCGGAGTGTGTTTGCATGATGTTGGGTTGTTTGTATCACTATAAAGCCTCCATTATTGTGTCATGAAAGCTTGAAGAAGGATGATGATGTTGGTTGACCAAAGGTATGATGAAGCTCTATCAATGGTGATCTTGACAACACTTTGTTGCATAAGATATGTTGATTCTCCGATCGTTTTTTAGAGGAAATGAGGTTGTTATATAGATTTCAAGTTTTCAGATGAATGATCAAGATTAAACAATGTTGAGTCAAGATTTACAGTTGAAGGTTGTTGAGAGGATTTAGATTGATCAGTCAACTATGTTGATTGATCATAGGACTAGATCTGTGAGACAATTTAACCAATTTAGATTGGTCAATCAACTAGATAGATTGAATAGTCAATCTTAGTTGACATAAAGAGTGTGCGAGTTAAGAGAGTTGATGAAGAGTTAGCTAAGTAGATATTTTAGTCAACTAGTAGAAAGTATTCGTTATGTTTGAGGAGATTGTGCATGAAGAGATAATGAGACAGTTTAACTAAATAAATATTTTAGTCAACTGATTTAGAAGAGCTAGTTAAGTTTTTGAGAGAAATTAACTAATTAAATAATTAATTAATATCAAGAGGAATGTGCACATGTGAATTTGACTTTAATAAATAAATTTTATTTATTAAAGTGATGATGTTGAATGATTAAATAATTTTATTTAATTATTTAATTTGGAAAGGGGAAAGTTGTTTAGTTAAATAATTACTAATAATCATTTAATTAAATTACAAGAATAGGTGGGGTTAAATAATTAAAATAATTATTTAATGTAGAAGTTGAAAGATGATTAAATGAAGAGTTAACTAAATAGATTGTTTAGTCAACTAAGAGAAAGTGGTAGTTATGTTTAAGGGAATAATGCATGGAAAGATAATTGAATAGTTAACTAAAGGAAGAATTAGTCCATGTGGAAAAGATAATTAATTAAATTAATTAATTAATATTAAGAGGAAGTGCATGATGAATTGTTTTTAATAAATAAAATATTATTTATTAAAAGGATGATGTTGAATGAATAAAATAATTTAATTCAATTATTTAATTTGGAAAGATGGGATTAAATAATTGAAATAATAATTTAATGTAGAAGTTGAAAGATGATTAAATAATATTTAATTTTATTTAATTTATGAGGAGGGATTGATTGATTTAATTAATCAATTATTTTTGGAGTTGAACGCGCAAATCAAGTTTGACTTTAGCAAACAAAGTTGCATTAGTTTGATTGGATTTTTGATGATATTTTGAATAGTTTTATTTGATTTATTCAAATTTGGAGGGAAAGTGAGTTAATTAAATTATTATGATTTAATAATTTAATCTACTTAGCAGAATAAATTTAATTAGTGATATAATTAAATAATTGGTGTTATTTAATTAATCAGGAAGAATAAAGTTAGATTAGGACTATATTAAATAAATAAAATTTATTTAATTTTTTGAATTTGATAAAAACATGAATTAATTAAATAATATCGTATTATTCAATTAATAGTAGAAATTAGGTTTTTAGGATTTTATTAAATAAATGAACTTTATTTAATTAGTCGAAAATGATGAAAAAGTGAATTAAATAATGTATTATTATTTAATCAATAGAAGAAATCAAGATTTTTTCTTGATGTAAATGATGAATTTTAGTGTTAAAATGATAGTTCACAGGCTAGGACAATTTTAGGTGTCTACATTTTGCCCCTCTTTGAGACAAAGTACTGGTTGCTTTGTTTCAAAGAACATTGCCCTGGTATGCCCCAGGCGCAAGAGTTGCCCCAGTATGCCCCAGACGAGATAGCTTGGTGCCCCCTCGGGAAATTTGGTAAAAATTTTGGATAATGAAACAAATTTTTTGATAAGCTGATGTGATTCATTAAGAACTAACAGAAGAAATGGTGACAAAAAGAAAATGTTAATAATAAATGAAGAATAGTTGATGTTGTTAGTCATTGATGAATTTGCTTTCACTTTGCTTGGAGACTTTACATTTTAAACAATCCTTATTGTTATAGCAAACAAATATGATCCACCAGTGTATTAATAGTGTATTAATGACCTGCAAGATGGGGTTAGATGAATCCTAGCCTAGAATGAGTGACAACTGTTAGAGTAATAATTTATTACGCTTAATTAATTACATCATATTGGTTAATTAATTAAGTCACTTATTCCTCTAGTTTCTTAAGCTAAACTTAGGCGCATTAATAATTATTTATTAATTATTAAGTGTGCACACTAGGGTTTCATTTAGGGTTTCCCTTTTAGGGTTTCTTGATCTCCTTCATAAGGATTGATCTCTTTGTAATAACTGAGATTCTAATAATGCATTTTACACTTTGAGGTTTGCAGAACATCTTCTTGGTTTTGCATGTCTTTTGCATGTGACAGGTATCCATTTGCATGCAGGTGATCTTGGATTCTAACATGGTATCAGAGCTCCAGACCTGCCGCTGCCTGTTCGTGATCTGAAGATATGGCTTCTCAGTGAGTTTCAAGTGCAAGGGTTTCCACAGGCATCTTTTCTAAAAGATCTGGGGGTAGCCAATTTTTTGGCATAGTATGGGCTCAAACGGACGTCACCATCGCGTTCGCAGCGCCCAAAAACCCTAGAAACGCCTGTCAAATCGTCCATTTTCGAGCAGTTGGTTTCTGAGGCAAAATTTTTTGCTAGGGAAGCCGTACGGCCTCCCCAGCACGCTTCACGAGACACGAAAATCAAAAAAAAATAAAAAAACCCGATCTCGGGTTTTCGTGTACCAAACGGCTCCGCCCGCCGATCATACATGGCACCACCTCTGCCCGCCCCCCCCCTGCTAGCCCGCGGGGTGACCAACGGCCTAAAAATTTTTCTGCAGGGAGTGATTTTTTGCGGTGACGGCTTGCAGGCCGTCAAATTTATGCCCGTGAACCGCTGACGTCAGCATGACGTCAGCGTCCGTACGGCCTCTCCTTGCCCCTCCTAACCCTAGTTTTCTCTAAAGAAGCAGTTTTTTTCTTTTTTGCATAACTTGGGCATACGGTATCGAAATTGGGCAAACGAGATATCGCCGGAAAGCTGGTTCCGAGCACTTTCATTTGGTGCAGTTTATTTTTCAGTATTTTCCTGTTTTACTGCATTTATTGCTGGTTGAAGTCAGATGTACTTTTTATGCTTCCGAGCTCATAACTTTTTGCCACGATCTCCGATTTTCGCTATCTTTGCGGCGTTGGAATGGTATTGAGGAGCTCTATGTTGCTGTCCATGCACTTTTTTCTGTATCTGTCCCAGGTTTTTCATTATTCCAGATTTGGCCCGATGGGTGTTTTGGAGATTACTTGGATATTTTGACAGTTGGGAGAGTGCTTCTTGCATCTTTGCACTTCATTTTCAGTGATACATCATTTAATAATCGACTGCTGCTTCATAGATTCCAGAGTTGTTCCCGTTTGGAGTTTTCGAGTGTTCCGTGGCATCGGGTCTGCTGTTGCATGATTATGATTCCGATATGGTTTCTTGTAGACAGAAGTATCTTTCCTTGCTTGCCAGATTGCGGTTCCAGTGTTACTCTACAGTGTTCTTCCAGTGCTTCTTTGCAGCATGTCATATCATTGTAGGGGGGTTTTGTCCCACTGGGTTTTCCTCCTCTACCTCTTTCTTGCATTTGTAAATGGGTACCTGATCAGGCCTAGTTGCCGGGACCCATCTTTTCTTGCATGCATCTTATTCTAGTGTTTTAGCTTCTTCCTAAGTTCATCTTAAGGGGGGGTGTTAGAGTAATAATTTTATTACGCTTAATTAATTACATCATACTGGTTAATTAATTAAGTCACTTATTCCTCTAGTTGCTTAAGCTAAACTTAGGCACATTAATAATTGATTAATTATTAAGTGTGCACACTAGGGTTTCATTTAGGGTTTCCCTTTTAGGGTTTCTTGATCTCCTTCATAAGGATTGATCTCTTTGTAATAACTGAGATTCTAATAATGCATTTTACACTTTGAGGTTTGCAGAACATCTTCTTGGTTTTGCATGTCTTTTGCATGTGACAGGTATCCATTTGCATGCAGGTGATCTTGGATTCTAACAACAACTAGCACTTCTAAGCTATAAAACCACACCTAAACAAGAGAATACAATGAAAGCATAAAGAAAACAATAATATCAAATAACAAAACTCCCCATGCTTGATCTTCAATCACTTCTCTTGCTCTCCTATTTTGAGCCTTATGCAACTTTCCTCTCAAATTTGTTGTAGTAGTTGTGCAAAACCTGCAAATGATAAGTAGAAGGTTGGAGAATATGAGTTGTTAACTTGAAAATGGAGGAGAATGGTCTCTTTTATAGACAACCATTCAAATAGACGACCGAGATCGATCCTCTAGAAGGATTCCAAGATCAATGAATGAGAATGAATGAGAAGGAGGTTATGAAATGAAGGGTCAAAATTGATTTTTTGGAAGGATGCCAAGATCAATGGTCGAGAATTGATGCACCAAAAAGAGGTGGGAAATGAAGGCTATGATGCTCGACGACTATGATAGAAATGAAGGCTTATGACAAAGACGACTATGACAAAAATAAAGGCCATGAATAGGGCATCTTTGACCAAAAGGGAGGGATAAATAAATAACTTATTCAAACATGGAGAAAGTGGACAAGTAGAAAATAAATGATTCATCCAAATTATTTAGTTGGAGAAAATAAAAAAGGAGCATTTAATTAAATTAATCAATTTAATTAAATAGGAGGGGAGAAATTTAGACATTAAATACTTAATTTGAATTAATTATTTAAAGGGGAGAGGAATGCCACGTAATTAAATAATCCTGATAATTATTTAATTATGGAAGAATGACAAGGTCAAATAATTATTATTATCCGACTGTAGACAAATGACGTAGGACAAATAATTATTTATTTAATTATTGAAGAAAGAGGGTGTTAGTGACATAATTAATTTATTTTAATTGATTAGGGTAGAATAGAGATTAGAAAATGAATTAATTAAATAATTAAAATTAATTAATTAATAGAAGAATATGATGGAGCATAATTAAATAATTAAAATTATTTAATTATTAGAGGATGACGACCAAGGAAAAATGTTGCTTGCAAACCTAGGACATTCTTCAGTGTCTACATTTTGCCCCTCTTTGACATAATGTGATTTGAGCATTGTGTCAAAGAATGAAAATGAAAACCATGTTTGGATCATGCCCCAACGTGTCTCGACGATGACAAGGTACAGGTATGCCCCCTTGGAAAAAAATGACAATTTAAAAAAAAAAAAATCAAAAATTTGGAAAATTGTCTCAATAAGACAAAGAGATGGCTAGGAATGCGATGGTGAAGACAAAATTGAGATCCAAAGGAGATGGAGGGGTCCAATTCAAGGTCAAAGACTTCAAAAGGTGCGACCAATAGACAAGGTAGGTCAAAAATCCTAATTGTGACCCTATAAATGGTAATTGAAGTTTGAAAAAGGGGTCATCTTCACATTATAAATATAGAAATTGTGAGAGCTCAGAGTGATTAGTCAGTGAGAATGTCACCTATTATAGAGGCCATCCACAATGCCTATAGATTTTGCAGCTACCACCATCCTAAGGAAGCGCCCCCCGGGTACGTACTACGAGCCCACCTTTTAATTTTCTTGTTTTGTGTGCATTTAGCTTAGGAAATAATTTAGAAACCAATTGCATCACAAAATTTTGTGACACATTTGAATTTGCGGATGCATTCAATAAGTGGTTCGCTGCAATCATCTCAACACAACACAAGTGCATTAGGTTAGGGGGACAAGTGTTTGCAGTGTGACACAACTAACTTTTTGAGTCGCATATGCGGTCATGAAGCATGCAAATAACTAGGTGTGATGCATGTGTTGTAAAAAGTGACACAAGCATTATGCAAGCAACGCAATTGCAGTTGTGGGTCGGTTAAAAAGTAGTGTGACACATTTGTTGCAACTGTGACACAATTGGCTAGTGAAAAATGTGCCCCAGAATATGAAATTTTGACTTGGTCAAATGAGGTTCCATTGATCAACTGAAGGTCTAGGATTGACATTATTGGTTGCATGGTGTTTTCAGGAGCGGATACCACTAATTTACACTTGTGAGTTGAGGCTAGATATGTTTTGACTATGAGACCAGTTAGGTGAAGAGGAGTGACAGGCACTATTGGATCTAGGCCTATTCTATGTGACATATGCCTCTGATCAGGGTGAATAGAGCGATGTTGATAGCATTAGCAAAGTGGTGGAACTTAAATATGAGCAACTTCCACTTACCGACACAAGAGGCTATAGTCACTCTGGAGGATGTGTATCGGATATTGAGACTACCCATTTACGGTGAGCGGGTGTGATATGTCTAACGTGGGGGCTACATGCATTGTATGAATATTATGAGACTAATGATGATGTAGAGATCGGGATCCAAGGATATGTGATCCGATGGGAGACCCTGACAGAGACATATGATAGATTTGATTGCATGTTATGTGCATTGATAACAGGGGTTCTGATTCCTCATCATAGGGGGCATGGATTCCCAGTGGGATGGGGGAGGTGCTTGGATCGATGGTTGCTTTAAGGACCATTTATGTGTGGGGGCCATGTCTATTGGGCATGTTGTATTTTAAATTACATGATATTACTTATAGAGGGGGATAGAGTCTGAGCTATAGGGTGACTTTGTTGATAGTCTAGGCGTGGGAGAACATAGTAGTGTTCTGGCCACCAGTGGTTTGACAAGCAGTGGGCAATGCACCATATGTTTATTTGTATAAGGGGGCATTGACTCAAAAACATGTCAGAGATTTGGGCTACTAGCGACATGGTCTAGACACACTAGTGAGCTTCATTTGGAGACCATACAAGACCTGTCAGTTATGGAAAGATGAGGATGACCATTTGTCGTGGTGTCAACAACCCAAGTATTTGATTGGGTGGACAGTACAGAGCCAACATATTATTGAGATGTACTTATCAGAGAGGGTTAGATGATAGTTTGCTGAGAGACAGGGGGTCCCAATTGGCACAACAGAGTATGGTCGATCATCACAAGAGGTGCATCCCTGGGGTCCATAGATTATGATCACCATAGCGAAGTAGGAGATAAATTCCATGTAGACATTAGATTGGGAGTGGCAAGGTGGGGAGGCAGACGTGGGACCCACACCAGAGTATGATGTCTAGTGGTTAGTGCACAAACCTATTCCACTCACGGATCTGCAACAGCCAGTGCTAGTAGAGCATAGATTCAAAGGTGTGAGAGGTCGACGGGGAGGCAGAGGTGGTAGGGATAGAGGATATGGGGGACGAAGAGATGGAGGAGGCCATGAAGATGATGGAGGTGATGGATGAGGAGGAGGAGGAGGAGGAGGAGGAGGAGACCATCATAGACGAAGTAGAGATGGGGGGTGAGGGGAGGCTAGATAGCTTCCACCTATTCGAGAGAGGGAGAAGGAGGAGGATCAGCTGGAGGTTAGGGTGGCCATAGAGGAGTTGGTATAGGTAGGTGAGTAGCATGCAGAGGTTGTAGCTCAAGTAGTAGAGCAGCCTATAGAGGTGGTGCAGGTGAAGGTGATGGAGGTTGAGTCTGGGGGAGAGGGTGGACATGAGATTCCAGGAGGAGGGTGAGATGGATGAGGTGGATCGAATCATTTGTGAGAGTATCATCATGGGAGATGTAGGAGAGGAGGTTCGAGCAGATGATGGGACTACTGAGTAGGGGATAGTCGTGCTACAGGCGCGTATACAAGCATTGGAGGTGGAGTTGAGGACCTATTGGTTGAAAAATTTGCCACTTCAATTAATATCCCCTAGCCCATGCAAATGACAACTTGACCAATAGTTGAGTCACTCGCAATGATAGTTGTGAGTGCTCTTTGCTTATTTTACAAGGTGCAACTGCCTTTAAATGATTTGTGATGAATAAAACATGAGGCATGATTTTTACCAGAAAGCAAAAAAGGTACATTGACACCTACCCATAACCATGGTAATAGATGTGTAAAAGAGATTTCATAATCAAAATTGATTTAAGACAGGTGACACAAAGTTTACTTTTCTCAACCACAAATGATGTCCAAGAGAAGTGAAAACAATAGATTCTTTTCAAAGATGATTTAATATAAATTCAAAGCTTCAGAATTAAATACATGCTCAACCCATTGAAGCAAAGTAACATAGATGAGTAATCACAAAAAAAGCATAGTTCATTATGATCTAAAGATAGCATTGAGAAATTCAAACATTCACAATATCTTCTTTATTTCTTCACAACCAGAATATGAGTTCACGGACTCATTTCCCTGTACAACAATAGAGTATGAAAATAAAACTATCCTCCTCCGTTTTCCCCCCCGCCTAAAAAAAGGGTCCCTTCGTTATTAATTCATTAGCCTATTTATAGACATATCAAAACTGTTACAAAATAGTCATTTGGAAAACAATTGGAATCAAGAAAAACTTCTGGAACGAAGACAATTCCTAAATAGATGTTATCATTATGTGTCATCAAAAGACTTTTGTGCATGCAGCTAAACCACCAGAGGTGTCAGAACTCTATAAAGCTCTAACTGCATTTCCATAGCCAAATTGTGAAATTCAGCTCGCTCTTCTTCTTTTTCTAAAATAAACATTACCCTGTTATATTTGGCATAGCTGGTTTTTTCCTTCCATGCTAGCGAACACAACTTGTTGTTCTTCATCGGGCCAATTTAAATCTAGTTGTATGATAGGCATAGGCTCATCTTCCCACTCTCTGATATCACTGGGAAGTACCATCCTGAGAAAACTCTAGAGTTGAAAATTTTGCCACCTTTCCTCGTATGCAAGCTTACTTAACATCAGTGGTAGGAAGTAATCATTAATTTGCTAAGAAAGTTGTGCCAATCCATTACCAAATCCGTTTCACCAACCCCCCTATTTAAGAGCCATCTTTTTAGAATATTGAAAAGATTATGTTACAACCTCAAGTTGAAATTTCAAAGCATTTGAGAAGACGTCCCTTAAAGGTGCCACACGATTCATTAAATAGGTTGACACTTTGAAGGTCATGCATCCCTGCTTTGGTCTCCCCATCGCTGGAAAAAAGAACCTCATAACCATTTGTCGGGAGTTCTAAGGTTTTAAGAACCTCTGATGGGCTGACTACATGGTCTATTATTTGATAAGACTCAGGACTATGAGAACTACAGATAATTCGAGCGATCAGGTGGTTTTGAAACCTACGAACCCCATGACAAGGTTAGAGAAATTGGCAGGGCTGCGACATCATCAAAAATAACTTATCTAGGAGAAAAAATTAAGTGAAAAAATAATGGGTAACAGGACCGTGACAACTGAGAGAGATGGCTTTAAGGCCAAGAGAGATGCATTTCAGGGGGAGAGGGATCTGGCAGTTATTAGTTGACAACAGAGCAACTAGAGGATGATTGATTTCACAACCACATGCAGTGGGTCAATTGTTGAGGTTGTACAGGAGTATGCCAGGGCCAGTTGGTATTACAAGGACCTATATGAGAGATTGGTACCACTTGAGAGGAGAGATCTATCATTCTTAGAGATTGATAGTGGTTCACGAGGTAGTTCATAGAGCAGGACTCACATCAGACGGACACAAAGTAGGTCTGAGGGTGAGACTTCGGATGCCAGATGGGCCACTCCATATGACAGGCCTCCCACCTCAAAGCAAAGACCCAGAGATGCACCATGTAGGGAGGATGCCCCAGGGATAGGAGATCAAGGTAGTTTCGGATAGCATGTATTGTTTATGTTTCATATATGTTAGACACTGATGTTTTATTATCGAGCCAACGAGCTCCACTTTTATTGGACATACCTTGATATTATTCCTATGACACATTTATTATTTTGAATGATATATATATGATATAATTTTGGTGGCAATTGATGATATGTGTTGTGATATGTTTATGCAGTTATGATGATATGTTATGTGATGGATAATCATGCTATGATTATGGTGTTTGTTGATGCATCTTATATGATGATGATCTACGATGTTTTATGTATTTTTTTATCATTATTTTTATGCGTTGTTTATGTTGTTATGATATGCAATATGGATGACCTAATATTTATTAAATTTAGATGATGTAATGCATTGATGGCTTATAAGTGCTTTTATTATGTGTGGATAATGGATGTAATGAAAATGACCTGATGCGACATGATATGCGAATGTATTGATGTAATGCAATGTTAATGTTATTGAATGGTACATGTTATAATATGATTAATGTGATGCAATATGTGTGAAATGTAATGCAATACAATATTATGGGAAAAGGCTTATGTGATAATGCTAAATGTCATGATGAATAGTTTCCAATATGAATGTAAAATGTGATAGTGGTTATGATATGTTATTTTGCTATTGATGGGATATTATATGTATGGGATGTAATGTTATGGGAAATGTCATTCCATATGATAAAAATATATTGTGATGTTTAATACTAATATGATAATGTGCTAATAGTGATGCTAGTATGATGATAAATCCTACATGAATGCATTTTGTGTTTTTTTGTATTTTTCTTATGCAAATATATGTAACCTAATATGAAATTGATGCCTATGATGATGGTATTGTCTATGTTGCAACCTAACATGATTATGTGTGCAAGATGTTTTTGTGTGTCACAGGACCGAGTCAAGATGCAAATAGAAGAAATGTTAGAATGGAAGAGGATGGATGTTAGAGTGAAAAAGGAAAGGAAGATGAAGATGGAAAATTAGATGTTAGATGATAAGGGACAACCCTTTGTACTTCCATTTTTATATTTATCATCATTGGGCACAAAAGGTATTGTAAATGGAACACAAACACCATGGTATGACATAGATCAAGGTGTGCAAGGTGACCATTTATGAGAGACAAGCAGTCAAAAGATAGAGCCAAAAGACAAGGAATGCCCCAACTCATACTAAGTATCCAATTATCCCAGTCTTTTTGCCAAGACAAACCACAAACAACAGGCAAAGAAAAGAGGCCATGATCCATCATCGTTCCTCTAAATCCGTTAATAAGACATCCTCGAGGAGACTAGTAACATGACCCAAAACCAACCAAAAAGATGAGACAAATCTAGGCCAACAAAGTGTTTGCCAAAGAGATAGTGTTTTCCAATAGTTTTGATAAGATGGTTTGATATGATTGATTAGGTTGACCAAGATGTCTGAGGTTTGATTTGATAAGTTTGATAAGGATTAATTGATAAGTTGACAAAGGTTGACAAATTGGTTTGATTGACCATGCCTAGTTTCAGGAAGGACACATACTAATGAAGGCAAGATGATAAGATTGATTGATTTGACAAAGATTGTTTTTTTCACAAATATCAATTGATATGACCAAGTAATGTGACGATACCCAATTTTAGGAAAGACATATCCTGTTTAAGGAAAGGGGCACATCTGATAAAGTTGACCAAGTGAGAAGTGTTGATAAGACACCTAACTACAAGAAGGACACATCTCGCTTAAGGTGAATGAAAAAAATGATAAAGTCTAATCTCAGGAAGGACACATCCTGATAAAAGATAAGAGATAAGGCCGAATGAGACAAATGACCTAATGCCCCATTTTGATATAAGACCAATAATATAATTGATAGATGATTTTATTTGGAAAACCTAAATGGACTGACCTGATGTCTCAGGGGCCCATTTAAGATGATCCTTGCCTATGTAGCAAATGCGCAGAGACAAAGTAGTTCAACCACTCTAATACAGGCTGACACATACTCAGACTCAGACTTGGACTTTGTTTTTGGGAGTTTTGAAGTTTTCTAATGTTATTTGATTTTGAGGATTTTATGATTTTTTTGGATTTTGAAAGGTTTTGATTTTTTTTGTTGTCACCAAGACACCTATTTGCCATGTTTTCATCAGGGTGATTTTTTAATTTTTAAAATTAAATTTTATTTTTTTTGTATTTTTGACTTTTTAAGGGATACTTTGAGAATCAAGTGTAATACTTGTGAAGGTGCATGTTGTTGATGGGTTTGGACAATGATTCTACTTCAAGAGTAGAAATTTGATAAGCACCAGATCCATATGTTGTTGTGATAATGTATGGGCCCAACCAATTAGGCTCAAACTTCCTAGGTTTTTCTCGTTATGCTTGATTCTTTGGATTTTCCTTTAAGACTAAATCACCAATGTCAAAACTTCTAGGATGAACCTTCTTATTGTAACTACGTCGGAGGTGATTTTCATATGCTTGAAAATGTGTCAAAGCATTCTATCTCTTTTCATCTAGTAACTCTAGCTCTTGTAGATGGGATACACAATATTCTTCTTGATCCATCAGGACTTGCATAGAAGACTCATAAGGATGGTAACTCAACCTCTATAGTAAGTATTGCTTCAGATCCATAGACAAGGGAATATGGTGTGGCTCTTGTAGGGGTACGAATATTGGTGTGATAGGCCCATAAAGCAAGATTAAGTTGTAAGTGCCAGTCACGACCAACGTCATTGTCAGTCTTCTTTAAGATTTTTAGGATAGTCTTATTAGACACCTGAACTTGACCATTACCTTGGGGATAATATGAAGTAGAAAAATGATGTTGAATATGGAATTTGTCGCAAAGCTCATGAAAATCCTATTTTTTGAAAGGGCGACCATTATTTGTAATGATGGACTGTGGGATACCATAACGGTAAATAATGTAATTTAGGATGAATTTGGCTATCTACTTACCACTGATGTAATTCAGTGGGATGACTTCAATCCATTTTGTAAATTACTTTATAGCGACAAGGATAAACTTATGTCCATTAGATTAGGTGGGATGGATTTTTCCTACGAGGTCGAGTCCCCATTGAGAAAATGGCCATGGCAAAGTAAGCAGCTACAATTTCTGAGCTAGTGTGTGTATAAGATCTTCATGAATCTGACATTGGTGAAATTTCCTCACAAAGTGATAGGCATCACATTCCATCGTAGGCTAGTAATATCCCATTCTCATGAGCTTTTTGGCTAAGGTAGGACCAGCAGAGTGAGCTCCACATATACCATGATGTACCTCTTGTAAGGTTGTTTGTACTTCATTTGAGTTGAGACATCGAAGGAGGGTACTATCTAGGCTATGATGATAAAGGTTGTCTTCGATGATGGCATATTTATACGCTTGTCAGATAAAGGTTGTCTTTGATGATGGCACATTTATATGCTTGTCAGATAAAGGTTTTATGTTGGTTAAGGGATAAATCAGGTGGTATAATCTGGTCATGAAAATAGGCATAAATGTCTTTGCACCAAGGTAAATCAAGACCAACAAGTTCACACATAAGTTTGGTTTCAAGGACATCGAACACATGGATCAACAACTGTTCTACCGAGAACTCGTATTGTGATGCATTATTAAGAATGTCTAAGAGAGATCCGATGGTAGCCATTGCATCAATTTCTTTGTTTTGGATTCTTGGGATCTATTCAAAAGAAACATTATTGAATTATAGTTTGAAACTATCCACCATGCGCTTGTAGGGCATCAATTTCTCATCCTTAGTATCATAATCATCATTGAATTTCTTTATCACTAACTTAGAATCATCGTAGACTTAAAGATCCTTGATTTTCCATTTTATTGATATTCAGAGTCTTGTCAACAATGCCTCATATTCTGCTATGTTATTAGTGCAGGGGAACGCTATTCAAAATGACTTAAGAATGGAATCTCCTTGAGGTGTGATGAACATAATTCCAGCCCCTAAATCATGACTTGTGTAAGATCCATCAAAATATAACTTCCATGTAGTTGGTGTGTCTATGACAAAGATTGATTCATCTAGGAAATGAGATATCAAAGGATGATCTTCTTTTACGGGTGCATCTACAATTTTTTTTGCTATCACTTGTCCTTTTATTACTTTTCAATCTACATACTCAATATCATATTCACTCAGCATCATAACCCACTTAGATAGTCTTCTTGTTAGGGCTTCTTTGCTGAGAAGATATTTCAAAGGATCAATTTTGGCAACTGGTTTTGCCTTATGTTTCAACATGTAATGTCTCAGTTTTTGTGCAAATAAGAATGCTAGACATGCTCACTGAATAGGACTATAGTTCAACTCATACCCAACTAGGGTGCGACTGATGTAATATATGGCTCGTTCTTTGCCATCATTATCATTTTGTGCTAACAATTCCCCTAGTGCTGATGTTGTTGCTATCATATATAATATCACAAATTTTCCATCGATTGGAGGCATAAGAACTGGTCAAGTCAGTAGATAATTTTTGATCTGATCAAATGCTTCTTGACACTTTTCTTTCCAATTGAAGGGGATGCCTTTTCTTAATAGATGTTGGAATGGGTGTATCTTGTTTTCTAATTGAGCAATGAACCTGTAGATTGATTGTAGTCTCCCTTGTAATGTTCTCAACTGGTTGATATTGGTCGATGGCGACATTTCTAAGATAGATTTGAATTTTGTTGGATCAACTTCTATTCCTCTACATGAGACTATGTATCTAAGAAGTTTGCCTGACTGGACCCCAAAAGCATATTTCTTTGGATTTAATCTGAGTTTGTATTTTTCCAGTCGTGTGAAAATCTTATCCAATACTACTACATGTCCACTTCAGTCTAGAGATTTAGAGAGAAGGTCATCAACATAGTCTTCCATTAGTACATGCATACAGTCATGAAAAATTGTAGTCATTGCTCTCTGATATGTAGCTCTGACATTTTTTAGTCCAAATAGAATCATATTCCAACATAAATTTCCCCAGTCACATGTAAAAGTTGTTTTTGGTTAATCTTCAGTAGAAATCCTTATCTGATTATAACCCAAGAATCCATCCATGAGCGGTAACATTTCATATCCAGCTGTGAGATCTACTATGATGTCAATGTTTGGTAGAGGAAAATCATATTTGGGACAACCTTTGTTGAGGTCTCTAAAATCTGTGTAGATTTTGATTTTACCATTTGGTTTAGTGACAGGAAAAAGGTTTGATATCTAATCTACATAATCAATAGAACGAATAAATCCAACATCTAGAAGTTTCTTCAATTATACCTTGAAAAGGAGTACAATCTGTGGATGCATCTTTCTTAGCTTCTATTTGTATGGCTTAACATTAGGTAGCAGTGGTAAGTGATGTAAAACCAATTCGGGATCCAATCTGGGTATGTCAGCATATGACCAATCGAAATTGACTTGTCTTTCTACAAAGAAGGTTGTGAACTCAGGCTTTTCCTTGTTAGTCAAAGATCTCACTAATTGTATGATTCTAGAATTATCTTGTGTTCCAATATTCACCTCTTCTATTTCTTCTATTAGCAACAATGATCTCTCTTGGTGTATTGGGAGACAGTCCAATCCTCGATCCTCAGGCGCCTCTGGGAGGTTTTCACCTTTGGGTAAGTCCTTTATTTTTACTTTTTCACGGTTAGCAGGTGCCTTTTGGTTTTCACCTTGCACACCTTGGTCTATGTCATACCATGGTGTTTGTGGACCATTTGTGATATTTGTTAGGCCCAATGATAATAAATATAAAAATGTAAGCATGAAAGTTGGTTCCCTTATCATTTCTTGTCTATCTTCTTTCCCCTTTTCGCACTAACATCCCATCTCCCTTGTCTTTTCCATGCTAACATCCATCTCCTTCATGCTAACATTTCTTCTATCCTTCATCCTCCAATCTTATATTCCATTTCGAGAGCACATTCATGTTCTTTGAACCTGCATGTCCTCTCGAGGGGGCATACCACAACCCTCCTGGTCATCCTTCCCCTTTCTCTTTACACTGGGGCATATTTTAGAATTAAATTTCTTTGACACAACGCGATGAACTGCATTATGTCAAAGAGGGGCAAAATGTAGACACTAAAAAATGTCCTAAGTTTGTGAGCATCATTTCTCTTGGTCTCTGTCTTCGAATAATTAAATAATTTTAATTATTTAATTAATTCACCTTCTGATCTCTATTCTATCTTGATCAATTAAATAAATTAATTGTGTCACTAATCCCCCCTCTTCTTCAATAATTAAATGAATTTATTTATTTAATTATTTCTCTATCACCTTTCGTCTATAGATAAATGATTAGCACTAATTATTTATCTATTCATGGTCTTTTAATTCTTCTATAGTTAAATAATTATCAAAATTATTCTACTATCCCTTGCCATTTCCCCCTATTAAATAATTAATCTCAATTATTTAATATTCCATTTTCATCTCCCCCATTTTATTAAATGTTCCTTTTCAATTTTCTCTAAATAAATAATTTAGATAAATTATTTATCTTCCACTTGTCAATTTACTCCATTATTGAATAAATAATTTAAAATAAATTATTTATACACCTCTTTTGGTCAAAGATGCCCTGTTCATGGCCTTTATTTTTGTCATAGTTGTCTTTGTCATAAGCCTTCATGGCCTGTTATAGCCGTCAGACGTCATAGCCATCGACGTCATAGTCATCATTGCCCACCTCATTTTGGTGCATCGATTCTCAACCATTGATCTTGGCATCTTTCTAGAAGATCAATCTTGACCCTTCATTTCGTAACCTCTGTCTCATTCATTCTCATCCATTGATCTTGACCACCTATTCAAATGGTTGTCTATAAAAGAGACCATTCTCCTCCATTTTAAAGTTAACAACCATTTTATCTCCAACTTTCTACTTACAATTTGTAGGTATTTGCACAATTTAGACTAAAAATCTAAGGGAAAAGATTGCAAAAGGAGAAATAGGAGAGACAAGAGAAGGAATCAATTTCAATGGGGAGTGCTTTACTTTGAATGATTTCATTTTCATTTCTCTTTGTTTGTTTTCTCTTATTTTAGGTGTGGTTTTTAGCTTAGAGGTGTTTGGTTGTCACATTATCTAGGCTAGGAATTCTCTAACCCCATCTTACAAATACCTTTCTCAAGGATTTCTTCAAAGGTTATGCAACATTAGATTTTAATTCAGCTCATGAGTTCTCCAATAATATTTTCCACAAACATGGTGACCAATTGCTTTTCAGGAATATGACAAGGGAATTTGCTGACCAAACCTCACCATCTTTGGTAGAATGAGGTGATGGGTTCTCCTTCTTCTTGTTTAGTGGTGCTTAATGTTGCAAGGGTGAAATTATTTTTAATTTTAAAGGAAAAATGGTTGATGAATTTGTCGGCTAGTTCATCCCATGTTCTTATTCTTGGAGGAAGTTGTGCAAACCAATCTAGAGTTGGCCTCGTAAGGCTTCACGAGAATAGTCTCATTAAATAGGTAGGATCGTATGAGACTTCCATACATGATGTTCCAAATTCTTGAATTTTCTCTATTGGATCCCCTATCCCCTTGTACTTAGGTAGAGGTTGTGTTGTAAAATGAGGGGGAAAGGGTGGCATGTATAAATTTCGATCAAATGGAAAGGGGCGAAATTCCTCCATGGAATAAGTCTTTTTGTTGGTCCCCAATTGCATGTTTTTCATCTGTTGTTGAAGGGTTTGCACTTGTTGTATCAATAAATCTGAAAGAGATGGTGTTGCATTGCTTTGATTTGGTGTCACAATGCTAGCATTAAGGTCATAGGTTGGATTTCAGTTAGGATTGATGCCTTGTGATGTGGGACCTTGGTTGCCATATTGATGTGTGTTGGTTTGATTTGGAATGAAATTGGCATTTAGGTTTGTTCCAAAGGTCACGTTTGCATGTGGTATGGTGTTTTTGAATTGATGTGTAGACCCTTGATTTGTATTTTGGTTTTGAAAATTAGGTACTTGGTTTGCAAATGAAGATGTTGGTCCTTGATTGATATTTTGTGATGAAGGAATGGTCCCTTGATTGGTATTTTGAAATGAAGATGTAGGCCCTTGATTGATATTTTGTGATGAAGGAATGGTTCCTTGGTTAGAATTTTGCAATTATGGAAGGGACCCTTGATTAGAATTTTGGAGTGATGAGATAGATCCTTGATTCTTTTTTCTTTGGGATTTTTCATGGGACGTTGTGGACCTTTCTAGGTTGAATTGATGAATGTGTACTTTGAAAATTGAAACAAGGATCCTTGATTTGTGTTTTGAAGTGTAGGAATAGGACCTTGATTTTCATTTTGAGTCAAAGGTGTAGGACCTTGTGAAGTAGAACCTTGATGTGTGTTTTGAAAAAGGGGGTTCGTAAAGGTCTTACCCATGGAGTTGGAAGAGCTTCCAAGTGTAGAAGTTTGTCCTTGTGTAGTGGAATGGGTTACCTTGTTTCTAAATGTTGAGATGCTTGGGATATGTGTGGTAGTGGTACTCATGTGTGAAGTTGTCCCAAGGGGTATGTTGGATGTTTGTTGAGATGAAGGCATGCCAAGGGCAAATGGATTTTCAGTTTCTTCTTCTACAAGGGTTGATACATCAAAACCTTGAGGTAGCTTGGCACCCTTTTTAGCTAGGGCATAGAAGAAAATGTTAGGGTTTACACTAACAAGTTGGTCAACCATGCTTAATATTCTTGGATCTTGATAAGCCCTTTCAATTTCTCGAGGAGTCAAATTGTTTGTTGAATTCTTCTAGGCTCATGTCTTCCCATGTATTGGTTTGGTTTCCTTGTGATATGTCCCTTGTAGTCCCTTGAATTTGTTCCAATGGTAGTGTCATGAAAAGGGTCATTTGAATAATCCATGTCCTTTCTTTTGGATTTTGACCTTGTTTTACCATGCGAGACTTTTGCAGGTTTAGGGATAATGCAAGATGTAAATGATACTAAACTATGTTTTTGGATTTTTAGATTTTAGGATATGAAAATGAAAAGATGCTAAAGTAGGGATGATAATGTAAGGACAATAATGACCAAAGGATGGGGATAATGAATGCTAAGGGATGCTAAAATCTGATTGGTGATCAAAGTGAGTGACAAGGTGACTAGATAATGTTAATTGTAGATCAAGGCAATGATGCAATTGAAACTATGCTATGTTTTTGGTATTTTTGCAATCTAGGAAATATGGGTCTAAATGAGAGTAATGTGAAGGAGTTTTAAACTAAGGGTGGAAATCAAGCTAATGTGAACCCAAGGTAACAAATTCCAAATGTCATTGACCATAAGAGAACAAGCAAGACTAGGACACAAAACCAAGATCAACTTGACAAAGTGATAATGACAAGACAATGAAAATGGTCAATTACAAATAGAATGTATAACCCAGAATTTCTAAAAGCTTGAAGGTCTCCCTATGTTCAAAATTTGAAGGTCTAAATGCAACCTAAGGGTGAAAGTTTGATTTGTTTAATGCAAAGGATTGATGAATGCAACCTATAATGCAAGGAAATTCTAAAAGGAATGTTAGAATGAGTAAGTAATGCTTGCAAGTCTCTGTTTTATTAGTTAGAGGTCACTGTGAATTTGTTTTGGTTAGGTTCTAGGCATGGATTTTAGAAGTTTTTGTGTAACAGACAATTACGACACTATTTTCAACAGATGCATTTCACAGTTGCGATTCAGGTTGTCAAATGCGATTTAGATTATCAAATGTGGCTTTGTTTCTGGAAAATGTGATTCAGATAGGCGATTACAGTTTTCTAGTTCTTAATTATGGTTCACAGTGATAGTTGCGATTCTATTTTCAGTAGATGCAGTTTTCCAAAATGTGGTTTTGATCGTTTTGATGTTTTCGAATGGTTTTTGATCCAAATTTTGAGTGTTTATGAAGAAATATGATTGGAAAACACAACAAACAATATCAAGCACTTTGTTTTGGTCTGGTTTGATGTGAGATTGTAATAAGAAAATAAGCATGAATCCTAGT
The DNA here is from genome assembly GCA_007115665.2 of Sequoiadendron giganteum. NCBI lineage: Eukaryota > Viridiplantae > Streptophyta > Pinopsida > Cupressales > Cupressaceae > Sequoiadendron > Sequoiadendron giganteum. Next base: position 407,819,550 of record CM021106.1, read on the forward strand.
TGGAAAGGGTTTGTATACTTGGTATAGGATCATTGAAATACCCTGGATCAGTGTTGAACACTTCTCCTTCTTGAGAGCAGATAGCTTAGAAGTTTGGTGGCACTGGCTCCCCCTTACTCAACACTCACTTCTTGGGCACACCAACTTCGAATTCTTGGGTAGTCACTTCCCTAAAAATTTCTATCTCTACTCTAGGGAGTCAATAGTGAATAACTTTGGGCATATTAATGTACCTTGCACCATACCAAGCAACGACCAAAAGGCTAGGCTTCTAAAAAAAAGAGGTGTCTAGTAAGGGCATCCAGTTCAGGGGATACAATGATAAACTCCCTCGAGAGGTCTCCCAACCCTTAGAACAAGGGTTTTACATATGATAAAGATATTGGGGAGAGCTATCATGTATCATCCTATTGATTTCAAAATTTCCTCGCAATCACAAATTTGTATAGCGGTTTGTAAGGACTTGGCTTTAGCCCATTACTGCTTGGATTGTTCCCATCTTTCAAAGTGAAGTGGCAGGCCCTCTAATGGGTAAACACAAAAATATATGGGTCTGACTTTCTGATCACCAAGTTTGCACAAGGTGAGAGAATAATACCTACCATCCTTCAAACACTAAAACATGTGGTTCATTACCTCCTATTTAAATCTAGGTGAGAGAAGACAATTGTTCTTTTTAAAGCACCAAATGAAGTGTTATCTAATCTAAAGCAAATCAGACCGTGTCTTAAAAATGTAGCCTTGGAAAAACAAAACCTATAAAACCACACATTAGTAGTTTTCTCCAAACTATCTTTGACCAACGAAAAGCTGCAAAAACTAAGTCAGCACAAGAGATTAAAAATCAAACTAAAAACTCAAAGGTTAGCAACAAACTAAACTAGAAAATGAAGATGTTAAACTGAAATAAGAAAAAGTTTAAAGAAAACTAAAACTAAGAGCTCGATTGTTTTGTTGCTTCTAAAGAAGCAGTTTTGGGAGCTCTTATTCCAAAGCCACAAGTTGTAAACATAAGATCAGTAACCTCAAAAACACTAATCTAATGAAAACAAATGAAAAAGAAAGATAGGAAGAGCACAAAACTAGAACTCTATACAGAGCAGACAAATGCATCACTCCATGCAATGATTACATTGTTGTGTTGCGTCACATGAGGGTGGTTGCATCACGTTTTCAAATTCAAATTTTGCCACCCAACATGTCTCTAGAAAATGCATCGCTTCTCATCAAATGTGTCGTTGTATTCATCAAATGTGTCACATCTTGGAAAATGCATCGCTACACTTAATAGTTGCATCGTTTTGTACCTAAAATCTGCAAAATCCATACAAAAAATTTGTAAAAAAAATAATGTTCTCATCAAGCTCACCAATGTAAGATGGGGTTAGATGAATCCTAGCCTAGAATGAGTGACAACCAACACTTCTAAGCTATAAAACCACACCTAAACAAGATAATACAATGAAAACATAAAGGAAACAATAATATCAAGTAACAAAACTCCCCATGTTTGATCTTGAATCACTTCTCTTGCTCTCTTATTTCTCCTTATGCAAATTTTCCCTTAGATTTATTGTAGTAGTTGTGAAAAACCTAAAAATGGTAAGTATAATATTGGAGAATATTAGTTGTTAACTTGAAAATGGAGGAGAATGGTCTCTTTTATAGACAACCATTTGAATGGATGACCACCATCGATTCTATAGAAGGATTCCAAGGTCGACGGATGAGAATGAATGAGAAGGAGGTTATGAAATGAAGGGCCAAGATCGATCTTCTGGAAGGATGCCAAGATCAACGGTCGAGAATTGATCCACCAAAAAGAGGTGGGCAATGAAGGCTGTGACGGTGATGGCTATGACTCTCGATGACTATGAAAAAAATGAAGGCTTATGACATAGATAGCTATGACAGAAATAAAGGCCATGAATAGGGCATCTTTGACCAAAAGGGAGGGATAAATAAATTATTTATTCAAACATGGAGAAAGTGGACAAGTAGAAAATAAATAATTCATTAGAATTATTTATCTAGAGAATTTAAAAAGGAGCATTTAATTAAATTGGAGGGGAGGAATTTAGACATTAAATAATTAATTTAATAATTAAAAGGAGCATTTAATTGAAATTAATTATTTAAAGGGGAGAGGAATGACATGTAATTAAATAATCCTGATAATTATTTAATTATGGAAGAATGACAAGGTCAAATAATTATTATTATCTGACTATAGACAAATGACGCAAGATAAATAATTAAATAAATAATTATTGAAGAAAGAGGGTATTAGTGACACAATTAATTTATTTTAATTGATCAGGGTAGAATAGAGATTAGAAAACAAATTAATTAAATAATTCTAAAAAAAAAAATTAATAGAAGAATATGATCGAGCATAATTAAATAATTAAAATTATTTAATCATTAGAGGATGACGACCAAGGAAAAATATTACTAGTAGACCTAGGACATTTTTCTGTGTCTACATGACCAAGGTGATTTTGTATCCCTTGCGTGGACTTTGAATCGACATACAAAGAATATATTTGTTCATACCAGACATATACATAAACTTTGTTTAAAGTATAGGGTTGGGTTGCATTGAAAACATTTCGGATCAGTCACACAAAGAGGTATAGAACACCTAACATGTGACTGCTTTATGAACTGTTTCAATACAACTTCCATCCACTCAGTAAAGCAAATATTCACCATGGTAATATTACGAAAATATCTTACAAACAATAAATTGAAAATGATGCTCAATTGCCCCCATTCCTTCTTCTCTAAATCCTTATGGACATCCTCAAGAGATCTTGGGAATGATTCAATAAAATAAATCATAAAAATAAGACTACAAAAAGATAAAACAATGTTGTTATATCACTTGCCATATCTGTTTGGGGTGGGTCTATTATCCAATGTTGGTCATGTCTATCGTAGGAATGGATTTGTTAAGATATGTCTCAAGATGTTGTTGGTACATTGTCAAACAATATGTAGGTAATACTTTGGCATTTGTACACGTCTATTTGTAATCCAATCTATGTGATTGTTTGCTTGAAGTTCTAGCTTTTGATGTTCACTTTGTTTTTTTTTTTTTGTCAAAGGCTGAGTGTGACTATTTTGTTTATTATGGATGAATTTTTTCTTGTAGATGGTGATGATGGGATGGGTCTTTTTATTTTTTTGAGTTTTATGATGTTTTTTCTTGTTTTTAGGAGACTAACCTAGGGCCTCGAGGGCTCATCAAAGATAAGCCTTGCCCACATTGTACACAAAGAAGCTCGTAGTTCACTTGGTTTGAATGTTTTTGACCTTTTTTGTTTTGTGAATGTTTTTGGGTTTTGTATTTTGTATATGTTTTTGGGATTTTGAATTTTTGTTTTTGGATTTTGAATTTTTGACTAAGTTGAAAATAAAGCATGTTGGAAACCTAAGGGGACTGACCTAGGGTCTCGAGGGCTATTAAGCCTTGCCTATGTTGTACACACAAAGACCACGTAGTTCAATCATTTGACTCAAAGCATAAATTCTTTTTGGATAAACAACATTGATAATCTGTATTGATATTCCACTTCTATGTCCAATGAATATGTTGCGAGAAATCGAATTGAACTAGTTGTGAGGCTCAAACAAATTTTTATATCTTAGAATGTTTGAGTGAAGGAATAACCCAACGATGTTGTTTTTGTTTTTATGTTTTTCAAATGTTTTTGATATTTTTGACTTTTGTTGGTTTTCTGATGTTTTTGGCTTTTTTTAGAATTTTGTTGTTTTCTAACCATGATAGGACGCTAAAAGATCTAACCCATGACCAGCTTCGAGAAGTTGCCCCTAGTTGGAGACAAAATGACTTTCCTTAATCAGTGACAAGCCATGGTTGGATACATGTTTTATTATGAAATGGATGGGTGGATGTCATGGATAGTACCGATAAATAATGATGCAAATTTTATTCAAACATAGCGCCTGTTTGCCAATTTTCACTATGGTACCTATTCTAGTTCACTCAAAGAACATTTTATTTCTCTTTACTATTTTTCTTGCTTTTTGATTTTTTTGTATTTTTTTAGATTTTTACCCTTTTGCTTGGGATATTATGACATGCTTCATGTGTAGAACTTCTTGAGGTGGTTGTTGTTCAACGGTTTAGCTAAGGGTTCTCCTTTAGGAGTAGCCAACTAATATGCCCCAGAGTCATAGCTTGTTGTGATGACGAACGAGCCTAACTAGTTGGGTTCAAATTTTCCTTTGTCATCTTGATTTAGTTGTACCTTTTGATTCTCCTTGAGGACTAAGTCACCACCTTGAAAGTTCCTATCCTTGATCTTTTTGTCATAGTTTTATTTGAGTCAATTCTGATAAACTTGCAGATGGTTTAACATGCTCAAACACTTTTCATCTAGGAGCTCTAATTCATTTAGTCTAGCTACCCTGTATTCTTCATTGTTGACCGTGTCTTTCGATGAGACTCACAATGAGGGGATTTCAACCTTGATAGGTAAGATGCCCTCTGATCCATAGACCAAGGAAAATGGTGTGGCACTAGTAGATGTTCGGATGCTGGTTCAATAAGCCTATAGGGCTAGATCTAGCTGTAAATTCCAATTACGGTTGGCTTCATTATAGTCTTTTTGAGTATTTTCAATATGGTTTTATTAGTCACCTCAGCTTGACCATTTCCTTGGGGGTAATAGGGCGTGGAAAATCTATGTTGGATATAAAATTGGGAACAAATTTCTTGGACATCCTGATTCTAGAATGGGGTTCCTTTGTTTGTTATTATCATTTGGGGAATTCCATACCTGTAGATTAGATAATTCAAAATGAATTTGGATATCTGTTTGTTGGTGATATAGGTCAATGGAATTTCCTCTATCCATTTAGTGAAATACTTTGTTGTTGTGATAATGAATTTGTGCCCATTGGATGAGGTAGGTGATATCTTGCCTACTAGGTCTAATCCCCATTGTGAGAATGGCCATAGTGTTATGATGGGTGTCAATTCCTGTGTTGGTGCATGAACAAGATTGTTGTGTTGCTGACATTGCCAGTACTTTCTGGAGTATTGTATGTATTCCTGTTCCATTGAGGGCTAGTAATATCCTATTCTAAGCAACTTTTGGAGTAGGTTAGGTCCGCTAGAGTGGGACCCACAAACACCTTCGTGTAACTCTTGTAAGGTTGTTTGTGCTTCTTCTTTGTTAAGGCACTAGAGTAACATACCATCTATACTATGACGGTATAAGGTATCTCCTAGGATGGTAAATTGAGAAGTTCTATGGGTGAAGGTTTTCTTTTGAGTGGTCGTTAGGTCAGGTGGTATGATACCGTGTTGGATATAGTCAAAATTATCTTGGTACCATGGGGAGTTAGGACCAACAATAACACATACCAATTCTGATTCTGAGATGTCGAATGTAGGCACAAGTAGTTATTCCATGAGGAACTCATATTTAGGCACATTTTGTGAAATATCAAGAACTGATCCTATTGTTTCCATTACGTCGGCAACTCTATTATTGATCCGTGGAACTTGCTCAAAAGTTATTTTAACAAAGTAATCCTTGAAGTTGTCCACCATCCTTTAATATGGCATTAGTTTTCTGTATTTGGTCTGGTACTCATCATTCACCTATCTGATTACTAGCTTAGAGTCTCCAAAGACATGTGGTTCCTTCATCCTCCATTGAAAAACCATTTTTAGTTTTGTAATCAAATCTTCATATTCTAAGATGTTGTTTGTGCAAGGGAAAGCAATCATGTAGGCCTTGGGTATACTATCTCCCTGTGGTGTGAGAAATAAAACACTTGCTCCAGATCCATGTTGAGTGTGGGATTTGTCGAAGTAGAGAGTCTAATGGTCTGTATGTTCTATCATCAAGATACTCTCATCTAGAAAGTCCATCATGAGAGGCTTGTGATCATCTATGGGTGCTTCGCCTAGCTGGTCTACTATGATTTATCCCTTGATAGATTTTCTATCTACATACTCTATGTCGAGCTCACTCAAGATCATCACCCATTTTGTGATTTGGCCTATTAGGGTTTCTTTCACTAGCAGGTACTTGAGTGGGTCTACTTTGGAAATCAGCTTGAATTTTCTGTTCAAGATGTAGTGTCTCAAATTTTGTGTTGTAAATACAATTGAGAGACATGGTCTTTCTATGGGTGTGTAGTTTAGTTCATAGCCCACTAGTATTCTACTAATATAGTAGACTTCCCTTTCTTTATTGTTATCATCTAGTTAGGCCAAGAGAGCTCCTAGAGTTGCTTGTGTTGTAGACATGTAAAGTATCATTTCCTTTTCTAGGATAGGCGACAAGAGTATAAGAGGAGTAAGTAGGTACTCCTTGACTTGTCGGAACACTTGGTCACATCTCCCATGCCTCTTGAAGGTGATGCCCTTGTGTAGGAGATGAGTGAAAGGGTGACATTTGTCTACCAATTGCATAATAAATCACTTGATGGATTGCAACTTCCCTTGTAGGATCCTTAACTATTTCAGTATCATTGGTGGAGGCATCTCTATTATAGATTTTACCTTTGCAGGATCCACTTCAATCCCTCTTCTTGACACTATGTAACCCAGTAGCTTTCTGGATGTTACTCCAAACATATTTCTTAGGGTTGAGTCTCAGATTGTACTGTTCAAGTCGATCAAACACCTTTGCCAAGTTTCTCAAGTGGTTTGCTCTTTTGATTGTTTTTTCTAAAATATCGTCCACATAGTCCTCCATGATTGTGTGCAGCATATCATGGAATATGGTCGTCATTTCTCTTTAATATGTCACTCCTACATCCGTTAGACCAAAGGGCATTACATTCCAAAAAAATGTCCCCCAAGCACAAGTAAATGTTGTTTTATGTTGTTCATCTGGAGACATCTTTATTTGGTTTTATCTAGAGAAACCATCCATTAAGGATAGCATATCATGCATTGTTGTTAGATCCACAATCATGTCGATACTTGGCAATGGAAAGTCATCCTTTGGATAGGCCTTGTTCATATCTCTAAAATCTATGCATATCCTTATGCCCCCAGTAGGTTGGGATACTAGTACTAGATTTGATATCCATTGTGGATAGTCGATGGGTTTGATGGAACCCACATCTAGTAGCTTCTTTAACTCTACCTTTACTAGTAATGTTATATGAGGATGCATTTTTCTGAGTTTTTGCTTGATAGGCTTTGCTCTAGGGACTACAAATAAGTTATGTACCACTAATGCATGATCTAGTCTAGGCATATTAGCATTGATCCAGGCAAATTTTACCTTTCTCTCATTGATGAAAGCTATGAAATTTTCCTTTTCTTCGGGATCAAGTGATGTTGCATGGTATGTTATCTTTGGGTCCTCTACTATGCCAGCATTTATGGACTATGCTTCTTTTACTAGGAGTGTTGAATTTTCTTGATATTTCGATATGGGGAGATTGAACCCTCCATCCTCGGGTGCCTTTGGGAGGTTTTCACCTTCAGATGCATCCTTTATTTTCCTCTTTTCTAGATCTGATAGAGCCACAATGTAGTTTTCCTTGGGGGATCATATTTTTATGTTTTTTATTTCATTTTTGAGATAGGAAGATTCAATCTCTCCATAAAAGTATGCATCTTGTTCGAGCTCCATGATGAACCCTGCTTTGTGATCTCTAGCTGGTATGTTTTTTCAAAGTCCCATGAACTCCATGATTGCCTCATCATTATGGAATTGATCCAAAGTAGGTATTTGTTGTTGTTGATCCCAATCTATGAGTTGTGGGTAGCAAAGTGGGAGGCTATCATCTTGGTCTACAAATCTTATGGAAGTAGGTGAAAGGGTCAGTATGGATTTGGTGTCTTTTTACCACTAGGTATCTAGGTCATCATTACTAGAAGTGGGGGAATCATATCAGGTGATGAAGGAAGGAGAATCCATTCGTATTCATTAGAGTTTGTTTCAAAATGGTAATAGATGTTGGGAATGGTTTCTATGTACTGGAGAGGGAAACTATCAATTCTAAATTTGTCTAATAAGTCTTTGACGGGTAACTCATTTTCCATGATATGATAGATATCCGGTGCCTTAATGCTAGCAGAAGTTTCTTGTTTCTTCCAAGAGGTTCGTCTAGTTTTTGGAATAACCACATCTTTTGGTTTATAACCTAGCCACATATTTTTCTTCCTTTGTTCCACTATGATAGGCTTTGATCAGCCTTGTTTATGTAGCCCAAAGACACTTGTTCCATTGTATCCCATTTGTTTAACTAATTGATATCCTCTAGTGTTAGGATCAATTAAAATGGGTTGTGGCCTTTTTGGTTCTTCTTGGTCCTCCTTGTAGATCATAGATGAGAAGTCCTCAAATATTTCTTTGTATTTCATGTCTCACCATTTGATAAAGATTGTGGGCTTGGCTATCATCTACACTATCTTGATCTCTTTTGGACCTCCATATACTCTAGGTGTTGGTGGAAGCATGTCGATGCAAAATGCTTGGTTAAAATGGTAATTCCCAGTACCCTTATCAAGTACTTGAATCTTGGCTTTCGTTTTTTCTCACTTGATGTGTTCTTGGTTGAGGTTGACAGAAGCATGGAAAGGTAGATATAAGAAAAGGAATGGAAGGCTATATCGTTGCTAGGTAGATGTTGGATTTTATTGTACTTCTCCTCCAAATTTGCACAAAAATGGAAAGGCTCGGGATTGGCATATAGTGTTACTTCTTTTCCTTCATGGGGAAACTTTAGACATTGATGAAAAATGGAAGGGACTTCTTGTAATGTGTGGATCCAAGGGTGTATGAGGAGGAAGTTGTACAACAACTCAAGGTCCAGTACTTGACAAGTAGTTTTTGTGATGGTCGGTCCTATTTGCACTGGCAGCCTCACTGTTCCTTTAGAATTTCTTTCAAGGTCATCATAGCCCCTTATGGTGATACTCTTGCCTTTGTCAATCACGTTGTCAAAATACCCCAATTTTTAGACAAATTTTAAGGTACAAATGTTTAAACCTACACCATTATCTATTAATACTCGTTTGACCATGGTTTTGTGAACACCAACCTCTATGTAGAGGGCTTGGTTGTGGAATGTTCTTTGTGGTAGATCTTTCTCGAAAAAGATTAAATAGTTACTTGTTGTGATCTTGCCAACCATGGCTTGGAAGTAACTAGGATCGAGGTCATTAGGGACTGACATTTCTAATGCCTTTTCCAATATTTCCCTATGTGTTGGTGATAGTTTTAACAACTCAAAGATTGAGATTAGAGTAGGTGTTTTCTTAAGCTATTCCATAATGTTCTAGTCATTGGATGACTTGATTGCAGGTTTAGGAGGGGCTCCTTGTATTGTAACTCTCCCTTGATGGGTAGTTATGTTACAGTTGTTGTCTCCCCCTCGTATAGTTACTACATTTTCCCTATTGCCATCAGCTTGGGATATAGTTCCTAAAACCGTGTCTCTGTGGGTATAGTTGGCATTATGATAGCCTTGGTTTTTTCCTTGTCATTCCTTTTCTGGTGGTTTAGGATTGGGTTGTTGTATTTATGCAAATCATTGTTCTTAGGATGATGTTTGACATCCACATCCCTTTGTCTATCAAGTCTTGGAGGAGGTGCTTGAGTCTCATGCAATTGTTCATGGTGTGTCCTTTGATATTATGAAATTCACATAAGTCCTTTTCGTTGTACCACAATGTTTTAAAGTTAGGATCCTCATAATTTTGGAAATAATTAGGCTTGATTAGGTTCTGTTGTATGAGCTTTTGCATGACTATCTCAATAGATTCTCCTAATACCATGAATTGACTCCTTGGTTGATTATATGAATTTTTTTGGCCTCCTTGATTTGTCGCTTGATTGTTTTTGTGATAAGTAGGTTGACTGTTCTGTGTACTATTCAGGGAATAGTTCATCTATGCTACTTGTGGTTCATTTTGAGATGTATTTTGTGCATGCCATAATGTTCTAGTGTCAACTACTCCATTGTTTGTGATGTTTTTAATCTTAGCCCATACTTTAGGTTTTTCATTTGAACTAGGGGGCTATCTTTAGAGCTACTCATCTTGAGGGCTCCCATTGCAATGAGGGCTCTCTCAATAGTTAATCCCTTCTTGATGGTTTCTTCAAAGTCTGTTAGACATAACATTGTGAGTTGATATTTGATCTCAAGTAAGACATTGGTAATGAATATGTCTATCGACTCCTTATCGGGAATGGGCCATTTACATCTACTAGCCTTGTGTCTCCATCACTATAGGTAGGAGGTAAAGGACGCTCCTTGATTCTATTTGATTGTGGATAAGCTTGTGATGGTGACATCTTGCTCGATGTTGAAGGAGAAGTGACTTATGAAATTTTTAGACAATTCATCGAAGGTTTTGACTATTGGTGTCAAACAGGTGAACCACTCCATAGCATGGCCTATAAGGCTGCATGGAAATAGCCTCATGAGGTATGCACCATTGTGTTGTACTTTCATGCATGATACGAAGAATTTGTGTATATTCTCTATTGGATCCCCTCTTCCTTTATATTGTTGTCAAACTTGGATATCTCAAAATTCTTTGGAAAAGGTATTGTAGTGACAAAATGATCGAATGGAAATGGGCATATTTCTTTGATGGTATAGGTTTTTTTTTTTTTTCTAGCTTGCATGCTTGCTATTTGTTGGGTGACGACCTCTAGTTTCATTTCTATGTCCATTTTTGAAATTTTTTGTTTGCGAGTTCTATGTATAATAGCCTTGTGGCCCCACCATGTTTTGGTCATGTATCGAGTATTGTGAAGGTATAGGACCTTGGTAACTATTTTGGACATAGAGCGGGTTAGGTCCTTGTTGGGTGTAAGGAAGGTTAGCTCCTTCTTGATGAGATGAAGTGTATTGAAGGTTACCATGTTGATGCGTTAGTGGGATACCTTTTTGGTAGGATGAATTGGGATGAGTGCCCTATGGCACACCTTGTTGTTGGGAAGGACTAAACTAAAGGTTACCTTGTTGATGCATTAGTGGGACACCTTGTTGATGGAATGACTGAAGAAAGGTGATTTGTGGCACACCTTGTTGTTGAGAAGGACTAAAATGAAGGTTGCCTTGTTGATGCATTAGTGGGACACCTTGTTGATAGGATGACTGAAGAAGGGTGCTTTGTGGCACACCTTGCTATTGGGAAGGACTAAAATGAAGGTTACCATGTTGATGCGTTAGCAGGACACCTTGTTGATAGGATGACTAAAGAAGGGTACTTTGTGGCACACCTTGTTGCTGGGAAGGACTAAAATGAAGGTTACCCTGTTGATGCATTAAGGGGAAAATATATTGGTTGGATGATTGGAGAAGGGTGCTCTATAGCACACCTTGCTATTGGTATTGATGGTTTGGAAGGGGACCTTGTGGTCCACCTTGTTGGTGATACTAATTGTTCGAAGGAGGAAGATGTGTTCCACCCTGTTGATGGTACTGATTGTTTAGAGGGGGACCCTATGTTACACCTTGTTGATGGTATTGATTGTTTGAAGGGGGACCCTGTGTTCTACCTTGTTGATGGTACTAATTGTTCGGAGGGGGACCCTATGTTCCACCTTGTTGATGGTACTGATTGTTTGGAGGGGGACCCTGTGTTCCACCCTGTTGATGGTAATTATTATGGGAAGGGTCAACACTTTAAGTGTTCTGAGGTATATATTGTCTAGGAGGTGGATTGTTGTTTTGTGGTTCATATTGGGATGGCCCTCCTTGATACAGTTGCACCACTACTACTTGTTTCATCTGAGTTGGTTTTATGAACAAGGGGTTCTCTTTGGGTTGACCACTATTTTATGAGAACATGGGTGGAATATTTGGTATCTTTGGGGGTTCATTTATTTTTCTCACAACTAAGTTATCCCCTAAGAAAATAGGATTGGGATCCTTGAGAGCCTCTACGTTAGATTCCACTCGTACTTTAGCATCGCTTTGTGCTAATTTGAAGAAATAGGAGTTTGTGTTCTTTATCAACAACCTATCAATTAGTTTGAGAACCTTGGGGTTGTTAGAATGTTCAAATAATTCTTCTTCATTTATCTCTTCCTCAGTATCTACCTCCTCTAAAACCACTCTGTTTGGATCCTAATTGTTTTGTTCTATCACCTCCTTCTGTTTACGGTTCAGTTCTTCCTTACTGAAGGTGTCTCTGTACACAGGTCTCTTTTGGGGTATTTCAAGGTTGCTTGGCCTATAGCCCCATGGGATAGTTTCATCATTCATGGTATTTTCTAGTGGGATTCTAGTCTTTTTATTTCTTGCTTCCATTTTCTTCCTATGTGCGGTCTTTTAGTTGTCATAAACAACTTGGGTCCCTTGTGGGAGAGTGGTGTAATGTTTGAAATCTCTAGTTGACTTAAATCCTAAAGACCCAATGTTGTCCTAAATGAGAGGATAGATTTGGGTATGTAAGCCTATTTGGTTCCTCCTAGCTCAAGCATAATAGTTTCTTAACAAGAGGTTGCGATTGCGATAAAGTTTTAAGGCCCACTTCCTACCAAACTTGGAATTATGATACATACATCTGTAATGGTGAAATGTAGATCTTCCACTATGCATTTTGATTGTGTTATAGATCATTTAGGGGAGTTCAAGATCATGATTATGTGAGAAATTGGAAACGTTGGAAAAGACCCAAATTTTGATAATAATAGAAGGAATACAAGTTTGGATTGTGTCTTGAAGCACGTTTGTAAAAGTTGCATACCAACCTAGTTTTGGTTTCGTGTAGTCCCTAAAGGTGTTTCTTGAGAGATTTTGGACTAAGATGCCTAAGTATGAAATGATGACTTGTAGACCTTACTTTAGGGATCCTAACTTTGTGTGAGATCATGAAGAGGATATTTATTGCCACGTGGGTGGTGGTAACATGGGTCTTTCGGCTGCTATATCTTCTTTCTCTTCCTCTTTGTCTAAGATGATTGATGCAGTGATAAATTGGTGGTGTGTTTCGTTCTTCTCAAATATGAAGGTTCTCAAACTACTTATGATGTCAGTTAGTTCACCTTCAATGTGCATGAAACTAGGTTGAAGGATTGGTGCTATAAGGTCTGGTTGTTGAACAGGAGCAGTTGGTCGCCAGATGGTCATAAGGTGTAATGGTATTTTGAGATGGTTGCTATGAAGCTCAAGAACCTAAGGTTTGAGTGTTGTTTTGGAATGTGGCTACTTTTTGGAAATAAAAATGTTAAAGGACTAGGGTCGATATTTCATGTCCTTATCTAGAGGATATGTTGTGGGAAAGCTTACTTGTACTATCTGTGAGTCCCAAGTAACTATTGATATCATAGACGTCTGAGTGAAGAAATGATCTTAATGGTTTGTTTGATTTTGATCCCTAACAAGTAGGATGGAAATAAAAAATGAGAGACTAAGTGACCTATCTAGTTTTCCAATTGTTTTGTTTGAACAATGACCCTATAAATAACTATGGTTTATTTTCCCCAAGTGTCAACAAAATGTTCAAAGCTATGAGCCGGAATGGTAATTGTAAATTTTGTGTGTTTCATTTCCTTTGTGTTTTTGGAGTATGGAAAATGATAGAACAACACTAGACTAACTATAAAAGCATGGACTTTGTGTGACCTAAATATCTATAGCTTAAGTTATGAAATCACAACACCCAAGCGATAGTTCCCCAATGTTTTATTTGATCTAATGTAGCTTGAAACAAAATCCTGAATATCCGGAAACCTTGAAGGAAATATTCCAAGGAGTACAAATAAGGGGCTTCTCTCAAAGGCATACACTAAGACAAAGGGTTTGTGATTTAACCATCGTGTTCAGTGTTTGTTTGGATGTATTCTTTTTATTTAAATCAAGCACAAAATTTTGATGTCCAAATTATTTTTTAATGTAATTGGAAAGTTTAACAAAAACAAGCATTTACAACCCTAATGGATAGAAACCATTCTTTTAGGTGGGCCTGCCTCATGCTCCAAAGAGACGATTTTACATGCGACTTATGGCGCAAACTTGTAGTCAGACTTGGCAAGTAACTTCTCAGAAGTAAATTCTGATACACCACTTTCAAAGAATGTTTTTGGATCAAAGGGGTAGCTTCTAAAACAACTAGCTCTTAGTCATAACTGTGAATGTGGAAATCTGACACTCACCCGCTAGCCACTTAAGGCTCTTTAACCGTTCCTGTTCCACTTAAGGCATGGGATTAGGTGTAGTCTATTGTCAGCATGACTTGAAGCTACTTTCTTACGATTTCAAAACCTTTGATATATCCCGCTAGTAAACGTGCTTAGTGACCTTGCAATGAGTTCTCCAGCGCGGGATGTTTCTGAAAGCAAGCCCCCTCTTTAAGGTAAAATGTGAAAAATAAAATTTAAAGCTAAAAAAATATTTTCGCTCACCCAAGATCACCAAAAGGGTGTGAGGGGAGAAGACAAAAAACTTTAGTTTCCAATCACTAAATACACATAAAACACTTCATAGCAAATTGATTCTTTTTAAACACCTCGAACGGTGTAATCCCCAAAAATCCGTGAATAAAGCAGGAATGATTTGATGTGGCATTGAAGTGCAAGGTAGATGCAAGTGATATTGATTGTTTAGATTGATGTTTGATAAAAGATAAAGCTTTATAAGGAACATCTTCTCATCAAAATGTGCCATGTGTTTTTAGATTTTTGCTTACAAATGATTTGGCCAATTTAACTTTATGTTAGCAAATTTTTAGATTACAACATGAGTTATAGGATATAGCTCAAGATTTATTCCTGAAGCCAGATGTAAGTATCTACCCCTAGTGTCTAGCAATGTAGGAAATAATATGGGTCGGTGCATGGATAAATGAATGGATGGATGGATATGGATTATCTTGTGATAGGATAATGCTGGGTAGGATAGGATCAATGATAATGAACCATTTCAAGATGTTTACCATAAGCAAATGCAAAGTTTACACCAAACTTTTGTCAAGATCAAGATAATTTGGAAGATGGATGAAAATGGATTGGATAATGAATCATGGATTTAGTATGGATAAGATGGATGGAATGTGGGGTTTATTATGGATGGGATGAGATGCTTCCATCATAAATGGTGCACATAGATGCTCGATTCTACTCATGATGCTTGTTTTCCAGGTTTGCATCATAGTACTTGTCCAAAGTGCCACCAAAGTGGTTTTCACTAGAGAACAATTTTTTCTCTTGATTTTTAATTTTTTAATCTTTTAATTTTTTGAAAGTTTATGCTTATGTTGAACCACCTAGTGGTGCTAATGTATATGTTGCTGGTGTTGATATAGATTTCATTGCTATCATGATGTGCCAACGATATCCTACTTGGAGGAGTTGTTTTGCTAAGATACAGGTGCTTGAATGTAACCCCTAGATTCTCTTATCTACTTTGTCGATATTGGAGTTAACCTCATCTAGATGTGCACATCATGATAGAGTGCCCTTAGAGTCCTTACAATAAAGAGTTGCTACCAACACATGGTTAATACGAGAGTTGGATACCATGGATGTTGAAGTGGATGGTGGAATGTGTTGAGGGATACGAGATGCAGATGGATTGGTCAACAGTTTGGAATCTTTGATTCTCCAAACTTGGGATGATGAGCAATGATGGGTGTATATGAAGATTCGATTGGGACCAACTTCTTGATACACCTTGTAGGTCGCTTCTTTACGCTTTCTTTTGTATTGATGGAAATTTTTTATGGATGAGCTTCCCTTTTTCATTTTTCCCCATGGTTTCTTTGACTAATAGAATTTGATAGGGATGATCTTCTTTCTTTTTCTTTGGTATCCATTTAAATTTTCTTTGTCGATTCTTTTGCTTCAATAATTTTCTATTTTCTTTTATGTAGACCTCTTTGTTGTGGTTGGTCCCAATTAGTGGGTGGAAAGATGCATGAAAGATGATTAATGATATGAATGGTTGGAGTGTTGGTAGCTATTTCATCATAAGGACTCTTTGTGCTCCCCATGTTGGTGTTTGCACTAGATAAAGTTGCCCCTAGTATTATGGGAGTATTATTGACATGCTTTCATTCTGTTGTCGAGAAACCATTTCCTTGTTGTTCAAGAAGGTTTATCTTTTTTATTTTTGATAATGCTTGACATCCATATACTCACTTTCTTCAATCTGTATGGAGGATGTTTCTAATTTTAATGCTTCTTTAAAAGGTGTTGATGCTTTACAATCCCTATGGGAATCTTCCTCATGATCCATTTATACTTGTTCTTCAAAGGATTTTTTTGATTCACCATCCATGTAGAGGTCTTATTCATGAGAAATTTTTGATATGTCTATGGATTTTGCTATGCCTTGATCATGTGTAAAGATATTAAGAGTAGGGGACTCTTGTTCCTTGGTAATGATATCAAGAGTATGAGACTCTTGTTTTGGGTGAAGATCATCTATATGTCCATTAGGAATTAGCATCACATGTGTAGATGGGGGAGTATGTGATATATGGATATGATCATTATTTGTGACATATTCTATGGATTGGAGAATACCCATTAGATCATTATAGTATTTTGGAGATATAGATCCTTAATCTTGACTTTGTGCGATGTTGTCTTCAATATGCTTTGGTTCATGTTCTTGACATGGGCCAATTTCAAAGAATAAATTATTTGTAAAGGGTTCTTGAATGTCTTAATTGTGCATGGGTAGTGTCTAAATATCCTCTTGATCTTTGAGTGGATTTGGATCAAGTGTTGAATTAAGGATTTCTTCAATATCGATAACCATGAGGTCAGATGATGTCAATATGTCTTGGAAAGGACCATTGCTAGACATTGGTGAAAGATGTTGATCATGATTTGGAATAAATTCTTGAGGTATGCCATCTAACTCATTGGGTGATGTAGAGGTATTGTCAACATGATTATTGGTGGATGTATCTTGAACTTTATCCTCAACAATTATGGTAGGGATATTGTCAATGTTTTCAATCATAAGATTTAACGCTTCTTGAAATAGATCATTGTTGGATATTATTGATGGTTTTTTATCATGATTAAAAAGTGAGTCTTAATGTATGTTAATTTGATCATTGGATGTGGTAGAAACATCTTCAAGGAGCTCATTGATAGATAGATCTTGATCATTGTTTTCAATAATTATGGTGGAGATATTGTCAATGCTATCATCAGTGGTTGAATCTTGATCATTGTCCTCAACAGTTATGGTAGAAATATTGTCTATGTCTTCAACCATGAGATCAAATGATGTTAATATTTCTTGAAATGTATTGTTGTTAGATATCGGTGAGGGATTCTGATCATGATTATGAATATTATCATTTAAGATTGAATCTTGATCATTATCATCAACAATTATTGTTCATTGACCAATGAGGTCTTGGATGAGGTTCTTGAGTTTGATACAATTTGATGTGTCATGACACTACAAAAAATCCCTATGATTTGCTCCATTTTTTGCTTCCACCCATTGTTTTAATGTATTTTTTGGAATTTTTTTGAAAACGTCGGCGCTATTTACCGAGATGGTGCATTTTTTGGCATTTATTGCTTCGATCAGTACAAGTCGGTGCCAATCTAGGCACTAATTAGTGCCTAAAGTAATGTCACCTTTAGCGTCGATATTAGCTTCGAGTGTAACGTTCTTGAGCATCGCCTTTAGCTTTGAGTTTAGCTTCGAGTATACCGTTGTATTTAGCTCTGACTTTAGCTTCAAGTTTAGCTTTGGGTTTAGCGCTAGTTTAGACACCCCTATGTCGAAAAGACTTATTTATATGTGTCATCGACGATGTAAAATAGTGAAATGTCAATAAGATACAGGCATATTGAGGAGAGAATCACTTATGTCACATTGACAAGGTATATCTACAAGTGCTCGGTGAAACACAACTCTTGGATATAATGAATTAATGTTGATGAGACATTGAGATATCGATAAGACAAATAAGATTGTCTCATCGACACTCTTCAAGTAATGATCAAAAGCATACACCGTTATACCACTGGGAAGGTGAGTAATATATGCAGTAGAGCAGTATACACTGCAATCCCGTAGCAAGAAGCTTTGAGCAAGGTGGTAGTGCAGTAAAAAATAGAAGGGAAGGGAAAAACACTGCTTTATCACAACGATAATCACAAGTCTCCTTGACATGGTAGAGTTACATCGATATATAAAGAAATACCACTGAAGGAAAATATTGATGAGATAGTGGCATATCGGCAAGAGATATTAACTTGTCTCATCAACACTAGCAACCAACATCAGAGGAACATAAGATCTATTGTTGATGAGACATTGAGATATCGGTAAGACAAATAAGATTGTGACATCGACACTCTTCAAGTAATGATCAAAATCATACATTGCTATATCGTCGAGAAGGTGAGCAACATATGTGGTAGAGCGATATATATCGCAACCCCATAGCAAGACGCCTTGAGCAAGGTGGTAGTGTGGTAAATAATAGAAGGGAAGGGATAAACACTGCCATACCATAGTGGGTATTATATTAGACGATGGTAGTATAGTAATCATGGCATCATTACAATTTACAGTAATAAATGCAAAAAATCACATCAGTTGCCAAAATTAAATCATATTAAATTATTAAGAGTTGCGAAAACTAATATGACTGAATACCGTGCCATCCAAAGATAAGTGAGTTTTCCCAATATCACACTCAAATGTAGTGCACTAGCATGGAAGGAGCTAAGGATATGAGAAGAAGAAGTCTTGCAAGTGTGAAATACTTGGGTAAGTGCACGAAAACTCTCTGAAAGAGCTCTGTTAATATAAAAAATCTTCCAAGGTTTTATCATCTGAAGCCATAGTAGAGAAAATTGAAACATGCCTCCTAAAAGAAAATGATCAGAAGTAAAAGAAATTAAACCTAAAATTAAAGATGAAGAACCTAAAGTAAAGAAGAAAGCACTCCATCCTAAAACAAAATAATTAGAAGTAAAAGAAAGTCAACCTAAAATTAAAGATGAAGAGCCTAAAGTAAAGAAGAGACCACTCCATCAATCCATATTAGATATACTTCCAAGGTCTACTAAAGAGGGTAATAAGAAGTTTCTCATAGACACCGCACAAAGTTGTAGGGATGCCCTCATTTCCAAATTTGGATGGGACCTATTTTGGTATTTTTACAGTAAGAGAAATGAGAAGATTCTAGTGTTAAACGGTTGGATTTTGGATATAGCAAGGTTGATTGTCCCAAATGTGTTTGTTGATGTAAAATTTATCAAACTGCTAGCCAAACACTATCACTCAGCTACCAAAACAGTAAGGTTTCCAAATGACATAGTATTGGTAGAAGTAACTAGAAAAGTCATCATTGAGTGTTTTGGCTTAAACAAGAAGGCTCTACCAAGATAAACCTACAGAAAAGTGAGGAGGATTATGCTAGGTCAAAAAATACTTATAGAAGTGATGAGGTACCCCTATATATGAAAAGAGGCATTGGTAACAAAACATTCCCCATCTCTACTACCACTACTGAACCATTTAATGTGACAAATTTTCAGTATTACTTTGTGAATACATATTTAGCTCTTTGCCAAGTGTTGGGGATAGATGTTCAAGATAAAATGCCAATAGGCCTAATGATGATGGCCATGAGAATTCAAAACCCTGAAACTAATATTGAATATGACTTTGCTTCATACCTTGAGAAGGCGTTAGAGGATGAATTCTTCCAAGTTATAGAGGATAGAGCACCAATTACATTCATACACTATTACCTACTATGTCATCTGATATTGTACCAGAATAGGGACCATTGGACTAAAAGAATGGACTTTTCTACAGTAGATGAGCAAGGGAATCCCACACCTATCCAGGAATGGTGCTATATTTGGGACAGTCAGTGCAAGAATTCAAGCTTTGTTTTATTCTACGAAGACTTTGCACACAAAATCCTTCGAGTTCTTAGGTATGCAATACCAAGATTGTCAACCAAAATATCGCAACTAGTGAGACCTTTGGCTTTAAGACCAGAGCAGGGTCATACACACAATTTTGGAGATTGGTTCTTCCTCCCGAAAGTTACAATAATAAGAGTTTATGGATGCCTTGTTGCTCCACACATACTGCCAAAATTTGTTCCCCTTAGATTAGCATTTCTTGAATTTATGTGGCAAATGATGTGGATAGAGAAAGATGTAATGCACAAGTAGAAGAAAGGCACTTTCCTGCCAAACCAAACCAAGTGTGAAGATTGGATTGTAGGAGGAGTTACAGTATTATTTGAAGATAAGATATGCATTGAAATCTAGAAAAGAAAGAGCCTTTGACCCTAAAAATCATATGAACAACATAAGGCACAATATTATTACCAAAATGACAATGCCACACCAAGCGGATTTTGAAGAAGATATTACAAGGAACTGCATTACTTATAATGATGTATTTAGTAGAAGGAAAAAATGGGAATATATGAAGAAGCTTGAAGAAAGGACGAAGCGGAGGTCCAAGGATTTCCTAGGATACTTTATTGAGGAAAATGACCCCACCAAGAGGATAGAATTGATAATTGATAGATTTGAAGACTTGTACAGAAAGAAGGAAGCATATCTCGAAGAACATGATAGTGGTGAGACTACAGAGCATATCCCAAGTGAAACCTCTGAGCGTCCCATGGAGCAGTTACCTCCCAAAAGACAGAAGATAGGAAGCATTGAACAATTAATACCTTATGAGGATACTGAAGAGGTGGGAGATACCGAGGAAGTGGCTATAGTACTATAGCCATTGAAAGGTGATATTGAAGTTGATTAGCCCATCCTTGAGACTAGTGCCCATAAACATGAGGAAAGGATGGGTGATGTAGAAAAAACAAGTACAAAGGTACATGACGATGAGATTCATAGAATATGATGAATTCATTAAGACTCCCAAGTTTAAGGATTTATGGATGAAGATGAAGATAAAAGAATTTCAAGAGAGGATGGAATTAGCTGAAGTAGGAATTAAAGAATCAGAGAAAAATGAAATGGTAGCACATACTTTCCAGGAATCAAGAGTTGACAACATTGGCATTAGCCCGCAGAAGGCTAGAGAAATGGTCTTAAAGAGCAATATGCTCATTTTCCCTGGCTTGGAATTAAAGAAAATGTTTATGCTTGATCAAGTGAGGGCTCAGGAAGATCCAATGCTAGTTGCAGAATTTGACTCCGATGAAGGTGTGAGTGGAACTGGGTATAACCCAAAGATTGAAACCCTGGCCATATGGATCAAATAGAAAAATACATAGAAGCCAAAATTATTGGATGTAATTCAAGGGATGAAAGGGGCAGCGATGGTAAGGACAATACAAGATACCACCCCTTTAGAGGCAGCCACAATGACCATGCATTCAACCATGTTCACTCGAGCAACTTTTAAGGGATTAGAAGACAAATTGAAGGAGTATGAAAAGGAACAAAGGTTCTTAAATGATGAATTTAATAAACTGTTTATGGAGATTGTCAAATTGAAAGAATAATTAAGAGGATCAGGACCCTCACAAAGCAAGGAGATGGGGTTATATAGGCCTCCTATTGCTCCAATGGATATTGTGAAGAAAATTTCTGTAGAATAGGTAAAAACTCTAGAGAAGGAAGTGGATGATGTAAAGAAGGCCAACAATCAAACCCAGGATGAAGTGAAAAGACGAATTTGTGAAGTTATGGAAAATATTCTTGAGCACAGGATAAAATCAGTTATGGATAAACTGGAGAATGTGCATGATAGTTATAAAACACTTTAGCAAGCAATGGATCAAATAAAGACACATATGCTTGTATTATATCCTTTGTTCAAAAGGTGGCAGTCTATTCACCACACTTTGGCTAAGTTATGAAAAGTTCTACAAAGAAGTCCTGATGCACCCACAACATTAAAGCCAACTGAACAAACTATGAAGATGATTATTGATGAGTTTCAGTATGTACAAGGGTTTGATAAAAAGGTTGTAACACAAATGGATTTATTCCATACTTGGAAACAGTGATATATACTTGAAATCATGAGAGATGGTGATCAGTTGAAGGAATTGGATAAGCGGAAGAAAGAATTTAGTCAGGTTGCTCATAAGTGTGTAACTCATATACAGGAGGATGATGATACTAGTCTTCCTAGGCTAAATCAAATCATGGATGGGTTGATTGTTCTTGATGCATGATACCTAAAGTTTTTCAATGATACAAAGGAATTACTAGATAGTTGATGGCAAACTCATCTTGCAAACATGCAAAAGATCCAGGAATATAAGTGGCCATCAGATTTTACGGTGTATTAGTGGGAGGAAAAGTATTTGGTTTCAGAAGAATAGGACACTGAGGCGAGAGCATTTGGGTGCTCATCATGGAGAGGAAGACTTTTCCAGATCAATGATCACAGGTCTTCTACATTGAATAATGGAACCATATGTCAAAATGTCTTAAGTCTTGTTATTTCCTCAATTATGCTAATTAAATAGTTGTTGGTTTCATAAGAATATGACACTGAGGCGAGAGAATTTGGATGTTCATCATGGAGAGGAAGACTTTTCCAGATCAATGATCATGGGTCTTCTACGTTGAATAATGGAACCATATGTCAAAATGTCTTAAGTCTTGTTATTTCCTTAATTATGCTAATTAAATAGTTTTTAGTAAAAGAAGTAGTTATGAAAGGTCGTTTCTTTTTGTAAAAGGCCTATAGCTTGTTGCTTCCTATATAAATAGGAAACCAAGGCCTAGTTTTAAATTATCATCATCATATATCATTTCCATTTTGAAGACTTGTTATTATTATATATCAATTGAAGCAATATAATGGAGAACATCTTATTATCAAAGATTCTCCGTGACCGTGTTATCATTTTGTATTTTTCTTATGTTTGCCATACTTATTTCTTCTTATATTTGAATGAATATCAGTTATTGAGCCTCAATAATGTGCTTATGTGAATGAA
This sequence comes from Sequoiadendron giganteum, assembly GCA_007115665.2. NCBI lineage: Eukaryota > Viridiplantae > Streptophyta > Pinopsida > Cupressales > Cupressaceae > Sequoiadendron > Sequoiadendron giganteum. Next base: position 407,842,447 of record CM021106.1, read on the forward strand.
TATTTTGATACAGTAAAGCATATATTGTGGATGTTGGTAGAGCTACTATTTTTTTTTGAAAATTTGAGCTTATTTTGCCTTGTTACATATTCAACATAAAAATGGAAACTATTTAAAAATAATAAAGTTAACAAAGTTGCTTATTTAAATAATTGTGAGTTACATGCATTAATATTTTAATAAATTTAATGTCTTCATGAACATATGTTGATACAAAATGAATGGAAGAAGCATCCAAGTAATCCTAATCTTTTTTGCCAATAATTCATACTAAAGATTGAACAATTTAAGGATATTGCAATAGGTAATTAAGGATATGATGATGATGATATATTCTTGTACTTGTAAACTCTATGAAACATTCCTTATTTTCTATGAAACAGTGTATATATTCTTGTACTTGTAAATATTATTTTATTGTTATGTCTATTAAATAAAATAGAGTTTGAATAAAAATGCTTCACCCTTTTTTGTGAGTATGTGAATTATTGTTTAAGGAAAAATCTTACAGTGTTTACATTTTTAGTTTACTAGTTTCAAATCTTCATTTGCTATGTATATAAAATTGTATGTGCTCTTTATCTCGAATGACATAAAACAATAATATCATCAAAATCAGGGTTTTCAATTTCAACACCATCATTGTCCACACTTTTCATATCCTGTTCACTTTTAAGTACAATCATCAAAATTTTATTTTTATTTCTTGTCCCAACTAATCTTAATTCCTTTCAACACAACACAATAGGTTGCATGTTAAATTTCAAACATTTTCTTTGTATTTTTTGTATATATTATTTTCTCAGTGCATCATTATGTAACAACAATTTCACTTCAGAGATATACAATAAAAATAAATGAAAGCACATGTTTGCTTTGTCAAGGGAAATGTATGGTGAATACCTTATGTCTTTCAAATAAGTGTGCAAGCGAAATAAGACATAACTGATTGCATCTAATTTTCTACTAGTACAATTATTTTTTATGTGCTTTTTACTTTTTGCATGTGGATCACCCTCAGAAAGAGACTACTTATCTTTTCTTGAATGAAGCCTTTACATTTCCTATCTATGAAAGGAATTTACTGCTTGACGACAAGTTCGTGAACTTCATACAAATTAAGATTGGTGTAAAAGGCCATCCTCACAAATGTTGTTTAGTCTAGAATTATAATGGAAAATAAAAAAATCTTGCTAGGAGAATAAAATAGGTTTTCAATTGTTGAAGTACAAAATAATATTACTGAAGAATTTCAAAGTTTAGGCCATAAGAATCATCCTTTTTTAAACATGGATTGCAAATAATTCTAAAAATTTAGAAGTCTTGGTTATTAAAATTATTATCTGCTATAATGTCATCCAGTGTATCATTGTCAATGTTCATATGTTCTTTCAAGTATTTAATATTATCATCATCCTCATCTTGACCTGCATCATCTTCATCATCATTGAAATTTGACTGTAGACCATCTATATTGTTACCAGATGTATTTGGATCATTATTTTCTATACCATCCATATTGTTGTCTTCCATAACATCATCTAACTCTGGATTGTTGTCTTCTTGTGCCTTAACATAACCATCTTCAACATCATCATGGATGTTAATTTCTTCGATGTTCTCTAATCCCTCTCTCTCATTTTGTTTTCCATCATTTTTTTGCTTAGTATCCACTAATGCATCATCAAATACATGCCTTAATCTTGGATCATAATGTATGACAAATATCCATTTCGGGTCCAAAATATCTTCATAGAAAAATACCTGTACATGGATGACATACATATATTAGACATTATATAAATTGTATGAACATATATACATCAATTGAATAATGGAACATTATTTTATAGACTACCTTTTTTATACAATAATTGCTATAAAACACAATTTTGACAGCATAGTTTATAAAACATCAGTCCACACTCATTTATTATTCTTTGGTTTTCTACCCTCAAGAACATCCTTAGGGAGACCTTGTTCTTCCCTCTTCTTTCACGCAGGAGTGCGTTTTAAGAAGGGGTAATCAATCAATAACTCATCCCCAATGGTAAGGTCCATAATAGCCTCAACCATTATCAATCTATCAACCTCTCTTTCCATATCTCCATCTTTATCATTTATAACCTCAACAAATTGACAATTCGGTCTTACAGTAGGGTCCCTTCCCTTACTACTATTTATAAATCCTGTAGTATTTTTGTGTGTATATGCACTTCCATCTATATACATAAGATGACCTCTATTCATTTATTTTCCACTTTCCAATTAGAGATGATGTGTATACATATTCAAATTTAGACCATATGTTGACTTGTTAGGCTTATATTCTGCTAGCCTTCTCCATTCACCACTATAATATGATGGACCATAATAACACATTAATCTCATAGTGGTTTGTTTTGAATTGTTTGGATCCCACATGTACATTTTGGACAATAAAGAGGCCTAGATTTGCTCCATGAATATTGGAGGGTCGTATCATGTAATTGTATCCCCAAAATTGAAACACCTCATGCACTCTAGGTAGTTGTTGATCACTAGGCCAAGTGTAATTTATTCGATGATCAAATGTCTCTTTGTAAATTGGTCTCAAACTCAGTGGCTAGTCATCATCTCCATCACATTCATTCTCATAGGGTATGTAGTCCTCCTTCCCCTTGTCTTAAGCAAATTATGCATCTTCACACCGGTTCTTGTTCTGTTACTTGTTTTCATCAATTCCTCATCTTCCGAGCTGGTATATTGGCACATATTTTTGTTAGATGTATCATCTGATAAATGATCATTGCCCTCTAGGCTAGAATTCGATAATCCAAGAGACTTTAAACCAAGAAATTTATCCTGCAAATATCCATTAAGAAAAAAATAGTTATTTAAATAATATAAAACAATGTTTAAACGAAGTATACATGTTATTTATATCAAATTGGAAAATTCCTCACCATAATTCCTATTGGATTTGAATTGATTGTAGGAGGCATACTAACAACTGGAAGCTCATCATATATGTAATGTATTTGTACAATCACTCGTTTGAATTATTTCTTTCCATGACATACAAAACATCCACAAACAACAATTTTCTCAAAGTATTCATCCCATGTACTATAGTCTTGACCTACCTCTTCTTCAGTGCAATCATTTGTTGTGTCTGCAAAATCCATTGTCATATCCTCTTCCAACCACTGTTGTCTACATGATTTAATAGTTTTAGGTCCATGGCCACGTACATATCTTGTTTTTTGGCTAGTTGAATGCTTAGGCTCTGCATTTGCTCCAATATCCATGTAAAATAATCAACAACATGCATTAATTCATGTCAAGATTGGATAATACATTATAAATTTCAATAATACTATGAAAAAAGATGGGCGTATCACAAAATGCCATCAGATCATTTTTCCTAAGTTAAGTCAAAATTTGAGTACTTGATGTCTCGCTTCATCCGTTGTGTCCTCATCTGATATGACACGATATGTTGCCATGGCCTCATCTCACCCCTATAATACACAACATAGTAAATAATTTTTAGTACACCAATTATATCATTTCAACGAATATGCTATCCAACACAAAACCTCACTTTAGTCATATATTTGACATATTGATATCATGTTTTGGCTATCCTAATTTTCAAACTTTTCCCTTGATCATAGAATCACATTTAATCACCATTCTTGTGCATTTTCAACCAATAAGTTTGACCTCAGAGGCCTCATGGACAAAAAAATTACTTTATCTCCTCTATGTTGTAGCATTTGTGAATTTATAAACACCTTCCTCCTTTGGTTGAGGTTGATTTCTCTTCTTACCTCTATTGTATCTGCAGATTTCGTTGTCTCATCTATTTGCACCCACTTTCCTCTCAACAATTTAGTATTTCTATTCCATCCACATCGTCTTTCCATGGCCTTCTCTATGAATAGAAATGCTACCACAAAAGCTTTCACCGCACTATCGCCAAGAAGGAAAAAGCAACTTGCAGGACCATGGTAAAAACCGCTCTACTGCACTGAGCTAATGAAGGAGTCGTGGGATAATGGTGGTCACCGCACTGCCGCACGCCAATGGTAGAAGACTTGCAGAACTTTGAGAGTCACCACAACACCGCCAGGAACAAAAGGAAGACTCGTGTGTCGCCACAAAAGCTTTCACCACACTATCGCCAAGAAGGATGAAGCACCTTGCGAGACCGTGGTAAAAAATGCTCTACCACATCGAGTTGATGAAGGAGCCACGGGACAATGGTGGTCACAAAAATAAGGTAGGAGTTGGAATTATTTCCAACACTCTGGATCCTATGATACACAACAATGAAAAAACTCACTATACAACAATGATAGGCGCTAAATTGGGCGCACTTGACGCCACCTTATACGTCCCAAACAAATTACATTAACGGCCAAAAGTTGGCGCTAAAGTTGGTGTTAACTAACGCCAACTAAAGCGTTGACTAATTAATCAAAATTGAAAATTTAAAACTTTCCCACGTGAAGGAAGAAATCAGACGACAAAAAAGGGAAAAATGTTGCGCGAAGGAAGAGAGCAGTGCACTACCAACAATTGATGAGAAATTTGATTTAGTTTGCGACACCATAAGTAAGTTTACAATTTTTTTTTCTTGGTTGAATTCATGATTGTTTATTGCTCTTTGTATTGCATTTGAATTCGTGATTGTTTGTTGGTTCATGGCCTAACCAGTCCAAGCAACCTCTAAATTGTCCCATCATTATAAATTGTAAAACCTTTGAAAAACCAACCAAATTTTTTACCCTACCCATTTGAGATTTGCCTCAAAATATTATAGCATGAAGAGAGGATGCCTCTGTATTCTTTCCCTAACCTAGGCATCAAGGAAATAGTGAACTGCTTGGAAAATATGGGAATTGGGTCGGTCATTGTTGAGCAACTATTGAAAATAAACGTAGAAACCACTTCGTTTTGCCCAACCACGCCATACTCACCGATGCCATGAAAAATTCATGCAAGATTGCATTATGAAATAGTTTTCATGATAAGGTTATCAACACTAAGCAAAATGAGTGAACATATATTCCCTAGGTTATCAACACTAAGCAAACCCAACGAACATATTTGCCCACAAAAAAAAACATTTGTACCACAAATTGGACAAAAAATTTCATACCAGACAGTGTGTACTTTGTTTGCCTCCACAAACTAGACATAAATAATTTTCCCTAGGTCACCTCAAAATGTCAAGCAATGGAGGGAAGCGAGCATTGTCAGCAAACTCTGGCCACAATGAGGTAATTCATTGTCAATTTATAGATTTGTAAATGTTTCCATTGTTTATTTTAATTTTACTTTTTTGTTTTTTATTTCTAAATTTAAAAGAAGAATATAATTTAAATATATATATAGGGACATGAGACTGACAAAGATAAAGAGGAATTAGCTTCCATATTGGGGGTAGAGGCAGTGAACAAATTGGTTAATGTGGATTGGACAACACTTGCCAAATACATAGAAAAACAATCTGGTAACGCCCCTCAAACATTGCAAACAAATCAATTATGTCAAAGGGAATCAATTGATTCCTCAACCAGTCCTGGATCGAGCAAAAGATCCAAGAGGAAATCAGTGGCAATAAACTCTAAGAATGTGGAATAGGGAGCAGAGACTTCCATTGTTGGGACACAGACTTCTTCCACCATGCCATGTTTTCAATCTTGCATTGGTAGCTACAATACAAAGATATAATATGAGGTGGTTTTAGGGGAATTTTGAATGACAGATGCAGGGAAAATGTTTGTGAATAGGTTGAAGGAATCATGCCTTCAATAGTTCAAAGACCATCTACATTTTCCATTCTCAAAGATACCCATGCACCTGAAAAAAGCAGTTATCCATGACATGGAGAATGAATTTGGCACATGTTGGTCTGTAAAGAAGATAAAGCTATGAATGTCTCAAAAAATGCAAGAGATTTTAGTGCAACCAAACAAAGAAGATAAAAAAAATCCCTCCTAAGCTAAGGCAGAAAAAAAAGGCCAATTGATGTAAGTGTGAAAGTATGGAAAGAGCTTGTAAAAGCATATGAGAAGTCCAATGCACGAAGGAAGTCCAGTGAGGAGAGTATGCAGGTATTTGAATTTTCTCATAAGATTATATAAAATTTATTAAATGATATTTAAATTTTATTTATGCATAGTTAAATTGAATTAGTATATGTTTCAGGACAAGGCCTCCAAGGTTAGGCTTGAGAAACTTTGTGCCACACATCACAGTGGCCAGAAAGGTTTACAGGCCTTGATCTGTACATTTGTGAGTATATTTAATATGTTAAATGATTTTTTTTATTTCCTTGGAAAAATTAAATGATTGCATACTAATTATTTTAACTAGTCCATGTGCCATGTTTTGATAGGAGGAGAAATATGGCCGCCATCAAAATCAATTTGAAAAGAATATGTTACAAAACAAAAAGTGGAACGATTTTGTAATCTAGATGGAGAACGAGGTACCAATAGTTGAGTTTCAATAAATTAGTTGGATATTGTTGTGTTAATATGTCAATTTGCATCTCTTGTGTTGAGTTGTTTATTGATGCATAGGATGAGTAAATAGAGCTCAAACCTTACGATTACAAGATGACCGTTTATGTGCATGAATAAATAGTAGAAGGATGTAGATGAACTCAATTCATCTAACTTTATGCCTCTTGGTAGACATTCCTTTTGAATCTCTAATATCAGGTGCCTGAGACTTCCCTATAGCTTTTACCTTTCGTTGTCGCCTTGCCTCTTCACTGTTAGACTTGTCTCCTTTTTCCTTATCTACATTTTTGGCTTCGACTTCTAATTCATCCCATGTTTTAACTTCCTCCTCTTCCTCCTCTTCTTCTTCTTCTTCGTCCTCCTCTGACTCCATAAGAGATTCATCTTATGAGCCTTCCTCATCTGATTCTAATTCCTCTTCTACATCAGAGGGTTCATATCCTTGATCTGACTCTTATGAATTATCAAAATCAAAATCACTAGCTTCCATATTCAAAAATTCCCAACCAACATCTTCAATAAATTTATCTGGATCATCAGTAATAATCTTCAAAATTGGTCGCCGGTTCAAGTTCATTCTCCTTTCATAATACTTTATATCCATGGAGTTCAACTATTCCTTCATACCATCAAGTGAAGATTGAGGAATGGTGTACATATCGCTTGAAGTCTTTGAAAACAATAGCCATATCAAATGCCTTTTTCCCAAGTCCTACTCTCTCAAGGTTAACAATCTCAATCTCACTAATAGCGATTACTAAGAAAGGTAATTCCACCAACTCTACCAAACAGTTTACCATAGGAACAATAAAAGCAGAGGCTTTGAAAGGAACTCCATGAAAACCAAGCTCTCTAAATGGTATATCAAACTCTAGTTCAAAATATTTTAGATGAGGTTGCTCCCATAGCTCTCTTACTCGCTTGACAAATCCTTGAAACTCTATATTGATGTTATATTTCCTGTCCCTATCTTGTTGTTCTTCCTCAATTTCATCAGGATCATACATTGACCTTCTTGCCCCTTCTAAAGTTTGGACCACATGTAGCACCCCTCCATTTTTCTCTCTTGTTCAGACAATGTTCTTTGTTTTGCTTTGTTTTTTGTTGGTACTTTGTCTATGATACTTGGTTACTATTTGATCGCTAACTGTAAAGCGATGTGATGTTACATTTTGATGTGATGGTATTTTATTATGATGTTATCATTATGACATGCTTTAGACTAGCATAGAGGATATTTGAATTAATGTTGTTTTATGCTTTTGATTAGATTATTGATGTTAGATTCGTCAATTTTGTAATATTGTATTGGTGAAGGGGACGAAATTGCACCACTCGCTTGCGAGCACCCTGCGATTCCGCAATTCCCTCTTCACGATGTGTTTTATTATGATATATACATGCTTGTTCAATATATGCTTTGTTTGCAGGTTTACAGGTACAGGACATTGACTCCACCTGGTTTCACAGGTTTGAGCGTGTCCATTGCCCAACAGTATTTTGATTGGGAGATAGTAGCTAGGTTTTCCGTGTCAAGTCATCACCCTGGTCATAGTGTGTCGTTGGTTTTAAGTTGGGTTTGTTTACTTTAATATTGTTCAATTTTGCCTTGATATTATTTAAATTGCAAGTTGTAAAAGGTAAATTAATGGAAATAGATATTTAAGATGATTATTAAATTAATCCGATTTATTATGTTAGAAGATGATAGTTAATTAATTAATTAATTTAATTTAATTAGTGAAATAATTTAATCTTTGGATTATATCTATTTTATTAAATTAATTAAATTAATCGAATTAAGTTATTTTAGAAATGTTAGGTATTTTATTTGAAATTAGTAATATATATTTTTTTTTGAATTTATTTGGAGGATTTGATGCAAAAAGAAATTTGAAAGATATTTCTATTTTTGTTGAAATATTTGTGATGGTGGTTGAAAGAGAAAGAAAAGGAAAGAAGAATAAATTCTATTTTTTTGGCTTTTTGAATTTGATTTTGGAGAAGCTTTGTTTGTTGCTTGCAAGGAGCTTGAATATGTGGAAGAATATTTACACCATTTCACATCCTCTCAAGCAATTGGAAACCAGGTTCTTGTTATTTAAATTAATTTTATTTTGGAAAGATTCATAGATTTAATATGTTGTTTGCAAAATGAATTTTGATTAAATTGAAAAAAAAAGCCATGTGAAATCTTTGAAGAAAATTTTGGAAAAAACCTCTATTGAGAGAGAGTTAAACTCTTTGTAAAATTTCATTGTTCTTCTTTTTAGATTTATTATTTGGGAAAATAAATCTAGAAACCTCTGTGTTCAAATTGTTTTCTTTCAAAAAAATTTGGGTATTTTTTCTATAGATGATCATTTTGAAATTATTTTCTCTACTAAAACATTAGTTTTTTTAATAAATATATATATATATATATATATATATATATATATATATATATATATATATATATATATATATATATATGTATATATCTATATGTATATGTATATGTATATATCTGTATGTATATATATCTATATGTATATGTATATATATATATATATTTTGAAAGATATATATACATATATATATTTATATTTATATGATTCTCATAGTGAAATGGCTGCATTAAAAAATTGAACCTCTGTCAAAATTTTATTGGGCGGATTTCGAAATCCGCAGGGGAGGTTGTCAAAATTTTATAAAAATAAAATAAATTAAAACAAATGAGTTTTTTTTTGGGGAGGTCGGGGCTCTCCGCACAACCGCCTCCATGGGAGGCACTATGGAGGGGGCAACGCCCAGTGCCCCCCCTCAACACGGCCGCGCCCATACATAAGGGGGTTCAGCTATGTTTAAACACAACCGCGCCCACTTATATGGGGTTCGACTGTGTTTAAACACAGTCACCCCATATGAATGGGGTTCGACTGTGTGTAAACATAGTCGCCCCATCAAACTTCGGTGCGCTTCCCTAAAAACCCTACGCGTTCCTTTGACTTCGCTTTTTTTGTTGAAAAACACGATTTTTATATATAATATTTTATAGTATTAAAATATATAATATATATATATAAGTATATAAATTATATATATATTTATATGTATATTTGTGTGTATATATATTTATATATTTTATATAACTGTTTTGGAAATTTTAATAAATAATGATGAATATATATATTTAAATATATATTTAGTTGTTATTTTAAATAGGTGCATATATTAAATGCATAAATAGAGGAATTTAAAATAATAAGTTTTAATAGATGAAATATTTGATTTTAAAATGATATATTTTGAAAAAGAAAAAAATAGATGATTTAAAAGTAATATGTTTTGAATAGAAGAAATAAATGATTTTTATTTAAAAGTAATTAAAGAATTGAAATGTATAGTTTAAATTTCCTTCTTTGTTTGAAAGAGATGTTATTAAATTAGTTTAATGAGGCAATAAATTACTGTATTTTATTGAGGGAAGTGGATTTAGGAAATCCGAAAAATAGATTTAATTCCTGATTAAATTGCTCTTTTAAATGTAATTTCTTCTATTTTTGTTTTGGGGGATTTTTTTTAGAAGCATTAATAAGTCTTCTAGATGGGGCATTTAAATCTTTGGGGTTGTCGTATTTTTATTGTCAGCCCTTTGAGTTTCCTTGGATAGCGCGTATAGTTGCATTCAGTTAATCACCCGGTTACCACAAACGGGGATGTGTTTCCCTTATGTTTTGGATAGGGATTTAATATCCTTAAGTGTGCACTAGTTTACCCTTGGGTTGTGGAATTGTTCCATGTGTTGTCTTAGAGGAGTGGCTTTCAATGAGGGCCGACACACAAAGTGGTGCCAGGGTAACTCATTGTGAGTTAGTTAATCCAGTGATAATGTAAATTAACTTATTAGAAGAATAGGTAGTATTTAACACTTAATAAGAGTAATTGTGCCTCACTCATGGACGCAAGGGATTGTACAGACTTGGGATGGGATGAGAAGGCCTGGAATGGCAAGATCATTATCTTGTCTCTATGAGAGATAATTGATTCCGCATTGGTTTACATCAGGGGACGAGAGTCGTTAAAGGTTTCCAGGAGATCCCAAGATGGGAGTCAGGGCCTAAGAAGACTTACCAGGGTATCCCATGTAGCATTGTGATGACACTTCTCCTAAGTTAGCAGTATGTTTTTGTCCGTGATGCAATTGTTTAGTTAACTCTGGAAGCAATGTAACCATTGTGATAGTGTTGTATTTGTTTTGATTAAGTTTAGTTATGTTTTAGCCTGTGTCTAGAGGTAGAGGGTCTTGTCTAGGAATCCTTGTTACTATCTCCTAGCACGGGGGGTGGGCCTTCGGGTACCACTTGGTTGGGTGGAATGTGCACCTTACTCCGTTGGGTTCTCTTCTATGTTCGTGATGGCGAGATTTCCAGTTGGAGAGCTCGTGGTTTCCAGTTACATTTCATGCTTTATATTCTTTCAAGTTGATTCTTGTAATTATTACCCCTCATTTGTAATCGAGGTGGAAGAATGTATTTTGTAATCATATTTATTGGTTCTACCTCATTCGGGGAATGAGAGATGTAATCTTCTTTGTTAAATTATGTTATGTGAAATCTTTTTGTATCTCTTATTGTTATGATGTAATTTGTCATGTATGGAATGCATGAGTACTTAAATTCTTAAGTAGATTATTGTTATGGATTAAGTTATGTTGTATGTATGGGTTTAAAAGTAATCTCAGTCTTGTAACCTTAGAGGTTGTTGGCATTGGGTAGTGAACTTGCATGTTGATTGTACTTTAACAAACAAAAAAAATTTAGTGCGTTTGAGTAGTTAATTGCAACTTCCTCTAGGGTTACGTGGTGGGGCGTTACACACATCCATTACCTCCACATAAAATTGGACATCCTTGGGCTTCTTGGTTCCCACGCCATGATATGGTTATGCAAATGAAAATGAAGCAAAGTAATCATCTCCTTCTCTATTGGCTAGAACAATGCATACCTAATGCTTTGATACATGATATCAACTCTCTCTTCTGCTCTCATGGTTGAATACCAAAATCTAGTATGGTGGGCCTCCAGAGTTTTAGTCATCTTTCTTCCTCTTCCACCAAATGCTGGCCTGATCCACACATCTGCCAACCTAATTGGCTTTGTTTTTGAAAGATGAAGTTTCTCCTAAGTCACCAATGTAGCTCTCTCTGCCTTTTCAGACTCTTTCATTGCTACAGATCGTCTCTGGGATTTAATTATTTGTACCACATGGTTGATGTGCTTTGAATCCTTGCATCTAAAGGAAATTTCCTAACATAAATACTGCTAGGGAATTTCAATGTTGCCATTGTAGTTGGCATTAAAGCCGGTACCTGCAACATTGAAAATTATCCTTATATAAGAATTCCCTCCATCTTGTTAATTGGCATGTAACACTCTTGATGGTGGCTACATGAAATCTGATTCTGATTCCTCTTCTACATCAGAGGGTTCATATCCTTGATTTGACTCTTTTGAATTATTGGAATCAGAATCACTAGCTTCCATATTCAAAAATTCCCAAACAACATCTTCAATAAATTTATCTGGATCATCAGTAAAAGTCTTCAAAATTGGCTACCAGTTCAAGTTCATTCTCCTTTCATAATACTTTATATCCATGGAGTTCGACCATTCCTTGATGCCATCAAGCAAAGATTGAGGAATGGTGTACATGCGAAGTACATCTCACTTGAAGTCTTTGAAAACAATAGCCATATCAAATGCCTTTTACCCAAGTCCTACTCTCTCAAGGTTAATAATCTCAATCTCACTAATAGCGATTACTAAGAAAGGTAATTCCACCAACTCTACCAAACAGTTTACCGTAGGAACAATAAAAGCACAGGCTTTGAAAGGAAATCCATGAAAACCAAGATCTCTAAATGGTATATCAAACTCTAGTTCAAAATATTTTAGATGAGGCTGCTCCCATAGCTCTCTTACTCACTTGACAAATCCTTGAAACTCTGTATTGATTTTATTTTTCATTTCCCTCTCTTGTTGTTCTTCTTCAATTTCATCAGGATCATACATTGACCTTCTTGCCCCTCCTAAAGTTTGGACCACATCCATTACCTCCACATAAAACTGGACATCCTTGGTCTTCTTGGCTCCCACGCCATGATATGCTTATGCAAATGAAAATGAAGCAAAGTAATTATCTCCTTCTTCGCTAGCTAGAAGAATGCATGCTTAATGTTTTGATGCATGATATCAGCTCTCTCTTCTGCTCTCATGGTTGAATACCGAAATCCAGTATGGTGGCCCTCCAGAGTTCCAGTCATCTTTCTTCCTCTTCCACCAAATGCTGGCCTGACCCACACGTCTATCAACCTAATTGAATTTGTTTTTGAAAGTTGAAGTTTCTCCTAATTAATAATAGTGTGGGCAATCCAAGATGGTGTTGAATGCAAGCCCTCGATTAAGATGTGTTAATTGCATTTGGAAAGGGTCTAGAAAAACTCTGCAACAAACTTTACTGGTAAACAGTTACAGGGGTTACAGGGTTTATTTAATGTTTATAGTTTTTGGGATTAAGGATTTTACTAGTAAATAGTTACAGCGGTTACGGGGTTTATTTAATATTTTACTCTGCACGTTAAGGTGCCTCTAGTTTTTATTGTTTGCTATGGAATTTTGGTGGGTAATGACATTGAACAATAGATGTACTTTTTTTATCTTTACAAGAAATGCAAGAATTTCGTGTTACCGACCCAAAAAATAATAATTATCTTGTTATTTAATCATATGAGTTAAATAATTAAATTACTTACTCTATAATCATATGAGTTATTTAAGAGGTACGATATATTTAACTAATTAAATTGAAATAAAACCTATTAAATTAATAAATGGAAGCAAAACAAGAAGCATTTTTAGAAGAAAAAAAGGAAGCAACAATGGAAGCCAAACTAGAAGCAAACATTGGCAATCTTGGAAGCAAAATTGGAAGCAAAACTGGAAGCAAAAATAGAAGCAAAACTAGAAGCAAACTTGGAAGAAAACTTGGAAACAAAATTGGAAGCAAAATTGGAAGCAAAACCGAAAGAAAAACCAGAAGAAAAACCAGAAGCAAACCTGGAAGCAAAATTGGAAGAAAAATTGGAAGCAAAATCGGAAGCAAAAACAGAAGCAAAATCAGAAGCAAAATTGGAAGCAAAACTGGAAGCAAAATTGGAAGTAAAACCGAAAGCAAAAGTGGAAGCAAAATTGAAAGAAAAATTGGAAGCAAAACTGGAAGCAAAACCGAAAACAAAACTAGAAGCAAAAATGGGAGTAGACATAGAAGCAAAATTGAAAGCCAAATTGGGTGCTATTTCTGACATTATTTTCGGCGCTAATAGAGGAGCTATTTTCTATGCTATTTTAGGCACTAACGGGGGTGCTATGATTTTTTGGAGCTAACTACAGCGCAACGTCTGGCGCCAAAGTCAGCGCTGAGATGACCATGCCTGTTTGCGCCGAGTTTAGTGCCAACCAAATCACCTAATTCGTGAACTGAAATACACTGAAATACGACACTATTTTAGACACTATTTTCACGTTCTATTGTAGTGTGACCTTTTGTGCTATGGTATTCACAATAAGCATTATCACCATACCATGAGAACTTGACTCTAGGTTCACCCCCATTTAATGAATTTGGAATATTGATAAGTTTAGCATGGACTAACATGTTTAATGTTCATTCAATTAGCTCCCTTAAAGGAGTGTATTTATGTTTGGTGATGGTGTCGTTATCTTGTGAAGCTTGTGCTTGTTGTGTTTGATCTTGTTGTGATTGATCATGTTGTTGTAGGGATAGGTCTTATTGTTGATGTTGTTCTTCTTAATATCTAATATCTTGATGTTGGAGATGTGTTAGTTGATGTTGTGGATAGAAATCAATGTTTTGATGATTTTGATGAAGAGTGTATTGTTTTGGAGGTGGAAACGTTTCTTGGTGTAATGAATCAACTATTTTGGTAAGTGACATAATTTGATGTCACAAAATTTGATCTTGATTTTGATTTTGACACCCTTGATATAGTTGATTTGGTTGTTGGCCAAGCATATTTGGAATATACACTTGTGGTATTTGTATGGGATCATGCATAAATTGATTTTGGACAATGTTCTGATTTGGGATGATGTTTATATTTTGCATTATAGGTTGGCATTGAACATTGTTGTGGTTGGGAAACACATTGCTTTGATTTAGGTAACCTTGATTTTTCATGGCGTTACCTTGATTTGGATCAATATATTGTTTGAATTTTGAACAACATTGGTGTGATTTGCAAACGTATCTATCCCATAGTTCACCAAGTGTGGATTTGATATGTTCATTTTTGGTAAGTTTATATTTGGTATATTCACATTTTGCATGTATTGATTTGATGGGATAATGTTGTTTTGTTGAAGACTCATGTATTGATCGGTTGGTTGATAGATTGGTACATTTTGACTTTGATTTGATATCTACCATAAGGAAATGTGTTCCAAAATTTAGATTGGGCATACTCACATTTGTTGTATCATTGAGGTTTGTAGGATATAATGATCCCATGTGTGAATTATATAAATGTGATTTTTGATAATCAATTGGTATTGTAAGGTTTTGATAGTTTGGTTGATTTAGATCACTCATGATGTATGAATCGAGTTTATATTCCATGTTTTTTGTGTTGTGACCTTGTTGCAAAAGTGAACCTCTAAGGTGTTTTGGACTGATGGTGTGAATTGATGATGAAATGTGGTGAGTGAAATAGCGGATGAACTTTTTAAAATTTTGGACTTGATGCTTTTAGACTTAAAGTTCTGATGTTTTGATGTCTTGGATAAAAGGTGTTAATGAGCTTGTAAATCTTTAAGGTATACTTGTGACCTTTAAGATAAACTTTTCCACAAAATGTGATAACTAACTCAACTAAGTGCATGGAAAAGGATCCATTTCACACACAAAATAGCTAAGTTAGGGGATTGCTTTGATAAATGTCTAAGTCTAAAGTGTTGATGTGTCCAAAAGTTTCTAAAGTTGTTTTATGAAGTGAAATGTCAAATATGATAAAGGTGGATGGAGTGTTTGACCCAAAATTTGTTAACCTAAGGGACCGTTATTTTTCAAGACCAAAGTGGTGAGATACATGCTATACCTCTAAAGTAATAAAACCCTAAGAACTCTTGGTAATAGGACCCAATGATTTTGGCAATAGAACTCAATGATTATGACAACAGTACTTAATGATTTTGATAAAGAACTTGGATTCAATGTTCTACAATAATTTCCTTGTTTAATTTTGCTTGTGTTTGGGGAGTCAATGTTTTGAACATACATCAATGTGGGGTGTTCATTTGATTTAATATTTTCTTAAGTGAGGTTGTTTCATTACCACATCAAGAAATTTTTAATAAAAGTTCAAACTAAATTTTTTATGTCAAAATGAACATTCATTTCACAAAGTCCATTACGTGAACGTCGTGAAGCTAAGGCCATAGTTCCCTATGTTAACTTTGGAAAGCATGGATTTAGATATAAGTATAAATATTTAGAAGTCTCTAAGGATAAAATCCTTAGGACAAGCATCAATATTTATGACTTTTCAAAAGGTATCCATACTTGATCCAAAGGGTTTGAAGTTTGATAAACTTGATGTGAGTTTGAAAATGTTTTGAAACCAAACAAAGTATTAAACTGACTCACAATTAATTACAACCCTAGCTCAAGTGGTACGTTCTTTTGATGGGCTTTCCTCATGATCTTCGTAGTAGAAGAGGCGATTTTACATGCAATCTAGGTAAGAGTGTAGAGGTATGTTAAGAATGAACTCTTAACCTCTACATTGTCAACCAAGATCGAATATGGAAAGTAACTTCTTGGAATCCAAGTTCCAATGCACCACTTCAAAGAACTCGTTGGATGAAAAAAGTTGGCTACTAAAAACAAGGTTCGTAATCAGTATTTTTCAAGATAAACTGGTGTCTATACATGTAGCGATTCACTCAACTAAGAATCCTTCCAACCCTTAGAAAGATATAAGGGTTTTTACGTATCAAACAGATAATAGGGGAGACTTTTGTCAGTATAGAGCTTCTACACCATCTGGTTAATGAATTTTGTCACGCCAATTATTTATATAGCAGACTAAAATGAAAGTATTGCTTGGGTCGTTCCCTCTCACAAGTCAAGAGGCGGGCCCTCTAAAGGTAAAACATGGTGCAAAAATCAAGATGTACTTTGAGTATACAAAAGAAATAAAAATAAAAGTATACTTGAGTGTTTCTCTTCACCCAAGATCACACGAAGCACAAGGGGGGAGGATACACACTAAATATTTACCAAGCATAATCAAGCACGAAAAACACTAGTTCATTTTAATCTAACAAAGCAAAATGACTTCATTTTGAGCAACAAAAGGAAAAAATGAGTCTGTATTGTTCAATTTTAGCCTTTCAAAGCAAATGTGAGGTTGTTTGGTTCAATTTCATCCAACTTTGAAAGCTAATTCATTGCATTGTTGATTTTAAGCCCAATTGAAAGATTGTTTAGCTAAAACATAAAATGAAATAACAACTTGAGATAATGACAAATTTATCAAATCTTGATCAATTTTGAAATCATAAAGTGTTTTAGAAAGCTAAACATGAGATCTTCAAAACCCAACAACCTTTCTACAAAATTAATCATGTAGAATTTATTAGAAATGAAAAAAAATCATGCATGAAGAGATTAAACCCAAAATTAAAAAAAAAACGATTATAACAACTTGAGATAATGAAAAATTTCTCAAATATTGATCAGTTTTGAAATCGTAAAGTGTTTTGGAAAGTTAAACATGAGATCTTCAAAACCCAACAACCTTTCTACAAAATTAATCATGTAGAATTTATTAGAGATGAAAGAAAATCATGCATTTAAGAGATTAAACCTGGAATTTAAAAAAAACACGATTATAACAACTTGAGATAACGATAACTTTCTCAAATCTTGATCAATTTTTGAAATTGAGAGTGTTTTGGAAAGCTAAACATGAGATCTTTAAAACCCAACCTTCTTTTTGCAAAATTAATCATGTAGAATTTATTAGAAATGAAAGAAAATCATGCATTTAAGAGATTCAATCCAGAATTTAAAAAAAACACGATTATAACAACTTGAGATAACGACAAATTTCTCAACTCTTGATCAATTTTGAAATCGTAAAGTGTTTTGGAAAGCCAAACATAAGATCTTCAAAACCCAAAAACCTTTTTGCAAAATTAATCATGTAGAATTTATTAGAAATGAAAGAAAATCATGCATTTAAGAGATTAAACCCAAAATTAAAAAAAAACCATGACTATAATAGCAACTTGAAATAACGAAAACTTTCTAAAATCTTGATCAGTTTTGAAATTGTAAAGTTCTTTGGAAAGCTAAACATGAGATCTTCAGAACCCAACAACCTTTCTACAAAATTAATCATGTAGAATTTATTAGAGATGAAAGAAAATCATGCATTTAAGAGATTAAACCCAGAAAAAAAAAAAAACACAACATAATTAAAATTGTGATATATTTTTAAATTCTTAATGAAATTTAGTGCCGTAAAAAGCTACGGACGGGTAAGAATGAGGTTTTAAAAACCCAAAAACCATTTTGCAAGCTTTAATCGCCCATTTTTTTGTGATTAACAAACGTGACAGGTTTCAAGCAAAATTCTGGGTGTAACCTACAAAATTCCTTAAAAAAACACTAACATTAAAGTTTGCCCTCCTAGTGCCATTTTGTGGATGTAAATAGTAACTAAGCTAAACATGTTTGTAATAAGCAATTTAAAACAATGTAATTAGCTAAATCAAGTTACATTCCCAATTAAATTCTTTTAAAATTAAACTAGGAAGCCATTAAAACTTGAAATAAAGCTCAAATTGCACAAAGAATCCTAATTCAACTCAAGAAACCTCATCCCATTGGGGGATTGGTGCTACATAAGATGTGGAATTCAACCCTTTCAATCCCATTTTGTTGAAATAAGCTTAGATGATGTTGAAACAAATGCTCTCAAATGGATGTGATAAAATCCAATTGCCCTCAAAGATAGTGATAGCAATTGGAGTATGCAAATGTGTGTGAGTTTCAACAACATGAATTTTCTATCAAAAGATGGATCCATTTGTCTCCAAATAGTGATCTATTTATAAGAAAGCAAATGAGAAATCAAGGGCTCAAATCAAAAAGATCAATCAATGGTCAACAATGAAAGGAGGATGAAATATGGATTGAGGATTCCAATCCATGGTTAGAGTTGAAAGTTGACAAGGATCGACTAATTTAATCAATGGTCCAAATTAGCTTTCAACAAACACACTTCCTAAGAATTAGGAAGAGGTTAAGAGATTTTTTGGAGGAATGTGCAAAGGAGGAGTATTCCAAGAATATTCTTTTGCAAGTGGAAGTGTGAGGATAATTAACAATTTAGTTAATTAAAACTAAATTTAAATGTGCATTGAGGAGGAATAATATGATATTCATTAAATAATTGATTTAATAAAAATGGGGATGTAATATGATATTTAATTAAACAAGTTAGGGTTATTTATTAAAATAAGAGGACTTAGGGATTAAATTAAATAATTTGGTTTATTTAATTTAATGGGGTGAAATGTTAGTGCAAGAGGGGGTGAATTAACCCAATTAGGTCAATTAGATTAATAGGTGAAGATGAGGAATTTGATTAAATGACTACGTTAATTTAATCAAGCAAGCGAAAAAAAGATGGATTTCAAGATGAAACAGTGTTAATATATCAAATTCAAGTGTGTAATACCATTCAAGACATTTTTAAGTGTGTACAACACTAAACCATTTGATCATAATCCATCAAAATATTAAAACACATCTAACTACAACAAATAATGAAAGCATGAAACAATCACAAGATCACATGACACATGAACACCGGTATTTTTACATTGAAAACCCAAAAAGGGAAAAACCATGGTGAAGATTAGCTCACAATATGGTATAACCAGTTATAAGATATTACAAAGGCTCACTGCTAGGACACATTTTCCAATAGGTCTTACAACCAAAGATAGATACAAAATAGAAATGACCACATAGCCATAATGTGAACTGGTACAAAATGCACCTTCCTTGTGCTAAATTCAATTCATTTTAAGCTCAATATATAGATTCTATGCACTTTATTAGATACAAAACACAAAACACTGCTCTGCTTAAACATTCACAATATATTTGCAATAATTTTGACCATGTACACACAAATTTGTATACTCGCTTTCTATCACATATCATGTCACACTACAACTTTAAAAATGTCTTACATATATACTTAATTCATCTGCATACATCAATTAGGTAAGCCTAATTAGATGTAGCCCTAAATTAAATCAAAATTTCCTTGTCGGCTCCACACTTGAATCAAAAACATCTTCATGCTTAAACCAAATGTGCAACACTTGATTTAGGTCAGCATGGACCTAAAATAGATCTCACTAACATCTATAATACATATTTAATCACCGCAACACATGCCAAGCATTAGGTCGGCCAATAATTTGACCTAATCACAAAATATGCTAACTGATCAACACCAACGATCAATCTAATCATATAAAAAAACACCATCTAGAATATAGAATGTAATAGCACTTGTAAGTAATCTCCCAAAATTACAAAGTATAATTCCTATCATCGGAGGAACGTAAACCGAATTACACATACCCACTTTCATTGTATATAGCCAAAATTGTATTCTAAACAACTATTGCTTGTAACTTTCAAACTATACATCCAAACTAACTGAAATATTGAACATAGATGCACATAATGGTTAGGAACAACATATTATCGCCATATAGGTAGATCTAATTATATGAGCAAGTGCAGACCAAAATTCCAGATTAAGGTATCTCCATTCTGTTCACTAGATTAGTGAAAATATCAACAACCAATGTTGACATCAATGACAACACATTAAGGGGTTCCTTCTTCATTCTTTCAATAAAATGGTTAGCACCCCACCATGTTCACCATATTTTTATCACTGTGATCTTTATAAGGGTAAGGTGAGAGCATACTATTGGTAGTTATAATAATTCACTAAACTATTTTGCTATTGTAGAATGTGGCCTTGAAAAGAACTATAATACCACTTGTTAGGAGCTCGCTTGCAAAATACTATCGAAGTAAATAATAACTTGCAAACATAATATAGTGCTAAAAATAACTATAATTATGGTATATTGATAAGTAGAGAATAAATATCAAAAACCTCTTCAAGGCACTATTAAATAGGAAAACTGAGAGGGGGGTGAATCAATTGTCATAGATTATATCCTTCAACTCAATTACCAAAACTAATACATAAACTACTTAATGATTAAACATCAAATGCCAACGCAAAAACTCAAATCCAATGAACAAGCACAATAAAACCAAATTTACGTGGAAAACCTAATGAGGGAAAAACCATGGCGAGGATTAACTCACACTATAGAGAATATCAAAACCAATTACAAAAAGGCTCACTGCCTGAGATAAGGCTCATTGCTTGAGATAAGGCTCACTACCTACAATAAGGACTCATATTCCAACAATAAGGACTCACTGTCCAATAGGGCTACAACTCAAAGGGCTCATTGCCACAAAGATACAAAGGATTGCTAACCGCCAAGATACAATGATAGCGACTAACTACCAAAAGATTGAATTGATAGGATACACCTTTCTTGTGTAGAGTTCAATTCTAGATGAAGCTCAAAATAACAAGTACTGCATTTCAGTAACCACTCAATAATTATGTTTTGATCATACACTTTATTGTCTTCGCCTATTTTGCTTACTCTATTTTGTTGTACTCTCTCTTTCTCTTTCTTACTATCACACTCCTTTTTTGTCTCTATGTCTAGCTCTCTTTTCTTTCTGGAGAGTCTCTCTCTATATATGTATATCTTGTTTGTCAGTTAGGTGGGCCTTATATAACGTTAACACATTTCTTATGTCAACCAAAACATCCATAAGACATAATTAGTCCACATCAAATATTGCACACGCTAAATCGACCAAGATCTTTGAATATCCGAATCATAGCTTGTATTCACGATAGAGACCAGACCTAAAAACCAACACACCAGACCACCTATAATGACCATCTTCGATAGGAAATAACTTCTAGTAAAAAAATCATACATCCAGTACTGTGTTGACATCAATGACAACCTATTGACATTAATGAAAACCATTTGATGCAAGCTTCAACTTCCAACAATCTCCCCCTTTGTCATTGATGGCAACACAAAATATGAAAATTCAACAACAAACTTTGTAATTATTTTGATGAGATGAAATGATTTTCGTTCTTTTTACATGCTTCCTCTCCCCTTTGACATCAATGGCAAAAAAATATATCTCCCCCTTCAATTTTTTTTACAAAAATAGTCTTCAAAAAGGATATCAAAAATGGTTCTTTACCTTAATCCTTCTCCCTTAAAATATCTCTGTATTTTTCTTTCTGTTCCAGAAGAAATTTCTTCTAGGAATCCACTGCCAACTTGATGCTTAAACAAATACTGTTGTTCTTTTCTATTGAATCAATTATTTCTAGAAGAGTATCTAGAATAGCAATATTTTGTGCATTATTCTCAACTTCCACCAAGAGATTGAAAAGTTGTTCCAATCTCAACTCAATTATTTCTTTAACTTTCCAAAAGGTATTTACAATACCATCCCTCTATACCATAATGACTGCAAGTTCAGATTGTAAGGAATTGATCCCTTTCTTTTGCATTCCATCCTTGTCATTAAGGATATCATATGTTTTTTAATAGAATTCAGTTCAAGCTCAATAACATCAATTTTTGCTTTGTAATTTCCAACAGTAGTAGGCCACTAGAGACAATACCTATACACACTATTTACACTCTTGATGTAGGTTTTCAATTCATTTATGCTCTCAGTCAATTTCTTCTATGCATTTTGGTATCTTTCTTCCATGTCTAATTGAATTTCGTCTTTTTTTGTTGTTTCACTAGGTGATTGTGCCATTAGTCTTTCTTCAATATGCTCAATCAATACTTTCGATAAAGCACTTGTCACATCACTTAGGTTAATATCATTATGAAATATGTAAGTAGCCAGGGCATTTGTAATCTCATCTTATTCATATGATGGTCGTAACAACCATTCATCTCCAATCTTCTTCAATCCAACAGATTGCTCAAGAATCTTCAACACCTTTTCCTTAGTAAAATATTCTTCATCACCAGTCCATGCCAAATCAATTGCTTCTGTAATCTTTTCTTCTTCCTTTTCCTCTAACCTCAACTTCTTTATTTATGGAGGAGAACTTGAGATAATTCTTCTTTCTTTCCTCTTTCTGGAGGAGGATCCTGCTTTAGACATCCGAATCAGATTGGAAATCATGCCAGAACTCCATACATTTATCTTGTTTTCAAAGTATTCTTTACAATCATTTTCCTTTTCTGCTAGACATTCCAAATATCAGTAGAACTGCTTCCCAATTGGTATAATTGACTTCCACACAATATTTTCTTTCAATGGTAATGATTTTAGAAAATAAATCATTAAACATATAACCAAAGATCCAAAATGAAAAAAGGGTAATTTTCATTCTTCATCATAGTTATATCCTCCATCAATTGATTCCTTAGTAACTCACACAAATCAAAATCCTCTTTCTTCTCAACCATTTGATGTGCAACATAAATGACAATTGCCGAAGTAGAGCCTTCCCTATTTATGAAATAAATCTTATATGAAATGCCATATGTTGCATACCTTATCACCAGGTTGATTATAGTGTATTAGAAGTTCCTTTGATCTCCTATTACCCTAGTTAGGGCTTCAACCTCCTTCTTCTTTATTGACTTCTTGACTGGAATGGGTCCATTATTGCATAATCCTGTTATCTCTGCAATTGCTTCCTTTGTGATCTCATAGGGTTTGTCGAAGATCATCTGATCACCTTGAATTTTTCTTAAGATAAATAGAACAATGTCCACATTCGAAAAGTATGGAAATTTGCTCTAAATGTCTAAACCCTTGTGCCCTAAATTCTTGATCTTTTGCATTTGCTCAACTGAAAGAGAATTCTTGAAGTTTCAAATCTTTTCATGATAATTCATCAATTTGTAACTTACTCAATTTTTGCAATTCGTTGTTGCATGGAATAAATACCACCATTGCCTTCGACTCCATTATTTTAGCCTTGTTCTCCATACTTTCGCTTGCCAATAACCCTAACTCTTTATTTCTTAGTTCGTTCACTTCGCAATGAAAATGACTACTCAATCTTCCTTATTTAAATTGTCGCTTTTAGGGTTTCATCATAAAAGGTAATTTATTGCTTATGACATCATCATTTGTACTTTAGTCTATCCGTACTACCAATGCCGCTAGATCAAAATTTGTATTTATTGCCCTTTTATTTTTTCAATTTTTAAATTGACAACTATCTTTGAGAAACATTATGACCCAAGAGGGGCTCCGCAACTTTCCTGATTTGCATTTTTTCTGTTGGAATTTTCTTTAACTTCTTCAAAATAGAGATTTACATCACATATCTATATGTCTTCACATGGCACCTTATATATCAGGGGTTTTCTAGATTTTTTCTATGAATGCTCCCTTTGTATTGGGTTTAGTCCTTAAAAGAGGTATATGCACCAGATGTAGATATAGGGTTATTTGATTCATCCTTGTTCTTAGGTTCTTCCTTCTTTCTCTAAATTTTTTTCATTTCTCTCCTTACTTCTTTTGGATCTACCTTGTTCATAGGCTTGTTCTTTTGTTCAGGTTTGGTTTCTTCCCAACTTTGCTTCTGCAAAATTTTGAGATATGTCCTAGTTTGTTGCAAGTGTAGCACATAACATATCCAAGATCAAATGAATTTTCTTTTTCCTTTATTCTGCAATGATTAGCCTCATGTCCAAAGATATTGTATATGTAACAATAGCCTTGAAAAGATTGAATTCTTCTATTTGTATCAAATCTGTTTATCATCATATGGTTTCTACATTCGATAGCTCTTTTTCCAAACTTGTTGCAACTATAACATTTTCCAACAAGGAATCCAACATTCTGACTCATTCTACTTTATTTCATTCTACTTCTACATTCGGTTGCTTTATGTCCAAATTTATTGCATGAGAAACAAAATCCATTAAAATATGGGTACCTTTGAGCATTAGGTTGTCAGATGGGTATTCTTTTGATATTGATCCTTTGATTCTTGTCTTGATAAGTACTACCTTGAAATTTACTTTGATTGTCCACTTTGTTGAAAACTGGATTAGTCTTTGAACTTTATCCTTCTTCAAGTCCTATACCACCTTTATCCTTCTTCAAGTCCTATACCACCTTTATCCTTTGTAGGTTTCTAAGATGAAATTAATTCATCAAGCATTGTGGAGCTTGTCTTGAACCTTTCTTCGTGAGCTTTCGCTTTTTCCAAATCAACTTTAAGGGTTAGTACTTCTTGTTCAATCTTATCACATTTTTCTATCTTCCACTCTTTTGCTTTCTTCAAGTTTCATCCTTAGATTTTCAACAGTCTCCTTTGCTTCCTTTAGTTCCTAGTAAACTTCTTTATGTTTCAACTTGAACTTTGGGATCTGATTTCTTAGTTTTTGAATGCATTCACCTGCTTGCTTGACATTTTCTTTTAGATCTTCATTTTTAAACTCTGAAGTCTCTGTTCTTAATTCTTCATCTAAGTCAGATCCCTTCATCATTTAGTTCAACCTACCAAGATCTCCTTCAAGCTATTAAACTTATTCCAAAGGATTGAGCTCTGATACCAATTGTTGAATAAGACAACTGAGAGTGGGGTGAATCAGTTGCACAGATTATAACCTTCAATTCAATTATAAGAACTAATACATAAACTGCTCAATGATTAAACATCAAATGCCAATGCAAAAACTCAAATCCAATGCACAAACACAATAACAACATATTTACATGGCAAACCCAATGAGGGAAAAACTATGGTGAGGATTAACTCACGTGCTATAGAGAATATCAAAACTGATTACAAAAAGGCTCACTGCTTGAGATAAGACTCACTGCCTATAATAAGGACTCATTGTCCAATAATAAGGACTCACTATCCAACAGGGCTACAACTCAGAGGGCTCATTGCCACAAAGATACAAAGGATGGCTAACCACCAAGATACAATGATAGTGGCCACTGCCAAAAGATTGAATTGATAGGATACACCTTTTTTGTGTAGAGTTTAGTTCTGAATGAAGCTCAGAATAATAAGTACTACATTTCTTTTAGAGGCAAATTTTTTGTGTTTGGATTGTTGTATTACATGTTTCATGAAATTTGAATTTATGTCCACCCTATGTCATATGGGTTTGTGTGGATCCTTGGCTGACATAGAAGAGTGTTAATGAAATATCATGTATATATTTCAAATGTTCAGATGCACTATAATACAAGGAAGAGTGACACAAGTGTGATGCACAAGTGTGTCATATGTAAGTGTAATGAATGGAAGGTGTGTGACAAAAGTGTGAAGAAAAGAGGGAGCAGTAGTATCAGAGAGTCATTCCCAATGCGAGAGAGTGTCTATTGTGTCTTTAGTGCATGTTAGAGTTAAATTTCAAATTCACCATTATTTTTGTATTTCAATAGGATTGGTGTTCTACCTGTTGTATTGTTCCGACAGGGGATTGGTGTCTCTTTCTGGTGGGGATTGTTTTCTTTAGTAGGTTGGTGCCTACTGATTCTTTTGGGGATTGGTGTCTTCGATAGGTTAGTGCCTACATCACATTGTAAAATTCACTTATTATATTCTTGCTTGTGAGATTTCTCACCATGGTTATTTCATCTTGGGTTTCCACATATATCTGGTGTTATATGTTATCTTGTGTTGTGCTTTAATTACTAGGTTGTATGGTTTAGTGCTCTTCATGTTGAAAACCTATATAATAGTTGTAAAGGTTTCTAGAATTGTTTTGATCTATTGATTCACCCCTCCACCTCCTCACTCCCCCCTCCCCCCGTCAATAGATTGTGTGCCCTTCAAGGACAAATTTGTGCATGATTTGTTTGCTTTGGTGTAGTGGCATATGTATGGTTGTGGTAACATCCTTTTGTTGTAGAGGTGTCTTGAACAATCATAATGACAGCCTTTGCAAACTATTGCGTGCAACAAAAAATGGCTATTTGAACTTAGTGGTGTTGTAGGCACCTTTGGAAGTTTGTCCTTTAGAAGTTGAACAACAAAACTTTTTCGATGATGATCAAACTCCAAAAAGATTTTAAAAAGTTTGAAAATTGAAACCTTAAAAATTGTGTGAGGATGAAAATACTAATATATATAAACGTACTAATGACATTTGCAAAAAAAAACTTTTTTATATATTCACCTATTTCTATTTATTTATTTAATTATATAATTATCCTTTATTTAATTTAATAGTATATTATAATCATTTAAACATTAAAAAAAATACAAACTAAAATTAAAATGCAAACTAAAGCAAAAAGACCAAGGTTATCATTAAAAAAATGAAAATTTAAGTGTTACAAATGATACTATACAACAACAATCATATTGGAAGACATTATGAGGAGACGGGAGCATCTAGGACCTAAGCGAAGAAATGGACGAGATGAAGATTGAATTCTAACAATAAATTAGTTTCAATTAGGTAGGCACCTAAAACACAGGCTGAAAGGCTGAGTGTGAAATGCGCTTTTCATACCAATGCAAGCTTGGTGTAAAACCTTTGACGAGTTATGGACACCTCACATCAAATGATGAAGATGTGAGGGGGGGGTATGGTGGGAATGGCATAAACAAGAGACAAAATTTTGCTTGCGACTTAGAGAAAAAAATCATTTCATCAATGATATTGAATAAGCAGTGTATTCTGAAGCTCGAGACTGTATAGGCGATGGAGAGTGTTGATATCTGCATAAACGATGTGCTAACGGACGACGGACTGAGAGCCATTCTGGCCAGGGTGGATGGCGTCAAGGAGAAGAACAATTATGGGCTAGTGTGCAAGCGCTGGCTGCACTTGCAGAGTGCGGAGCGGCGGCGGCTGTGCGTGCGAGCGGGGCCGCTCATGTTGCGCCGCATGGCCGCTCGCTTTCCTCGTCTCCTCGATCTCGATTTCTCTCAATCCGTCTCCAGATCGTATTTCCCCGGCGTTTCGGATCAAGATTTGCATGTCATTGCCACTTCCTTCCTCTCTCTCCACATTCTTAATCTCCGAGATTGCAAAGGTACAAAACTGCCCCTATATCTCCAACAATATGTCAACTCTCATTGTTTTCAAAAAAAATCTTTTGAGGTCTTGACAACTATGAAATTCGAGATGAATTCATCTCTTCTTCGAGCTATTTTAGATCTTCTCTGTTTAATCCATAATAGGATCTCACTTATCATGGCCACATTTCGGGGTTTAATTATTCTATCCGGTTAGGATTTGTTTGAGTTTTTAGGTTAAGTATTTGGAAGCATTTTGGCATCAGGTGTACGAATTATAGACCTTCTTTGCCACAATTCTTAGAACTGAGGAGTATTCATTTCATTAAATTTAATTTAGTGTTAAAGGACTGGGGTATCGATTCTGCGAAATTTACCTGAACCACTAGCCTCATCCCTTAATTGCACTTGACTTGATCTCTAATGGACTCTTTGCAAGCTATTCAATTTCACCAATAATTACCACTTGACAATTAGTCCTTTTCTTATTGCATATTTGTCTAGGAAATTCAACATTTGAGCTCTTATCTATAAATTATAGCTTAAACCGCTCCTCTGCTTTGAGACATTTTTATATTTTTTATTTTAAGAGAGGATTTGGTGTTAAATACTAATTGTTTTGAAATTTTGTATTTTAAGATCTATCTGTAAACTGGAGTCAAAACTAGCATGATGGTTTAGACTTAATTTGAACAGATGTGGAAGCCATCCCTAAATATGAAGAGCACTGCAGAAGAACGGAATTCTCTGAATATGTTTTTTTTAATAAATATTCATTAGGGAGGAGGGGAACTAGGAGTGGTTGAAACCCATGCTTGCTTGCACACATGGCACTCTTAACTCTTTTGACATTTGAATTTGTGTAGGTGCCACCCTTTTGCTGCTTACTGCACTTTGTCCTGTTGGCTGCCTTGGTGTTCTTCTTCACCACCATCAATTAGTAGATCTTCGGTGCATTGATATCCTGTTCATAGGGAGCTTTCTCTTCTTTTGTGAGGAAGTCCTTAGTCTCTATCTTGAGAAAAGGAATTTCCTTTCAAAGGGTTTAACTGATTTTTTATAGATTTTCAGGCAGCCATAGTTTTAATATTTTGAACAGCATTACTAAACAATAGCAACAATGGAATAATGAAAATGCTAAATAACAATCAATAGATTGAAAATCTGTCTAATAGTACTTTCATTAATTTTAGATTTTAAGTACATAGCTGAATGCTCTTTGGAAATTGGCTCTGCATTCTCTTGGTGATCAGTTGCAGTGGCATTTAAGCTAATGGCCGCAAGTAGGAAAATATTATATATAACTTTTATGTGCCTTGGCTAGGAACCATCCAAGGTATACACTATATCCTTTGGTCGATTCGACATACAATATACCTCTTATCCAATGTCCACTGCTTGCCTTGCACTATCACTTGATATTTCTTAGTCATATTAATTTTTTTTTTTCTGAGTCTACAAATAACAAGCATTTGAGCCAGCTAATAATGTAGCTCCTTATGGGAAATACAATACTTAGCTCCTTAACAACTTAGAAATTACTAGTAGAAGCCAAACAATGGAAGACTAAAAGTCACCACTTAGAATTTCACTTTAGATGTCACTTAGGGGATTTGAACATTAATCACTTGATCTCAACCCCTTGGACTAATCCATATTTCCAAACATATAGAAAATTTTCAGTGTGGTGAGAAGAACCAACACTCTTTCATAACAATGTTATATTACATTATTCATTTTTATAACATTATTTAAACCGCTTTGTTATAGAGGTCATTTACAAAGTGTTTTTAATATTTCTTCACACTTGGGTAAAAAGTTTCATAACATTTCTCTCCTTGTAAATTAGTTGCTGCCCTTAATAGCATGGGGTTCATTTGCGTCATAGTTTACAATCAACAAATTTAGTCAAATAAATGTAGATATTGACTAAGAATATATGCAACATTTCCCATGTAGCACTATTATGTTGATGTTATTGAGCAGCTTCGGTCTGCACTTCCCAAGAAGAAAAGAATAAATTAAATGTATAGCCTCTAGGCTATTTAATTTATATCATACAATATACTTGCTAAGGGCCGACCCTTATAGCTCGCCTATCCTTGTCTCAACTTGAGCCGACTTCAAGTTATATTATTTGTTTATCATTTATTATGTTTTTCCAAGAAAGGCCGACCTAAATGAGGAGGCGCCTATGTTGTATAAATGAAAGGTCATTATCATTGTAAAGGCAATTCAATTCAAGCAAGTTCGCATATGTTTGTCAAGAGCAGAATTCGCACTTCAAGAGCAGCAATCCGATTTCAAGAAGAAGACAGTCATTTGTATCTTGCATACTTAGAAGGAGGGCGAATATATTATCAAGCATTGGCCATTGTTGGGCCTGAGTTGTAAGCAGATTTCTGCTATTGTGTTATCATATATATAAGAGAATCATTTGCTGGGTTTTTCTCCCTCAAGAGGAGGGTTTTCCCAAGGTATCTTGTTGTGTTCATTGTCTTATGTGTTGCAATTCTATTGAGTACTTTATTGTCTAATTTGATCTAAGAAACACTAACATGGTATCAGAGCGGGTGTGAAAAAGATCGTGATCAGATTTAGTGTGCAACACTTACTTTATTCTTTTTCAGTCTATCTCTTATTTCTCAAATTCAAGATGGTGAGCGGTCTGAAAATCGAGGATAGACTTGAAGGGATTTCGAACTACACATCATGGAGGTTCAGAATCATGCTCACTTTGGAGGAGAATGATTTAGCTGAGTTTGTGAAAACAAAAGTTCCTGAACCTGAGGAGGAAGAAGAGAAATTGCAGTGGAGGAAGAAAGACACTAGGGCAAAGAAAGTATTGGTTGATTCCGTCAAGGATCATGTTGTACCGATTGTCTTCAAGTTGGATACAGCAAGAGAGATGTTTGCAACCTTGGAAGAGATGTACAAAATCAACAACACTAGTCGAGCTCTCGCACTGAAGCAACAACTTCATCATGTGAAAATGGCGAAAGGAGAATCTGTCATTACATACTTCATGAAGATTTCAGAGATAAGAGATCAGCTTTCTACTATTGGCCACATGATTGATGATAAAGACTTGACTATGCTTGCTCTCAATGGTCTTTCGCTTTCATGGGAGGCGTTCATTCAAGGAATCAGTGCAAGATCTGAACTTCCCAAGTTTGATCGATTGAGGATTGACTGCATTCAAGAGGAGTCAAGACTAACAGCAAGGGGAATTGGTCAAAGTTCAAAGAATGAAGATTTACAAGTTCTTGCCTCTCATTCATCAAACAAAGGAAAAGGCTTTAAGAAAGGATTCTTCAAGAGGAATCGAGGAGATGGAAATGATGATGCTCCTGCCTTCAAAAGGAAACGAGACATGTCCAAGATTCAATGTTTTCGTTGTGATAAGTATGGTCACTTTGCGAGGGTTTGTCCTCAACGACCTAAGCAACGATGTTGAAGTCGCTCCACAAAAGGACTCCAGTGATTATTTGTTTTATTCAGCTTTGTCTAGCAATGTTTCTACTGACTCCAACACTTGGCTGATTGATAGTGGTGCTTCTAGGCACATCACCGGTTTCAGGGGTCACCTTTCAAACTTAGTGGAAAGCAACTCCAGTGATCAAGTTGTTATTGGAGATGATGCTAGATATTCTATAAAAGGGATTGGAAATTCCACTCTTCACTTGGATTCTGGGATTTCTTTGGAGTTGAATGATGTACTGTTCGTGCCAGGGATAAAGAGGAACCTTGTTTCAATTTCAGCATTAGAAGACAAGGGTTATCAAGTTGCCTTCTCTAAAGGCAAAGTTCTTATATGGGCAAAGAACTCCAGCTTCAAAACTGCTCAAGTGATTGGAGTTAGACATGAATGTCTTTTCAGGCTGTGCACTCGTCCTCTTCAAGCGCTTGTGCATAACAGTACCAGCATGTGTGATCTTTGGCATCGAAGATTGGCTCACATTCACTTTCGTGCTCTACCTATCATGGAGAAGATGGTCACCGGTCTTCCGAAATTTGATCAAGAACATGAAGGTACATGCAAGGGATGTGCCCTAGGCAAGAACACAAAAGGTACGTTTCATTCCAGTGAAAGTAGATCCAAATGTATTCTTGATCTCATTCATTCTGATTTGTGTGGTCCAATGTCTATTGCATCATCTAGTGGTTTCTTGTATTATATTATTTTCATTGATGATTACTCTAGAAAGACTTGGATTTATTTCTTGAGATCTAAAGAATCAGAAGAAGTATTAGAAAGATTCAGAGAATTCAAAGCACAGATTGAAAATCTGTCTGGGAAAAGGATCAAGGTATTGAGATCTGATAATGGTGGAGAATACACTTCTGGCACATTTCGTGACTTTTGTATTGAAGCAGGGATTAAGAGGGAGTTTAGTGTTCCCTATAATCCACAACAAAATGGTATTGCTGAAAGAAAGAATAGGTCTATTGTGGAAGCAGTGAAAGCTATGATCCATGATCAAGACTTACAAATCTCTCTTTGGGCTGAAGCATCAAGAACAACCGTCTATGTTCAAAACAGGAGTCCCCACAGGATCTTAGAGAATAAAACTCCTGAAGAAGCATTCTCAGGCGTGAAGCCTGAAGTTAGTCATTTGAGGATCTTTGGCTGTCCAGTCTATGTTCATATTCCAAAGGAAAAGAGAACAAAGCTAGAGCCTTCTGGGAAGAAAGGAATTCTTGTAGGCTACAGTGAGACATCAAAAGCTTACAGGATATACATTCCAGGACAGAAGTCTATTGAGATTAGTAGAGATGTCACATTTGAGGAAGATGTTGCTTACAGAAGATCCAAAGGCACTCCTATGGAGATTGATGAAGAAGAACCTCCTCAAGATATGGAAGTTGACCATATTCCAGAGAACCTAAACGAGGATACAGAATCTAAAGAAGATATTGATCCAGCTGAGCCTTTGGATCCTACTGATGGGCCCCTAGACATTGTGATTGGAAAGAAAAGACCTCTTTGGGCTCGTAGGACAATGCAGGAAGCAGAAAGTTTTGCAGCTCCAAGAGGATCTTTCAGAGAAAGCAAGAGACCTCACAAGTTCTCTAGTTATGTCGCCTTGATGAGTCAGATTATTGAGTTAGAGCCTTCAAATGTTGAAGAAGCTTCTAGTCAACAAGTATGGAAGGATGCCATGACTGAGGAGTATCAGTCCATACTTAAGAACGATGTTTGGGATATAGTTCCTAGACCCAAAGACAAATCTGTGGTGTCTTCTAAGTGGCTCTTCAAGATCAAGCATGCAGCTGATGGGAGCATTGAGAAACACAAGGCTAGATTTGTGGCTAGAGGGTTCTCACAAAAAGAGGGAGTTGACTATGAAGAAACTTTTGCTCCTGTGGCTCGTTACACGTCTGTTAGAACCATCATTGCTATTGCTGCATCTAGAGGATGGAAGATTCACCAAATGGATGTAAAGACAGCTTTTCTGAATGGCATAATAGAAGAAGAGGTTTACATTGAGCAACCAGAAGGATTTGAGGTGCATGGGAAAGAGTCTCATGTTTGCAAGTTGAAGAAGGCCTTGTATGGTCTTAAACAAGCTCCTCGTGCTTGGTATGAAAGAATTGATCAGTATCTTTCAAGTCTGGGTTTCTCAAAGAATGATGCAGATTCTAACCTCTACTTCAAAGTAGTAAATGGTGAAGCATTGATTTTGGTTTTATATGTTGATGACTTGATCATTACTGGTGAAGAACATCTAATTCTAAAATGCAAGAAGGAATTAGCTTCAGAGTTTGAGATGAAGAATCTAGGTCTTATGCATTACTTTCTTGGCTTAGAAGTTTGGCAAAAGTCAGACGAGATGGTTCTAAGTCAAGGCAAGTATACTGTTGACATTCTTAGAAGGTTTGGTATGATTGACTGCAAACCTATGTCTACACCCATGGAGACTAATCTAGATAAGTTGAAAGAAATTGCAGCTAGTTCAGAACCAGTGGATTCTACGATGTATAGACAGTTGATTGGTTCATTGATGTATCTAGTTAACACTAGACTTGATATCTGCTATGTAGTGAGTGCACTTAGCCAGTTTATGTGTGAACCAAAGCAAATACATTTTGTAGCAGCTAAACATATCTTGAGATATTTATGTGGCACAATTGGATATGGGTTGAGATATTCTTCAAACGTGGAATTGGAGCTGCATGGTTTTACTGATTCTGATTGGGCAGGATGTGTCTCAGATCGGAAGAGTACCTCTGGTTGTTGCTTCAGTTTGGGGACTGCTATGATCTCCTGGTGTAGTAGGAAACAGTCTTCAGTGGCCTTGAGTACAACTGAAGCAGAGTATATAGCAGCTTGTGTGGCAGCTCATGAGGCAGTGTGGCTTCGTAAGCTCCTTGCAGGATTGTTTGGACAATCAATGGAGCCTACTATTATACAATGTGATAATCAAAGCTGTGTGAAGCTATCTGTCAATCCCGTGTTTCATGACAAAACAAAACATGTTGAGATCAAGTACCACTATATTAGAGATATGGTGCAAAGGAAAGCTATACAGTTGAGGTATATCAACACTGAAGAGCAAACGGCAGACATTCTCACCAAGCCTCTCGCCAGGATTAAGTTTGTGTACTTTCGAGAGAAACTTGGTATGGTGGAGAATGCAGCCTTGACTGAGAAAGAGTCTCAGTAATCAGTGATCCTTGATTGATAATGCAATTCTCTGCTGAGAGAGAGTTGAGGTGCAAGCCCTTGATAATGCAATTCTCTGTTGAGAGAGAGTTAGAGGTGTAAGCCCTTGATAATGCAATTCTCTGATGAGAGAGAGTTGAGGTGTAAGCCCTTGATAATGCAATTCTCTATTGAGAGAGATTTGAGGTGAAAGCCCTTGTTTCCACCCTCTGGGAGAAGCTATGGTGGATATCATGTGTGTGACTCCATGACAACATCACGTGAGGGAATCCGTGATGATTTTATTTATACCATCTGTGGAAGTAGCCATAATGGTTAATATCACGTTGAGGTGATATTCTACTTTGTTTTCATTCTAATATGATGTGTCTTGTGCAGATGGAAGTTCATCCCTAGCTGAGAGGGAGTGTTGATGTTATTGAGCAGCTTCGGTCTGCACTTCCCAAGAAGAAAAGAATAAATTAAATGTATTCTAGGCTATTTAATTTATATCATACAATATACTTGCTAAGGGCCGACCCTTATAGCTCGCCTATCCTTGTCTCAACTTGAGCCGACTTCAAGTTATATTATTTGTTTATCATTTATTATGTTTTTCCAAGAAAGGCCGACCTAAATGAGGAGGCACCTATGTTGTATAAATGAAAGGTCATTATCATTGTAAAGGCAATTCAATTCAAGCAAGTTTGCATATGTTTGTCAAGAGCAGAATTCGCACTTCAAGAGCAGCAGTCCGATTTCAAGAAGAAGACAGTCATTTGTATCTTGCATACTTAGAAGGAGGGTGAATATATTATCAAGCATTGGCCATTGTTGGGCCTGAGTTGTAAGCAGATTTCTGCTATTGTGTTATCATATATATAAGAGAATCATTTGCTGGGTTTTTCTCCCTCAAGAGGAGGGTTTTCCCAGGGTATCTTGTTGTGTTCATTGTCTTATGTGTTGCAATTCTATTGAGTACTTTATTGTCTAATCTGATCTAAGAAACACTAACATATTAGTATCACAAAATGTCTAGTTAACTTTAACTTCATCAATAATTCTATTTCGTAATTTCTTGGTTCATTTAACAACAATTTCCTCAAGTTCAATTTTAAATTCACAACTAGGTTATAAAGTTATACTTTTCCAATCAATCACATGTTTAGAGTTATGAACACACTTCTTAAGCAAACTAACACGAAAACATTATGAACTATATGCAATTGAGGAAGTAAAGCAAGTTTACATGCTAAATTCATATAATTTTTTTTTTCAAACAGACCATAAAAATGAAGATCTAATTCAACATATTTTACCAAGTTTTAAAGAATCTCTTTTGGGATTTGCTTGAAGAAATGTAAGATTTGGCTATGGAGATAACCAACCACGATCAAGGAGTTTCAATGCAAGCACAAAAGACCCAAATTGAGAGAATAACTCTATTCTATCAAAGGTTGCAAATATACAATGATTTTATATTGATTTGATTGCTCAAATGAAAGCTACATGTGGCATTTATAGGATACACCACTAAGAGATGTGAATGTACAACAAATGTGGGATAAACGAGATGGAATCAAATGTGTGCACAATATCTCCACCAAACTAGGAAATTACAAGTCACATGATACTAATACAACTTGACTAAGTAGATACTGACCTAAGCAAGCTTGTAATGACCTTGTTCTTTGAAATTAAACGAAGATAAAACCCAAACACCCATCATACATTACTTGTGGGTCTTGGGAATTTTGCACTGAGGAAGTGGGATTACAATAATAAATGAAGAGGTTCATAATGTTGCAAAAGGGGCCGCTTAAATGATATTATAAAATAAAATTATAATAAAGAGTACCTCAAGAAAAGTTAAAATATTAAATAAGAAGGTCTCTTATAATTAAAGTTTATTTTTAATAAATTCTCTCAAATATCAATTGAGGGTTATGAAGGAAATTGGAAGAGATATGTCTTTTGGAGCAAAACTCTATCTAAGAGAGGCCAAGCAGGGAGAAAAAGATATATTGATCAAGCATTCCATTTTTTGATTTCTACTCCTTGTTGGAGCTTCGGACTTTGGTTCAATTAACTTGAGGATGAAAACCTTCAAGGTATGGAATTAGAGGACGAAAAACCACAATTCCTTGAATTGTTTTCATATAGGAGTCACAGTTGGGCTGAACCATTGAAATTTCAAATTGATATTAATATGACGCTTGTGCTGAAGGGGTGCTATGACTGTCGGAGTAATTTTGCATTCTTTTTGGGTAAAAATATATCAAGTTTGTGGTTGTGATATTCACAAATAAGGGGTGGGTTAAGAGCTGGGTACCATCTGCCATATAAATCACTACCATTAGAGCATGATAATGATTTCCTTATGATCACTAGTTATTGTCGATACATTACATCATAGGTGCAGTAGTAAAAAAGGTTTCGTAAAACTATTTCAATATGTTCCACATGTATAAATTACATCATTATTTCTAGGGTAGCGCTGCAAGTTGGGACATAACTCAAATATATGGTGGATCCATGTGGTATATCTAGCTATCGTACCACTGTTGTAACAACAATCTGAGTCTGGTTATCACGCACAACCCTTTAAAATCACTGTCACAGCCAGGACATTTATTGTGGCGACTTTATTATTGGTCCTAGAATCAAGGATTGCAAGATCTATTATTATTGAGGTTTTAGGACTGCTGGGATGAACATAAGTCTATATTGTATGCTTCATAACAACCCTGTGTTACTGTTCCATAGACCAGTTTGCCTGCCAATCAAAGTATTTGATTTGTTGCTTAGTATTCTTCAATTAAAGACTTTAGCTAATCTACAAATCTAATCAATATTGCTGTTCATCTGCACTGTATTATACCCATGAAATATTTTAATTTGTGTAATTATAATATGCTAAAAAGGAGGGCATAAAATTGGAAAATGCAAAAAAAAATTAGAAAGTTATATTTTTTTTGAATTGGGGGCATTACAAAGCTTATCTTATCTTAGGTGCATAATATGCAATAAGTTAAATTAACTAAATCGAGAAAATAAATATGCACCAACACCCTCACATAAACATAAGCTTATGTGGGTAGGAAAGATGAATGGGTTCTAGAATATGTGTAGCCATGTTAGGTACCCATGTACAAGATGTGTTTCTCAAGCATAGTTACAAGATTCAGACTCGACAAGCTGATTTTTGCCCCGAACTTGGACTTGGTGTTCAAATTCAACCAAAACTTGGCAAATTGAAAAATCCATGAAATATCTAGATTTTTAAGGATTCAAATTTTGTATCATTTGCATTTGTCAATAAATAAACTTTAAAACACTATAAAGTAATCAAATAGAAGCTACTTTGATCACATACACAAGTATACATCAATCACATGAGTATAAAAGCTGATTTTAGCTGAAGGAAACAATATTTTTAGATAGATATATATTATAAATATTGTCAAGTGTATACAAAACTCATGGAGTATGAAATCCATGGCATCACAACAAATAACAAAACTAAAAGTATAAGTTTATGGCTTAGAGGGGCATGCATCACTTGTTCCAACATCCATAGATGTACTAGAAGTCCTACATGGATGTTTGAGATAGGTCTTTGATAATGATGTGGTCATGATATCTGCTTGTGTATCAGTAACACCAACATTCAGGGGGTCTACTTGTGCTCTATCCTCCTCCCTTGCCATGGCAATGACCTCGCTGAAGACAATACTCTCAACCTTGGTGGTTCAATCTGATCATGAATCAACCTTCTAGAATGATGGGAGATAAGTCTGTGCCCAAGATTTGTTTGTGATAGAGGCAAAAGTTGTAATAAACATAAACATAAACATAAACATAAACATAAACAAGATCATTCAATTTTTGCACCGACAACCTGTTGCGTTTCTTGGAGCGTATGTGCTTAAACATACTTCAATTGCACTTGCATCATGAAGTGCTGCATGGTTGGCTCAGGACATGAATTGCATACCTCTAAAGATTTGGCACCTTTAGCACCAAATCTTTCCCACCATGCATTTGAAATAAGAAAAAAAACTAAATCTCATTGTCCAACTTTGAGTTTCAACATTAACATAAAAAAGAGATTTTTTTTAATTTTGAACTTCAATTACATCCTTAAAAGACTTAATTGGCTGCAATGTTATTTGAGTTGGCTTGCATATGTCTTGCGCAAGGAGGTCCCCTTGTGCAAGTCTGTAGATCTCAATCGCAGAGATTATCTTTTCTCCAAGTTGAGGATTAGGTACCATCTGCTCTATGACTGTTTAGAGTACACTTAAAACCTTCTCATTGGCCTTAAAATTTGGGTGAAATTGGAAATGCCAAATTTAAGAAATAGGCAGTTGCATGTAAGGGCTTGTGAAATTGAAGGTGTTATTGTTGATCAATGATGTCCCATATGGGACAATACTTATCCTCACCGATAACATAAATGGATCTAATGGCCTCTTTGGTTCTATCCATGCCTTCATATATATAGCCCACTGCAAGTTGCTTCCCATCAACAATTTGAAGGAGAATAACTGAAGGCTTTGTGAATTGAAATTATTATCAAACATTAACATAAATAAGTGTGAACAAAAATACGCAAACAGAATGAAAATATAAACAAAAATATAATGGAAATACAAACTAACCTCAGCAATCTTCTTCATCGGTAGCTAGAAACTATGCTCACAAAAAATCTAATCAACCACGTCAACCCTTAGATTGGTCTTAACATATGGTGATGTAGATCACTCCTTACTAACAAATATGTATCTCAAAGTAACTTTTGCTTGAAACAAAGATTGCAATGTGATAAGTTTTGTTGCAAAGCAAGTTATTCTAAGACAGCCAGCTCATTTTTGTTCATATATTTCCTCATTAAGTTGAGGACCCAAACATGGTTGTATATGTATTTGCCAAAATTTTTAATACGTTTCACACATGCTTTGATCCATGGGAGTTTGCCAAGATCTTCTAATACGAGGTCAAAGCAATGAACATCATAAGGAGTCTAGAATAAGGATGGGCTATCCATGAGAAGTCTATCTGCAACAACATATTTTGTTGCATTGTCTGTAACTATTTGCACAACATTTTCCTCACTCACCTCGC
This sequence comes from Sequoiadendron giganteum, assembly GCA_007115665.2. Classification (NCBI taxonomy): domain Eukaryota; kingdom Viridiplantae; phylum Streptophyta; class Pinopsida; order Cupressales; family Cupressaceae; genus Sequoiadendron; species Sequoiadendron giganteum. Next base: position 407,882,000 of record CM021106.1, read on the forward strand.
CCAAGATTCCCTCCAAAACCTCACTAAAGAATTCAACATTTTTTGTATTTTCTAACACATCAATGTATTTTAGGAAAATTGTGCCACTTGAAAAAGAAACAATGACATTTGAAATGCTAATGCTAACTAGTAAAGTAGAAATTAAAAATCTTAACTGAATGGGTTTTAGGAAGTACAATAACTTGAAGAAGAAACAAGGAAAGTCAACAATGTTCAATTTCTCTTATTTGTCCAACCATCAGTCACAATGGTGTAACCCTCCCCCTTCCATATCTCACAGTGCTCATTAATTGTGGCTATCATATCAGCAACCTTTCAAGTTAAAATGGAGCCCTTTATCTCCTCATCATTAAGGGCATTGAACCCCACCTCACAAATGGTAATGGCATCTACCATATTTGGCTAAGAAGGAGACTTAAAACAAATGAAATAAACAAAATAAGTAATTATAAATTTGGAGTTTATATTTTACAAACCAATAAATTCAAAAATTCAAGAGACAGAAATCAAACAATATACTTTAAAACAAAAATAATAATTAATTACTAGGTTACATCAAATAGAAAGGTACAATAAAATCAAAAGCTTGATTACACTGCTTGCTGCACCATGTTTGTCCTTATTTCAACTCACGCTCTCAAGTGATGGTTGAGAATCTAGAATAGTGTGTGGTATAATGTATGAATCTAATTTAGATCTATCAATGCTACTACTCAAAGATCTAGGAAATGGAGGAATCAAAGAAGAGTGTCAATGAATGGCTATCATCTCTTCTCTTTGCCTTTTTTTAGTTCCTTTTGTTGCTCAAACCTTGCTAACTGGATTTGTACCTCGCATATAACTTTAGGAGGTGCTTTTTGGCACACTCTAGCATTTTGGCATGATATTTGCGCAAGTTGATATTTCCATCTGTTATTGCCTCCCTCAAGCATTTTTGTCTTGCAATGTAGACAAGCTATCTCTCATTTCTTTGACCTAGGGATGGCATGTTTCCAACAAGGGACCTTTATTATTGGGGCCAACATTGGAACAATTTATAAACATAAAATATGCTGCAATAAGAAATAAATGAAAATTAAATTAACATCTATGGTCTTTAGTTAAATTGAGATAAAAAATTAGAAAAACAATAGCTAGGGTTTGCAGTTAGAAAATAGGAAAAAATTACAAAAAAAAACAAGGTTTGTTCTTTGTTCCATGAACCTAAAATAAAAATGTAGAAGACAAATGAAATTTAAAAAGAAAAAAATAAAAAAAAAGATTCAAAATACAAAATTATTTGTTCAAACTTGCTTCAAGTCAATGGTGGGTTGCTCCAAATCAATGGTGGGTTCTCCAAATGCTCTACAGGCTCCTTTAGATGCGTCAAGGGCTGCTAGAAACTTGCTCGAATGGTATTTAATCAATGTTTGTTGCTCAATTTGTGTGTTGTTTTTTTCTTCTATCGCATGTGATTTTGTTCAAATATTTTTTTTCTTCTTGTGTTTGCAAATATGAGTGTGCTTTTAGAGTGTTGGAGTAAATTTGAAGTGCCTAGGTTTTAAGTTTTTTATTTCTTTTCTTTTAAATTTTTATTTTATTTTTTAACTATCCTCAGTTGAGTCCACCCATCGAGACTCATTGGGTCTAGTGAGTTTGTTAGATTTAAAGAGTTTGACCAAACTCATTTGATACCCAAATCACAAGTTCTCAGGCTTTTTTTTTGAGCTCCTCATCTTGGGACTCTGCCATAGATTCTCTCATAAAGGATTGAAATTCTTTGTTTTCCCTGATAACTTCCTGCAAATTTTCTTCCACCCTATCCATGAATCTACATTAAAGTAGTTCCCACAGGCTAGCAAAAACAAAGCTCTGATACCACTGTAATATCCCCAATGGGATCTGCCCTAAAATTCTGATATTTATTTCTACTCAAACCCTACTTTTGATTTCTATTTTTTTTTAATTTCACAGGTTGGCAAGAACAAAGCTTTGATACCACTGTAATATTCACAATGGGATCTGCCCTAAAATTCTGATTCTTATTTCTGCTGAAACCCTAATTCTGGTTTCTTTTTTATTTTTATTTTCTGAAAACAAAATATCACAATGAACATACAAGTGCCCAAACATGACAAATAAACATGCCAAATGATGATACCAATTGATATTCACATCAAACATGAAATCCACCATAAAAACACAAGATAGGCAATCCAAATGCAACATACAAATCTGATTTTCTGTAGATAACTTCTGCTATTACAAATTGAATATTCTGGACTGAATTTACAATGAATTCATGGGCTCAAACATATTGGACATATGCCCAGATTTCTGCTCTATAAATCAGATCTGAAACTATGATTATACATACCGAATATATGCAAAATATTCTTCAAATACCAAACCCTAGATGGGCGAAATTCTTCCTTGGTAAGTGCTTAGGGTCTGCTGCTCCAAATATGCAAAATCACCCTCCAAAGGTGGGCGCTCAGGTCTGCTCCAAAGTTGCACTCCAAATTAGGGCAAAGCCCTAATGCAATCTGCTCACAAAATGGCACAATAATTCTGCTCCAAATTTGATCTTCAAATCTGATTATGCTATGATGCTCCAAACCTCCAATTGTCTCCAGTGAAGTGCAATTAGAACTACGTCATAAGTTCTCCACAAGGTGAGCTAGGGTTTCATCTAACTCACCACGTTCACAAGGGTTTTCGTCCTTGGAATGAATCCCAACTAAGGTTGCAGCCAAATAGAAGAATCTCCAAAATGAAATTAAATATGAATGGATACACCAAATGACTCGCACTTTACTTTCTTTTATAGCCCTCCAAAAAAGAAACCTTAACAAGGCCAACCTCCTTTATTTATTTATTTATTCTTTCCTTTTTTCTCCTCCAAATTTGGCCGACCCCAATAAAGTATTTTTATTTTATTTATTTAATTATATTATTGATATTTTAATATTATATAATATATATATATACTAGTGTTTAAAAACACTATTAAAATAGGGTGGATTTAAGGCAAGAAAAAGGGGACATTACAAGAATGATGATATGGACAAAGAAGAATCACTTCATGCATCCACAAGTGAGGGGCACACGAGTTTTCATGATAACAATAAGGTTGAAGGGTATGCTGTTATAGAATTTGCCAAACCAGCAGTGACTAATCAGCCACATGAAGGTACAAATTCTTTTGATGGTCCATTATTTGAGTAGAGCATTGTCTCACCATCTCTACATAGTAGTTGCAAGGAATCAAATTGTGAGTTGGGTGACTTTGAAGGTGATATTGTTAATACATATGAAGACAAAGGCAATTTGTTATGTGATGAGCAAAATGACTTGGATAAATTGGATCAAAGACATTTAGCATGGAAAGAGTTGAAGGTCAATGAAGGTACAACTTGCAGCCATGGGATAGAAGTTATGATAAGTAATACACTTGGTTTTCAGCTGGATACATCTCTTGGATCAACACTTGATGATGAACATCCAACAACGAGGAAGATGAACTTGAGATCCATGAAGACACCACAATAAGGTATGATAACAGTTCTGATTTTCTGATTATGAACAACATTCCATTACCTTCACATAATCATGAGGTGATAGGTAAATCATGTGAGGATGATAGTGGTAAGAAGCCTCACCTTGTTGATACTCAAGATTTGATGGCTAAGTATGAGGTAATGGTCGTGGATACAAACTACAAACAATCCAATTTTGTACATCATAGCATAGAGGATGTTGTGAGGACTCAAAACATGTGTGATGGATGGCTAAGAAGGGCTAAGGAAGCCAAGTTGCTTGATCATGAGAGGCAGCAGCGAGATGCACTTCTTCAACAATCTCTAACACTTCCAAGGGAAGAAAACTATGATGGTTGAACCTCTTATGATGATAGAAGATGAAGACCAATCAGATTTGCATAAACTTGTTGAGAGGTATGATTTTGAAAACAAATTAGAAAATTTATTTTGTGCAAATGATTTAATCATAGGGTTCATGAAACATATCATTTGGAGAGCCATGTGAAGACTCAAGTCAGGGTTAAGGAAGAGGAAGTTGTGTAGGGAAGTTGAAGCTTCATTGAGGAGTGGTGTAGGGTTAAGCATATTACATTGAGGAGTGGTGTAGGGAAGTTGAAGCTTCATTTCTACGGCCCTTTCAGGATTGAGTGTGGAGTTGGAGAGGATGCTTATGAGTCAAAGCTACCTAAGGGTAGCTGGATTCATAATATATTTCATGTACATTGCCTTAGGAGGGCAAGTGAGTAGCATATCACATCTTCTCCCAAGATTCCTCTTTTGGATGATGAAGGGAAGGTGCTACTTGTACCTGATACTACTCTTGATGATGGGAGATCACAACTTTGAGGAGCAAAATTTCAAAGTTTGAAAGATGGAGCAAATGTGAGTTGGAGTGTGTATGGTCAGTATTGTTTCATTTTTGGCCACCAGAACTCACTTTGCATACTATTCTTCATATTCGCTATGGGAGAAGTAGCCACAAGTTGAGGAACAGGGTGATCATGGAGTACATGACTAGTTGGAGAGACTTGCCACTTGAGGATGTTTTGTAGTATCCAGACTCGCAATTGCTTGTGGGCAAGCAATTTTGGGAAGGGAGGACTGTAATGTCCCCATTTTTTGAGTGGTCACCTAATGTGGTCGGTTAGCCTATCCTCTTCTTGTAGGCTAAGTCAGAGGGCTAAGGGAATGACCTAATTGATTAAATGTTATATTTAATCAATTTTGCTAGGCAAATTGAAGATATGAAGTGACTTCCTATATTTTTATGAGCCATTAGGTGAAGGAGAAATAATTGAATAAAATGGCCTTGAAGGTGGACGAACTAGGCAAGGGCTTAAAAATGTGATATCAAGGGTCATAAAGAGGTTTGCTCTCTTGGAGAAGACAATAAAAATAAATAAGAATACTTTATTGAGGTCGGTCAAGATTGGAGGAGATAAAAAAGCAAATAAAATAATTATTTTGCCTTGAGGAGGTCGGCCAAATTTGGAGGGGAAAGGTGGGTATAAATATAAGAATATTTGAGGTCATTTCAACATTGAATCATATCATATTTTCATTTGGAGATTCTTCTCTTTGGCTGCAACTTTGGTTAGGCTTTATTCCAAGGACGAAAACCCTTGTGAATATAGTGAGTTGGACGAAAACCTAGCTCATCTTGTGGAGGACTTATAAGGGAGTTCTAATTGCACTTCATTGGAGACATTTGGAGGTTTGAAGTTGAACTAAGTTACCGGTTTGGTTTCGGGTTCGTTGGGGTTGGGTTCGTTAATACAAATATATATATATATATATATATATATATATATATATATATATATATATATATATAATCTAAAATAAAAAAATATTAAATATAATATACATATTTTTAATATTTTCAAAGTTTAATGTAAAATAATAAATATTATTATATTTATATTATAATATTACATATTAATTTTATTAATTTTGACTTTCTTTTATAATTATTATTATACCCCGATCCAAAACATTTATAATTTTCTCTTTTATAATTAATATTTATAAACCCAGAAAGAGTAACATGTAAAATAATTGGCAATGGCAGTGACAAGGCTTGATTTTCTTGTGCTAGGGGGGCTGTGAAGAAGGTAATGCCACTTCCACGAACGCCCAATCCGGCTGTAATACTCCTTTCCTCGCTTGAAACGGTCAAGATCTATGTGAATCTTGCGTTTGAGGGGAGGATCAAGGGCCATTGCGTCTAAACTGGAGGAGTGCTTGAACGGAATGCCGGTCCAACGAAGAAGAGAGAGCAATCATCAGCCGTTGGGAGACCAACAAAAAAAACACAAAAAATCGTTGCAAATTCGTAATATAGCAAATAAAAACACAAAAATTCGTTATAAATTTGTCCCACACTATCCTGGATGAATCCACAGGCATAATCTTGGACCCTGTCTGGACTTGTATCGGAGCGGACCTGAACCATGGAATAGATACGTTTCGAACTAGGACCAAGGGGTTTTTTCCAGCGAACAGGTAACTTAGGGTTTGGAGCATCATTGCATAATCAGATTTGCAGAACAGATTTGGAGCAGCATTGTTGTGGCATTGTTGTGTGTATATTGCATTAGGTTTTTTCCCTAATTTGGAGCAGACTTGAGTCCCCATTTTTGGAAGGCAATTTTGCATGTTTGAAGACTAATTTGCATATTTGTGGTATGTACGATCTTAGTTTTAGATCTTATTTATAGACCAGAAATCTGGGTGCATGTTTGGCATGTTTGAGCCCATGAATTCATTGAAAAAATCAGTCCAAAATATTCAGTTTTGTAACAGCAGAAGTTTCCTACAGAAAATCAGATTTGTATGTGGCATTTGGATGCCCTATCTTTTGTTTTTCATAATGGATTTCATGTTTGATATGAATACCAATTGCTAGCATCATTTGACATGTTTATTTGTCATGTTTGGGCACTTGTATGCTCACTATGATATTTTGTTTTCAAAAAATAAAAAAAATCAGAAATCAGAATTAGGGTTTGAGAAGAAATAAAAATCAGAATTTTAGGGCAGATCCCATTGGGGATATTTCATTTGGGTAGTTGTAACAGTCTACCTATTTCAGCAAACTTAAACATCTTATATTTTGCCCAACCATTCCAACTTATCTAATACATTCTATGAAGATTCTTAGTTCTGGTCATGTTTGCTCCAATGTCATAAACTGCCTTCCCTGTGCTTATGTATAAACATGGCAGAGCATTGAAAGTTAAGAGCCTTTTAGTAACCAATAAGGGAAGTTTTTCCTTGTAGTAAATTAGGGATTTCTACATCCACAACAAGTCCTAAGTACTTGAAGACAAATGTGTAAGAGAAATAGTGTACTGACAAGGTTAATTATATTCCATGAGTCAGGAGAGCGATGGGACCGCCAAAATAAAAGATTTTCGGTCTTCCTCATGATGAATGAAGATCTATGTGAAGAGAATTATCAGATAAATATTTTCTATCATGTCCCAACTAGATCGCAACATGTATTATTTAATAATCCAATAGGTTATTCCTGGGTCTGGTTTTTTTTTTTTTTCAAAATGAATGAATTACAAAGAAATGAAAGCAAACATGGATCTTGGCAACAATTCTATTTATATCCACTTTCTTTTTCGGGAAGATCTTTACAAAATTGCTCATGATCATCATTTAGATAGATTTGGTTCCTCCAAACCAATGGAAATTTTAGTTTCTATTTTTTTAGTTTCCTAACTGTAAAATGTTTGATTCATCAGATATGTAAACAAAATATTTCAATTAGTTTATTGGGGAATTGTGATTGAAATGAATTTATTTAATGCAATAAGAATTTTTGTTCTAAATCGATACTAGAAGGTTTGACAGTTGTCTTGGAAGTTTTCTTCACAATGCGATCAAAACATTTCATAGAAGGAATGGATGGATGGAATAGTATCCGATCCATCCATTGCATATTTCCTCTTATGGAGGATAAACTATCACATTCCGACCGTATATCAGATTTATGAGTGCCCTACTCAATTCATCCGGAAATTTTGGTTTGAATTTTTTGTTGCTGGATCTGAGATACTCCTTTGCATTTATTATGATCCATTCTCCATAATGGAAAAATAGTTTTAGTCGAGAAAATTTGCTGATAAGCAACCTACTGAGGTCTAAGAGGGAAAGTGCATTTGAGATTCTGACAAAACTTGGTGAGAATTGGTGCATGGCCATCAACAGATCTCCTATAGAGAGTTTCCATTTATTTCCATTTTGTGTTTTCTTGTTTTGATTCACTCACTTATTCATGTATTCAGTTCTATAGCAATGTCGAACTTCTGGCCCTTCGTAAATGCATTTGATTAGATGTCCTATTTGGGGTTCACCATATTCACATTGAAGGTGGTTCCAAAATTGTTAGAAATATAGTGAAATTGTTATACCATTACCCTCCCTAGCTTACTACTCATGTTAAACTCAAAACCCACTGGAAAATGACAAATGCAACTGATCTCTCTTTTCCAAAATGGGCTTCATGGCTTCATCCAACTTGTGACATTCCTCCAACATAGATAGGAATAAGAAAATGAAGGTTCTTACATTAATCCTCATAATGGGGACTCTCTCTTGGTCAACCATATTGACTGCTCCTGAGATCCTTGGTCAACCTTACTGTAGGAATGATAAATTCTTTGGAGGAATCTTAGTTGGCCAACAAAACCAAGATGGAAATAACAAGGGTTCATCTTCTCAAAGCAATCACCTCTTTGTGGGCTAAGTTATTGTCCTTTTTACAGCAGAAGCAATAATTTCTCTTTGTAAGGTGCTTACAGACCAACTTAGAACATAGGCAAAACAACACCTCTTTGTGGGGTATGTTACAATTTTTCTTAAATTGATGGAAAAACATCTTTAGTTATTGGCAATTGATTAAAATTCGTGCAAAAAATTGAAGCTTTACAGTTTATATATACCTAAAATGTTTATATACTTGAAAGAAGATGGCTCTGAGGAGTGGTTGCTACTCGTTCAAACAAAGGTTAGCACAAAATTAAAAGCTTTTAGATAAATTTTGTGGCAGTTCTGGTATGCTATAATGATGCAGAGAACGTCTTTGAAGAGGGAAGTATCACAATAATTTGTTCCATATCTTGTGCTTCCTGTTCAAATAAACTTCTGTAGTGATAAGAGTAAATTCATCGTACCAAAGGAATAATGCCCTAAAGTTGGAATAAAATTATGATTTTGTTTGGGATGAGCAATTTCCTCTGTAGTTTACTTACATTTTTCTGTGATAATGATATTTTGTCTCTAATTTAATGTAGAACTCTTCCTCAAAATGAAGATTCTCAATTGGGTATGTATATTAGTTTTTCAGGTATTTTTTAAACTTATCTAGTTCAGCCTCTTCTTTGTATATATGTGCTGAGCTTGAATCCATGCATCTCTTCATGAAGTTGGCCTGCATATCTTGGATGCTGATTTTTCTTTCCTCACCCTTATCTGTATGTTATTGATCGAGTATGGGCATGTTATTGATCACCAGGAGGCTTGCAGAAATAGTTTGAATGTTGTAAATTTGTAATATTCCAACGTTCTATTATGAGTTGCATCTGTAGTTACCACGAGAGGGGGATTGGTCCTTGTGTTGGAGACAGGGATGGGTACTGGTATTCACTTTTCAAAAAAAAAATGGAGACAAGTCCTCGGAGACAACAATTTTTTTTTTTTTAAAATTAGAAAAAATATTGTACAATGGATATGCAACTTGAAAGAATGTAAAATTCGAAGTTGCTTAAAAATTTAAAAATCAACAGTTTGAAGTATTGAAATAGATGTCAATGAAAGCAAAGATTAGTTATATTGATATTTGATAATTATGATGATGACATTAACAGCTCAATTTTAATTCATAATCACTTGAAAATAGTAGGATGAAGACTAGGAGGGGAATGCCGGTTTTTAAAAACATGTTACAAGGGTCCTCAGAGGGCTTTATTTTCAATCAATTAATAAAACTTTAGTGAATATACACATTTTAAGCTTTATTATTGTTTCTCTTTGTAGTATCACCTCTCTGGGATTTGATAAGAAAATTTTTTGTTACAAAAGAACTTCTTGACTTTCTATGCAAACAAGAAAAAGTCACAAGTCTATTAGTGTATTTCTTTAGCCCTTGACAGCCACATATCAGCACTTGAATAAAACCAAATGTAATTTATATGATATATTTGAGAATCCTCTATAAGAAGGTTTCCAATTTTCAAGGGATTCTTCCAAGAGATGTATAGAGACATAAATTTTATCTCGATTCTCCTAATGTTTGGAGATGTTCCCATATGTGTATCTGAGACAGGGACATGTTTCTAATATGGGAGATGAGTACCAGGGGTCAGGATACGAGTCTTAGGGTAAATATAGTTGCATCTTTGCCCTAAGCTTTTGTAAATGATACAACTTCCACATTGGAGCTACAAGGTGGTTTTTGGAACTAAAAGACATGGTTTTTTTGGTTGATAAGTTTACTCCTTGTGGGGAAACCTTTGTCTTAAATGCAACAACTGAGGGGTCACCTACAACTTGCACGTGGCTTCATCTTCTAACATATTCTGCACCCAAAACTGGATATGGCAATGAAGAGGATAAATATTAAAAATACACCTTATAAAAATATATAGCCTAAATAAATGCTGTAAACAGACAGTTAATCCAATTGACCTAGTTATATGAGCTGAGTTTAGACGCATACCTGAATCTTGAACTAAAAGAGGTAAAATGATTGAAATAAATGCATTCCTTGAATCCAAAGAGGAGACTGATTGGACTATGACAAAGATTTGATACATGAAGTCTGAGATTGGATTTGTGATGAATCAACTAAGATGGATGTGCTCTGTGGAATCTGGAACTGTGTAGAGACTCAGATCATGGTCACAAGGGTGGCCCTGAGCTTCCTAATGACAACCGTGACCTTTTAGGCGACCCTAACCTTTGAATCTTAGCTGTCCATTGTCTTGATCATAACTTTTTAACTCAGCTCAGAATTGCTTAAAATTGGATGCATTGGAAGTAGAACAACGAAATTTGAGCTGGTTTGTTTGCATAATTTATGTAAGGTCAAGGATGTGCCTATGGTTTGATCTTTCTCCTTTTGGCCTTGAACATGTTCACAGTTTTGACCTGAAATGCTGTTCTGATCTCTAACAAATTAGTGTTTTTGGCACCTACAAAAAAGGGCTCATAAATTTCCATACTTGCTAGGAGAAAACTTGGTGTTGAGAAGAACTGTTGGAACTTGCTATAGGAATTAGGAATCCTTGAAACTTAAATTACAGTCAAGTCCCATTAATCAATTCACCTACATTGTGATAAATTGGAAGACACGTCAAGCAGTGTATGCAATGGATGCATAAATGGTTGGAAATGATGCAGTACAATGATGTAATGAATGCTTGAGACTTGATGCAGTGGATGAAGTGCAGTGAATGCTTGAGTTGTAGACTGAGTGCAAGAATTAGGGTTTTAATATTGCTCATGCAAAAAGCTGATATAATTGTTATGACTAATGCAGAAGACAACTATGACAGAAGTTACAATGATTGACAATGAATCTTGATGAGTAGTTGATGATTGGAATGTTCTAGTGGTGATATCCTTCTAAACAAGCCCTAGATGCACAATTTGAACTTTTTGGTGTGTGAGTCAGTGGATAATGGTAACATTAGTCTGAGTCAGCTTGGGGCCACAATAACTTTGAATTTGGGACTGGAGGATCATGGCCACAAGTGCAGCCTTGAATTGGGTCAAGGTCCCATGTGGAGCTTGATCTGGTCAGATAAACTACTGATCTGCAGGGTAGGACTGATCTGAGCAGGAGTAAAATGATATTTTCAGTGATAATCAGAGTCTGGGGTCAGTGAATGTACCATATTGGACCATGCACTTTGGAGACCCATACAAAGTGGCATAAAACAAAAGGGAAAAGTGTTGAGGGAATGCACTTTTCACCTCAATAAATATATTACTCAATTTTACACTTGAACGTGTCATATGGGGATTTGAAATTGGGGATCCTTAATGAAAATCCCTTGGATTTACTGATTCAGATTGATATCATCTGTTGATGGTCTACAAGAAATTTCTTGTTAGATTGAGCCTGGTAAATAATGTAGGAAACTCATCTAGATTCCAACATACATAATTGTGAGTAGTTCATCTTATGTATAATGTTATCAAGTTTCTTGGGTTGTAAGAAATGGTAAAATTTCTGAATCAAAATCTAAATTTTGATTGGTTTACGAAGGTAAACACTTCATATACACATGCTCTGTGATTGTTGCCTCGTTCCTTGTAGTAGGAAGGCTGCAGGCATTACCTACATCCATTGATATTTTCAAGATCTGCAGATATGAACGCCAACATGATAAATGTTCGTGTGTACTGTTCTTTTTGCCTAATGAAGTTACGATGGATTTCACTTTTTTGTTTGACTTTTCTTTTTTGATGTACTATCTATATGCCTTGCCTTGAAAGTGTATCCTATTATTCTTTTGCAGGTATTACTGATACTGGTCTTCAAGCACTTGGGAAAGGTCTACCTAATTTGCAATCGTTGGATGTTTCACAATGTAAAAAGATAACAGATAAGGGAATACAGCCACTTGCTGAAGGGTGCTCACATTTGGTGACCTTACGTTCTAATGGTTGCAAACTTATAACAGATCGATCTCTGCAAACATTATCCAGGTGCTGTGGAAAATTGGAGGAGCTGGAGTTGCAGGGGTGCACCAATATTACTGATGGCGGTCTTTCAAGTTTAGCTCAAGGATGTTTTTCAATCCAGATTCTAGACATCAGCAAGTGTGGTAAAGTAGGGGATGTTGGAGTTACAAGACTTGCTCAGGCTTGCTCTCTTTTGAAGACCTTGAAGCTGTCAGATTGTTTGAAAATTGGAAATAAGGCAGTTACATCTATAGCAGAAAGCTGCAAAAAGCTTGAGGTTCTGATGATTGGAGGATGCAAGCTTGTATCTGATGAATCCATTCAAGCAATTGCTTCTACTTGCAGTTCTAATCTAATAAGTTTACAAGTTGAATGGTGCGTAGATATTACTGATGAAGCAATTTGCTCAGTTCTTTCGTGCTGCATACAGCTTGAAAATCTTGACATAGCATGCTGTGATAAAATAACAGACCATGCTTTCACTTATTTAGGGAATGAGGGATCTGGATCATGTTTGAAAGTTTTAAAGATTAACAGCTGTCCTGGCATATCAGTTACAGGGATTGCTTTGATTGCTGAATTTTGCAATTCACTGAAGTATTTGGATGTTCGATCTTGTCCTCAGATTACGGAAGAGGATGTTAACAGGGCAGGCATTCATTTTGATGATAATTGCAAATTAGTATACCATGGGATTGTATCCGGGCCTGCATTTTGAAATGAGACGAAATACTATTAATTCAATACAGGCAGTCTAGATTTTCACTGCAGAAGTGAAAAGTGAGGCAATGACCATGGGAGCATTTCGATGCTCCCAAACCTGTAAATGTATCTTAGCTTTGGCAGTTAACCTTGAATTTTCTTCTTTATTTTTGTATTATATGCTTGGCATTTATGGTGATGGAATTATCAATGCTATTTATATATATTACCTTCAGCTGAAACTGCTCTTCAATAGTTGGACAGTTCAATCATGAGGGTAGATTTCTTGATAGTATTTAGTGAAAGGATGTGCTACAACACTCGTGTTCTGTATTGAGGATATGAATTTGTGCACAATAACGCTGAAAACTGTGTGTTTGGACAGAATTGATGTTAGAATATTTTTATCTTCTTACAAGGAGTTTTTGTGAAAAAAGACAGTCACCTCATTGTGGATTTACTCATGGTCGTTATTTGATGTGATTTATAATGTTGGATATGAGGATTTATAATGCATGTCTTGTTTCTGTGGCGCGTTCTTATGTTGCTGTCTATGCCAACATTATGCTAAGTATGCCGTCTTGCTTTATCTCAAACTTCAATTCTTGATTTACTCTTTGTCATGATTTACGTGGACGATAAGTGCTGAAATTTACTCACTAATAATGCACTTGAACATGCTTGTGGGCATGCCCTTGGTCTTCTGGGTGTTTTTCTTAGTATCATTTCTCCAGTTCTGTTGTATTGTCAGTCTACATATTTTTCATCCACGGGGTTGCATTATTTTCTCGTTTGATCACGAGGGCCGTGTATAAAATTTTGAAGGACATTGCAACCGCGTGGTTCTATGCGACTATGGTTGCTATTTATATTTGTGGTTGGGATCATAGTCTGACACATCATCTTGTTACTCATTAACTAATTGCAACTAAAGGTTGTGACTTAGATGAGGCGAAAATTGGAAGGGGTTACCCTATGGAAATAGATCGAGTTTGTTACAATTATAGCCCTGGTTAAAGTTGGTATGAAATCTCGAAACTTTTTACTTCTCCATAAATAGTCTCTGTTCATCCACTCTTTAACTATTGTGTCGCACCGCCTTATTTTTACCTTGCTATTAATTATTTTTAAAATAGGGGAGCTGACTTAAACCCATAGACTGTTTTGAGTGAGAAATTGCCTAAGAGCTTTTCCTATTGTTGTTTGAGTGACAAGTAAGGGTATGGATTTAAAGCTGGGAAAAAATTACTTCAGCTCAATTTATTATGAGCAACCATGCAAAGGGAGCTATCTTTGTTCAATTGACAAATTCGAAACAAATAGAGTTTGTAGTCTAATATGTTAGTACCCAAAATTAATTTTTACTTCAATAAGGCATTTTGATAAAAATGGTCTAAATCTTATAAAATTGTTGTCAAAAGTCTGTTTTAGGTCAAACAAAGTATGGAATTTTTGTGGGTTTATGTCAAGGAGGATATTTGCAGACTTTGAAATTTTTGAAAATTAGGGTTTCAAACCCTTGTTTTTAAGAAAACCCTAAAAAATAGTACCTTTCCAAAAATGACTCAAAATGATTTTGATAGGTCAATTTCACTTCACGATCACATTGGTCAAGTCAAAATCACAAAAAGTCCGTTTTATTTTGGTGGGCCAAGATAGGACCTTTGAGGTCATCAATGGTAGAATGGTCAGTACCAGGTATCGAGATCCAAGCTTTAAACACTTCAATGAAGATTTTATGACGAAAGATGCTAAAAAAGATGCTTCATGATGGAGGGGAATTTCAAAAATTGAAAAATAATAAAAATATTCGAAGTCTGGAAAATGCACGCCTTACTACAAGAGAGATGCTACACAGTCCATGTTTTGATCAACCTTTTCACATGTCGTGCACGTGAAATGGTGAGAGCAATCATAATGGTGAACGCGATCGCATCGTCGACAACAATGATCAACATAGTTGGCAAGATGGTGAACGTAAAGCGTGAGAGGTGAAAATCTTCAAGAAAGTTGATGAAGTTGCAGTTCAAAGCACCCTTGCTAGCCAGGGGTGCCCATGAATTTAAGGCGCCAACTGCAGTTGTTAAGAATTGCAAAACCGATCATCCTCTCTAGAATTTTGCTAGCTTTTCGACAAATCGTCAAGCAAGTTCACTAGATTCATCAAACACCGTCAAACGAAGGTAGAGGCGAAAGATGCTGAAAGCGAGAGTCATCAACGATAGTAGTCAAACAAGGGAAAAAGTGCCCCTGTAGCTCAAGGGCACCCAGAAAAGAAAGCTATCAGATGCTAGTCTTTGGATTGGCAATCTTTAGATAATTTCCCTAGATTCAGCCTAGCTTCACGATGGATCCAACAACCAACTCAAAAAACATATCAAACGACAACAATAGTTGATCAAATAGGCATGTGAAATGGAGGATAAATTAGAGTCCATCAAGGCAAAAGCACCCTTGCTAGCCAGGGGTGCCCATCATTTTGGGCAACCAAATGTGAGTTTTGGAAGTTGTCTTCTCCAAGACATCTTCTCAGCTTCCTTCTAGCTTCACGATGAATCCAATTACCAGTCCACGAGACTTGTCAAACACTCATAAACGAAGATCAGGTGTAAAATGCTAGAGGCAAAGGAAAATTGAAAGACATGAAGAAATGGCCAAGTACAGAGAAAAATGCACTCTTCTAGAAATAGGTGCCCAACTTTTTGGGGCCTCAGATGCAACTTTTAGGTGTTAGCTTCCAGAAAGACCACCTCTTTTGATCAGTCTTCGCGATGAAACCATCGGCATGAACAACAGAGTAGTCAACCTCCCAACAACGAGAGCCGAACTGGAGCATCTTGTTGAAGGTTGCAAAGGGAAAATTATAGCTCAAAAGGTCAAAAGCGCCTTTGTAGGCCAAGTGCGCCCAAACTTTTGAGCCCTCTTAATCAACTTTCAGAACATGCAATACCAGTCGTCCTTTCTTGATTTGAATTGGTTTTCCATTCAATATCTCAGCATGTTCATGGGAATTGGCAATCACCGACAGCTGTTGATTGAAGCACAAAGGGTCAAATTGAAATTGAAAAGCATCAAAGAAATTGGCTAAGTCTGGCAAGAAAAAACACACTTCTAAGAAAAGGCACCCAACAATTCAAGCCACCAGATTTAGTTTTCAAGGTTCACAGCCTCCAATAACATCTCTTCAGAGTTGATCCAACTTCAGAGTGAATCTATTAGCAAGGCTTCACAATCAATCAGGTGACCAAAATTTAGGATACGAAGGCTATCTATCAAGCAGAAGATGAAAATCTTCAACATTGGTAAGGTGACGTCCAAAGTCAACTGCTAGTTGAAGATTTTGAAGACTTTCTCAAGCCTAGGCGTCCCAAAATTGGTGAAGATTGTTCTAGTTAACTTCAAATCACACAAATTGACTCCTCAATCATGAATTTGTTGGAGTGAAAAAGACACTGAGGGAGCAAGCGGGGGGGGAGGGGGACGAGGGTGAATCAGTGTCATGAACCAATTTAACAATTTTCATAAAATGAAACAAAACTGAATTATGCTCTCAACATTTCAATGATTAAATCATCCATAAATTGAATGCAACCATTAATAACTGAAATGAGAAGTATGACAATAAAATAGTGCATATCACAACATTAACATAAAGAAGTAAAGATACCACAAGAGAGACCAAGACACACAAGATTTGCCGAGTGGAAAACCCTCCTGGGGTAAATAAACCACTCCTAAACTGCTGCCATTCTGGCTTGTATTTTCAAATAACTGTTTACAATGCCTTATAGGCTAATTTTTGAGCACCAACTCAAGGAGCACCAACCCCTCATTTAGAGACACCAATCTCAAGGAGCGCCAACCCCTTTTCAGTTTTCAGAATTACAATAACACAAAGGATCTCTCTGTTTCATTTTAGCTCACTCATACCTCTCTATCTAATACCCTAAAGATTCAACATGAATCCTTAAAATATTAAATAAATAAGGTTTTTATAATTATACTCTGCATCATGTTTTCAAACTTTTATTACAAAGCTTTTTCACTGTCTCTTTTTGACATAATAACAATTACAATTTCAACAACCACATCCCACAGTGTATGATCACTACATATATATATATATATATATATATATATATATATATATATATATTTCAAGAACACTATATCTGATTAAGGAATATCAATGAATCTGAAACCCTCATACTGTTTCCAGAAAGTTGAACCAGTAAAAAAGATGATCAACAGATGGAGAATAATCTTAAACGCCTGTACGAAAGGCTGTTTCAAAATCAAACAATTATGTTTTCCAGTTTGCTTCTTTTTTCAAACTGCAAGATTTTTCATAACCCAAATCTGAATGTAGTAACGTATGCACAAGTAATATTTTTTCCCTCTTTCGAAAAACCCATATAAATCTATTTTCAAAAATCCTTATGCAATTAATCATTATTTTTTGTAACGCATGAAATAAGTCCATTTTGAATTTGCAATGATAATGACAGATTTCACAAAATGCCTGACTACCCAACAACCGAAAGTTACAAACCCTCATTGCAAGAATAAATAGAAATGGTATTCTATCAGGGTATCATTTTTATCTTTAGTAACTAAAATACATTTTTCATCATAAGAGTTTACCCATTAAAAGAAACTGAAGATAATCATAATGCGTGCTTTTATGACAATGATCAATCCCTTTTGAGCATATCCAGATTCACATACAAGAACAAAACTTGCCTTCCAAAAACGTGTAGAAGACCCAGTAGATCCTTTCAAATATGACAAAACCAAGTAAAGAAATTACCTTATACCGCTACAAATCAATCAATTGAAAATACCAGATAGATTCAACAAGTGCCCGATTGGAAAGAACCAACGAATCTTCTTCCTATTTCACCAAATGAGAAATAGCTAACCAAGCACCAATCACAACATAGCTCTTTATAGAGAGCACAAATCTCCTGTCTTTCGAATTGCAACAAGTAATCATCATATTTCCAAACAAAAGAAAACAATCATGGCAGCAGTTGCAACTAGGGTTTCAACCCTTAACAAAAGAATGATAAACAATGTTTGCCCTAACTTACATTCCAAGTCTTTCAAAGACTTTTCAGAGTAACATATTCATTTGAAATCTGATAAACAATAATTGATAACCCTTTTTGAAGTCCACGAAATATTTTTCGATGTATTAACATGATTGCCTCTACCAAAAATAGTGACACTAATAATGGTGAATGATAGCTAGCAGAAAGCTTTTTATCCTCATGCTAAATGTGCTATCAAAAGCACTTCCAAACTTAAAACCCGATACCTCCATATTTGTTAACCAAAAACTAAATAAAGTTGTTGCCAAGACATACAAAATCAAAGAAAGCTTAAATGATCAATATGTCATGTTACCCATCGAAGCAATGTGCCCAAAGAAATCCGATACCAAAATAGCCAACCAAATAATAATAGAACCACGATATGAATTTTAAATGAAGTCACTTCCCTAGTTCAATAAAAGTGCAAAGAGACCCGGTATGTCGATTTCAATGTGACCTCTTTCCCTTTAATTCTTAATCACCTTAAATGTGTGCATTGGGAGACCCGATAGGGTGCAGTTCCATTTAAATGCCAATTCCAAAAAGCCACCCAAAAAAAAACTATCAAAGTCATTGTCATGTGACATTAAACAGGCCATTCTTTCATGATATGCCAAGAGACAAAAATAAATCAGCCCTAGCCTTTTAATAAATAATGCCCAAATCAACATTACCATTCTGATGCTAATTATCTCAAGAAACCAAAGTGAATTTTTTACAATAGTCACTACCATGTGACATTAAACAAGCCATTCTTTCATGATATGCCAAGAGACAAAAATAAATCAGCCCTAGCCTTTTAATAAATAATGCCCAAATCAACATTACCATACTGATGCTGATTATCTCAAGAAACCAAAGTGAATTTTTTACAATGCCCTAGCCTTTTCATGATGCTGATTACCATTCTGATGCCGATTCTTCCTTATTAATGAAGTCTCTTTTAACATATAATTCCAAATGAAATATCAATTTCGAGTGCCAAAGAGAACATTAATATAATTCAAACCCAATATGCCATGTAACACATAATGAAATGATTCTTGTCAATGATGCCAAGATCAACCCATGATGCCAAAATCAAACTGATAATGAGCAATTGAAATAAACATTCTATAACTTGAGAATGTAATAGGCATCTGAAAGAAATAGATTTTTGTCACCTGATTAAACTAAACCAATATGAATTCAATGCTTCCAAGTAATGTGAGTTCAAGATGGCTTTAAAGGCTTTAGAAAGACATGAGTGCAATGATGTCAATAAGCCACGATTCATAGAACAAAGTGAATCAATAACCAAACTGCCTGAATCCTTGGACAGATTAATTGTTGAACATGTCAAGGTGACAATATCATAAATCAGAAGTTAATGAATGCCCTGTCACAATGAACACCACCCGAATAACCTGTACCATGACTTATCAACACTGTCAATCCAAAATAGTCATAACCATTCTGCAAATGAATATCATGCATAACCAGAAACATGATCATCAAGAACATGATTAATCTGAATGGGATCAAGCATGAAGATCTTGTAAGTGAACCAAACTGAATACCAATCCAACCTTGTAAACTCTGAAGCATAATAGGCAACAATAATTCAATGCAAGCATATGAGGACATTTCAATCAATTTGAGATACCATTGCATCATTTGTGACTTTGTCATCAAGGACAAACAACTGAGGGGTGAGATCAACAGAATTAGATGCCCTAATTGATGCTTCAACCTCAAACTGATATATCTCAAAGCCTATGCATCATAATTCATTATTTCTTTGCAGGTTGAAGAGCTCAAACACAAATATTTTCTCTCCAATGCCATTTCAAGGATCTAACGAAAGCTATTATCAATGTTCCTCATATTTCCAGGTCCAGGTTGCACAGATGGGCGTTTTTCACAAGACTTCATCACCAGGCATCATTTTTCAAGGCAACAACTCATAACTTCTAGCTTTTCCCCATACATTTCTTTTAGTCTTGTCTTAGATTTTCTTGCATGTCTAAATAAACAACATTTTTTCATAGATCTAGCCTTTTGGGTATGTTCAGGACGAGATTGGCCACAAAACCCATTTGCCAAATTTTTCCAAAAAAGTTGCCTCACTGCTTCCAATTTTTAGGGTTTTTATAAAAAGTTACTTTTTTCAAAAACCGACGAACTGAATTTGATCAGCTCATAGGTGCCTACAATACCCATGTACTAGATTTTATTGGGAAAAATAGCTTTTGGAGCTTCTGCTTCGAGGGGTTGTTGCATGTCAAAGAAAAAGTCACATTTTTCAAAAATCTAACGTTGTGGGTTCGTTCAAAAATATATTCTCAACAAAACCCACGTCTCAGAATTTTTTATAAAAATTGCCCTTCGAAGAAGCTATTTCTAGTTGCTGTGAAAAGTTGTTCAAGTGTAGGCGTGTGCCTAGTCAATCTTCCGGATTTTCAAAATGCAATTCTCTCAAGCTGAATTCAAGACCAAAACGGTCTTGCTTCATGACTTCTTGAAGACGGCCGACACCGATTTGCATCAAGTCAACTTAGAAGTTGATTTGGACAAGCTAGATGGCGTAGACCAAAGCACAAAACAAAATATCGAGCAATCCGGATTTCTTGAGGCAACATCATTCCCCATCTCAGCGCAAAGCATCAAATTTATAATCGCTTGTCTAAAGCATTACAACCCTACTGCATGAGAGATTAGATCAGTAGATGGGTGAGTAATATGCAGTCTCAAGCTAAAGGATATCGAGAGATGCTTCGCTATCCCACCTTGTGCAAATAATTTGGTCATATCTATGGAGTGTGAAAAGGCATTCAACATGTCAAAGGAAAAATGTTAGAAAAGAATGGCAAAAAGGTGGCTTAAAGAGAAAAGAAACAACTTGCCCAAGAACGTGGGATGTGGAATTCAAAGATGAGTATGCGATCTTGATCGCACTACTCAACCGTGTCACCGATCAAGCAAAGGCAAACAAATTCCAGTCATGGATGTATCACATCATGGCTCAAATTGTCAACAACAAGGAACACTATGACTGACCTACCTTGATCAACGACATTGTCAACAACTAGATAACCAATTTCTTCAAGGCCCACAAATTCCACATGTGTTCGTACCTCGTATATCTGATAGCCTTTCAAGGCCAGTTTAGAGGGTTGAATATTGTGGGAACTTTGGGTGTGTAGAAGGTTCACAAACATTTCTCATAGAGTGAGTTCACACGATCATAAAGACACTTCAAGTGATTGAATGTCTAGTTCTTGATGCACATAGTGAAGGACCTTGATCACGAGTCACATGTACGCATCTCACCAGTAGCCAAATTGGCGATGATAGATTTGGCGGATTGGTTCACCCAATTCCCCACTTTTACCTACATCCACATATATGGATACTCAGGTCATCCAACCATGTTACCCTGTTATCCATCGGATAAGGTGGTATTCATGGAATTTCTATGACAGTTGCACGAAGTCCAAACCTTTTTGCGCAACAAACATAAGACAGTTGCCAACTTTCCTTTTCAGATGGGTATCTATAGGTGCAGATAAGCAGCAAATGCCAAGGCTATGTGCGATGAGATGACAAAACTTAAGTTTCTCATTGAAAGACACTCATATGACCCTTGGGGTCATTATTCAACACACCTTGGCCAACATTCTTCACACAAACCTTTCATGGAGGATTACTGGTTTAGCTGTGAAGACGAGTTCGAAGTGTGAAGGCGCAACTACAATAGGTTCACACTTCCACAAATCGTTGAGTTCTTGTTAGAGGATGTGGAAGGATTATCTGATGATGATGGGGACATCATACTTACCACATTTTTCAGGGACCAAATTGACTCGCAACGACTTCAATCCATAGATTGGTACACCAAGGAAAGCATATCATTTGAGGAAAGGACAAGCAAAGTTTCCAGAAACAACTAGTTTTTCTTAGACAACAAAAGGACATGAAAGGTAGTCATTCCAAACATAGAGTCGCCACCGGTTACTACTACACTACCTTCCACTTCAAAATGGAAACCCAGAAAGAAGACAAGAAGTAACCCTCCTAAAGGAAGCTGAATGTTAGGGAATACAAAGAACAAGATGCCAGTTGCTGATATAAATCAGCAAGAGCAACATGTGGAGACAACCACAAATATAGTTGAGAGTGCAAGAAATGGAAATAGATATAGCCGAGATAGTGCTATAGATGGAAGCAGAGCCTCCTATTCATCCACCACCATAGTAGTTTCCAATCCATATCGACTTGGAACCAGATTCACCACCACGTGACATCTCAACACAATCTCACTTGTTAGGAGTTCATGGGACTTGCACCAATCCTTCCAATGAGGTTAGTCGAGACTCGTCTTGGCTTGAGAACCTCCTGGGTAAGAAAAGGAGAAATTTGTCCCACCAATTGAACTTTGCAGAATTTGATCATGTCTACCAAGACATGTCAGAGAAGAAGCTCAAAAAGCAAGTCCATGTGGAAAAGAACGTCGAAAATGAGATTGTCATTGAGACCATGACGCCACCTAAGGATAACGCGTAGACAAAGTAGAGGTTGATGACTTCACTTGGGTAAAAGTCAACCTTGCTAAGAGCACACACTAGGTTGAGGTAGATCTCTTTGAGGTTGCAGTGGTGAGCATAAAAGAAAGAGTGGTTAAAGATGGTGAAGACAAAGCAACCCTCTAGGATGAAAAATAGTAGTTGCGACAGTATATCTCTAACTTAATGCACGGTACCTCAAACGTCACTGCCTTGCTTCCACAAATGATGGAGCTACTTGTAGAACGAAATCAACTAAGTCAACTTATTCTATACGAGAAGCACTTGAGAGATCAAGTAGAAGAGTTCATCATCAGGGGCCGATTAATTCTTACAGAGTTGTACCAACTGAGGTACCATTCCCACGACCTTCGTGCAAAGATCCAGGAATCAGAACACAAAATGTAGCAGAGAGTAGGCCTCAATATGAGATCACCATCTCAAACTTGAGAATGGCATATGATTTAGTCACTACAAAGAACAAACATAAGCTTTTCACTTGGAAAGAACAACTTGTCTACAAGGTAAAAACTTATGATACAATCTCTGTAGAATTGACTAAGTACAAACAAAATGTGGCAAGTGTTATCAAGTTTGTAAGATCATTGGCGACATCTATCCCTTGCCAGTGCCAACATGAAGGAGGTGAATAAGTTGAGCTCGCTGAAGTGCAGACGCAGTTTTAGGAATTCATCTGTGGTAGTTTTTGTGGTGACCTTGTTGACTGCAAGTTGGGTCAGATTGCGACCATGTCAACAAAGCTTGATGATGCAGCTGAAAAGGGACACCATTTTCAAGATCAAATTGCAAGTGGCGAGGATATGCTGCAGAGACATGACATCATCCTGAGAAGTATCAGTTGTCTAGACACAAAGACAGTTAACAACTAGTTAGAGGAGCTGATTACTCAAATTGATGGGGTGTAAACTATTAGTTAGGATGTCCTCCCTCTCCAAAGATAACATTTAAGACACAACAGTTAACCTGATGCCCTTTCCAATTTAACTTGTTGTCCCACCTTTCATGCATGTCTATTTTTGGATACTCCTTTTGTACATGGGAGTTAGTTTTAGTTTAGAATTAGTTAACTGAAGTAGTCTCTCGAGTTAATTGTTAGGCTACCTAAATTTAGACATAGGAATAAATCTTGAAAATTGGCAAGGATTAAATGTTAACTCAAGGAGATTTTAGGGTTTTGTAACAACCCTGTTGTTCTTCATAGTAAAATTTCCAATATTGTCACCTTAAGTGAATAAAACATGATGCCATGACATAGCAATAATTCTTTTTCTTCCAATAATGTAAATTACATGCATAATTGAAATAACACAAATTCCAATTTGTCATTGCATTCCAAAGTAATTATACAATTCTTCCCAAAATGTAGATATCATATTGAACAATGATGCCATACATTATTCATTAAGGATTCCATTTCAATATAATAATTTCACAAATTACAATATTCCACGAATGTACACAATTACAAACATTGGAGCAATCAACCTCCTAGCAATGAGAGCCGAACTGGAGCATCCTATTGAAGGTTGCAAAGTGAAAATTATAGCTCAAAAAGTGAAAAGCGCCCCTATAGGGCAGGGGCGCCCAAAATTTTGAGCCCTCTTAATCAACTTTCATAACATGCAATACCAGTCATCCTTTCCAGAATTGAACTGGTTTTCCATTCAATATCTCAACACGTTCACGAGAATTGTCAATCATCGACAACTGCTGATTGAAGCACAAAGGGTCTAATTGAAGAAATTGAAAAGCATCCAAGAAATTGGCCGTCTGGCAAGAAAAAACACACTCTAAGAAAAGGCGCCCTTGAATTCAAGCCACCATATTCAGTTTTCAAGGTTCACAGCCTCTAGTAACATCTCTTCAGAGTTGATACAACTCCACAATGAATTTGTTAGAAAGGCTTCACGATCAATCAGGCGATCGAAATTCAAGATACAAAGGCTGTCTATCAAGCAGAAGTTGAAAATATTCAACACTAGCAAGGTGGCGTCCAAAGTCAATTGCTAGTTGAAGATTTTGAAGAATTTCTCAAGCCTAGGCATCCCAAAATTGGTGGAGATTGTTCCAGTTAACTTCAAATCACACAAATTGACTCCTCAATCATGAATTAGATGCCCTAACTAATGCTTCAACCTTAAATTAATATATCTCAAAGCCTAGGTGTCATAATTCATTATTTCTTTGTAGGTAGAAGAGCTCAAACACATATTTTCTCTCCAACACCATTTGAAGGATCTAACGTAAGCCATTATCAATGTTCTTCTTATTTTTAGGTCCAAGTTGGGCATTTTTCACAAGACTTCATCACCAGGCATCATTTTTCAAGGCAACAACTTATAACTTTTAGCTTCTCCCCATATAGTTCTTTTATTCTTGTCTTATATTTTCTTGCATGTCCAAATAAACAACATTTTTTCACAGATATGGCCTTTTGGGCATGTTTAGCACGAGATTGGCCACAAAACCCATGTGCTAGAATTTTCTGAAAATTTTTCCATGCTGCTTCTAGTTTTTAAGGTTTATGCAAAAAGTCACTTTTTAAAAAAACTAACGTGTTGGGTTTGATCAACTCACAAGCGCCTACAATACCCATGTGCCAGAATTTTCTTGGAAAACAGCTTCTAGAGCTTCTGCCCTGAGGGGTTGTTGCATGCCAAAGAAAAAGTCACTTTTTCAAAAATCTAACGTTGTGGGTTCGTTCAAAAATATATTCTCAACAAAATCCACGTCTCATAAATTTTCATAAAAATTGCCCTTCCAGGAAGCTATTTTTAGCCGTTGTGAAAAGTTGTTAAAGCATAGGCGTGTGCCCAATAAATCTTTTGGATTTTCAAAATGGAATTCTCTCACGTTGAATTCAAGACCAAAACGGTCTTGCTTCATGAATTCTTGAAGACGACTGGCACCACTTTGCATCGAGTCAACCTAGAAGTTGATTTGGACAAGCTAGATGGCGCAAACCAAAGCACAATACAAAGTATCAAGCAATCCAGATTGCTTGAGGCAACATCATTCCCCATCTCAATGCAGAGCATGAAATTTGTAATAGACTGTGTAAAAGCATTACAAACCTACTGCACGAGAAATTAGATCAGCAGATGGGCGAGTAGTATGCAGTCTCAAGCCAAAGGATATCAAGAGATGCTTCGCTATCCCACCTTGTGCAAAAAAATTGGTCATATTTATGGAGTGTGAAAAGGTGTTCAACATGTCAAAGGACAAATGTTAGAAAAGAATGGTAGAAAGTTGGCTTAAAGAGAAAAGAAACAAATTGCCCAAGAACGTGGGACGTGGAGAATTCAGAGATAAGTACACAATCTTGAACACACTACTCAACCATGTCACCGATCAAGCAGAGGAAAACAAATTACAGTCATGGATGTATTACATCATGGCTCAAATTGTCAACAATAAGGAACACTATGACTGGCCTACCTTGATCAACGACATTATCCACAACCAGATGATTGATTTCTTCAAGGCCCACTAATTCCACATGTGTTTGTACCTCATATATCTGATAGCCTTTCAAGGCCATTTTAGAGGGTTGAATACTGTGGGAACTTTGGGTGTGCAGAAGTTTCACAAACATTTCTCATAGCTTGAATTCACACAATCAAAAAGACACTTCAAGTGAGTGAATGACTAGTTCTTGATGCACATAGTGAAGGACCTTGATCATGAGTCACATGTACGCATCTCAGCAGCAATCGAAAAATTTGCAATGGCAGATTGGGTGGATTGGTTCACCCAATTCCCCAGTTTTACTTACATCCGTGTATATGGATACTCAAGTCATCCAATCATGTTACCCCGTTATCCATTGGATAAGGTGGTATTCATGGAATTTCTAGGGTAGTTGCACGAAGTCCAAACCTTTTTGCACAACAAACGTAAGACATTTTCCAACTTTCCTTTTCAGATGGGTATCTATACATGCAGATAAGCAACAAACACCAAGGCTATGTGCGATGAGATGACAAAACTCAAGTTTTTCATTGAAATATGGTAATATGACCCTCGGGGTCACTATTCATCATGCCTTGACCAACATTCTTCACATAAACCTTCCATGGAGGATTATTGGTTTAGCTGTGAAGATGAATTTGAAGTGTGAAGGCGCAACTACAACAGGTTCACACTTTCATAGATCGTTGAGCTCTTGTTAGAGGATGTGGAAGGATTATTTGATGATGATGGGGATGCCATACTTCTTACATTTTTCAGGGACCAAATTGACTCAGCCACTTTGGTTCATAGATTGGTACGCCAAGGAAGGTATATCCATTGAAGAAAGGACAAGCAGAGTTGTTAGGAACAACTAGCTTTTCTTAGACAACAAAAGGCCATGAAAGGTAGTAATTCCAAACACAGAGCCACCACTGGTTACTACTACACTACCTTCCACTTCAAAATGGAAACCTAGATAGAAGACAAGGAGTAACCCTCCTAAATGAAGTAGAATGTTAGGAAATACAAAGAACAAGATGCTAGTTGCTGATATAAATCAACAAGAGCAACATGTGGTGACAACCATGAATACAACTGAGACAGTGCCAGAAATGGAAACAAATATAGTTGAGACAGTTCTAGAGATGGAAAAAGAACCTCCTATTTAGCCACCACTACAACAGTCTCCAATCCATATCGACTTGGAACCAGATTCGCCACCACGTAACATCTCAACACAATCTCACTCGTTAGGAGTTCACGGGACTTGCACCAATCCTTCCAACAAGGTTAGTTGAGACTCATCTTGGCTTGAGAACTTGCTGGGTAGGAAAAGGAGAAATCCATCCTACCAATTGAAGTTTGTAGAATTTGATCATGTATACCAAGTCACGTCAGATAAGAAGCTCAAAAAATAGGTCTGGAAAAGAACGTTGACAACGAGATTGTCATTGAGACCACTGTGCCACCTGAGGATAAAATGAAGACAAAGTAGAGGCTGATGACTTCACTTTGGTAAAAGTCAACCTTGCTAAGAGAACACAACAGGTTGAGGTAGATCTCTTTGAGGTTGTAGTGGTGAGCATAAAAGAAAGAGTGGTTAAGGATGGTGAAGACAAAGCATCCCTCAAGGCTTAAAAACCAACATCTGCAACAATATATCTCTAACTTAATGCACAATACCTCAAGCGTCACCGCCTTGCTTCTGCAAATGCTGGAGCTACCCATAGAACAAAATCAACTAAGTCAACTTATTCTATATGGGAAGCACCTGAGAGATCAAGTGGAAGAGTTCATCCTTAGGGGCCTGTTCATTCTTGCAGAGTTGTACCAACTGAGGTACAATGCCCACGATCTTCGCGTGGAGATCCAAGAATCATAACAAAAAATAGCAAAGAGCATACCTCGAGATGAGATCACTATCTTAGACTTGAGAATGACATATGATTCAGTCACTGCAAAGAACAAACATAATATTTTCACTTGGAAAGAACAACTTGTCTACAATGTAAAATCTTATGATATAATCTCTATAGAATTGATTGAGTATGACAAAATGTGGCAAGTGCTATCAAGTTCATAAGAACATTGGTGATATCTATGTCTTGCCAGTACTGACATGAAGGAGGTGGATACATTGAGCTCGTTGAAGTGCAAATGTAGTTTTAGGGCTTCATCCGTGGTAGTTTTTTGTGGTGACCCTATTGACTACAGGTTGAGTCAAATTGCAGCCATGCCAATGAAGCTTGATGATGCAACTGAAAAGGGATGCCATTTTTAGGATTAAATTGCAAGTGGTGAGGAGATCTTGTAGAGACATGACATCATCTTGGGAAGTATTAGTTGTCTAGACACAATGATAGTTAACAACTAGTTAGAGGAGTTGATTACTCAAATTGATGATGTGTAAACTATCAATTAGGATGTCCTTTCTCTCTCCAAAGATAACATTTAAGACACAACAGTTAACTTGATGCCCTTTCCAAGTTAACTTGTTGTCCCACCTTTCATGCATGTCTATTTTTGGAGACTCCTTTTGTACATTGGAGTTACTTTTAGTTTAGAACTAGTTAACTAAAGTAGTCTTTCTAGTTAATTGTTAGGTTATCTAAATTTAGACATAGTAATAAATCTTGTAGATTAGCAAGAATTGAATGTTAACTCAAGGAGATTTTAGGGTTTTGTAACAACCTCGGTGTTCTTCATAGCAAAATTCCCAATGTTTTCACTTTAAGTGAATAAAACATGATGCCATGACATAGCAATAATTTCTTCTTCTTCCAATAATGTAAATTACATGCATAATTGAAATAACACAAATTCCAATTTGTCATTGCATTCCAAAGTAATTATACAAATCTTCGCAAAATATTGATATCATATTGAACAATCATGTCATACAGTATTCATTTAGGATTCCATTCCAATATAATAATTTCACAAATTATAATATTTCAAGAATGTACACAATTACAAACACAACTCCACCGAGCGTCATAGTATAAGATATAGATGGTCCAAGAATCCACCTTTCAAAACCTTGGTCTTCTGTCGCCTACTGAGGAGGAGAAGCATCACTCAAGCATTTTTTCGCTAACTACAAACTCATATACGGTCCCCTGCATATCTATCAATGATAGATGGACCTACTCTCCGACGAAGGTATTAGTTGGGTAACCTCGTATGACATACCACTTTGAGCTTAGTGTTGTGCCCTACATGACTAGGATTTATAAGCTACATTGGGTAGCCTTCATGTATGTAAATTGACATAGTGAACTGATAGTGGAGTCTCGGGCAATCTCACTATTTAGAGTGGAGCCTCGAGAAATCACAATACTTTTGCCAAAGTGTTCTCACTCAGTATAATCGAGCGATGGTCTACCATTCACCTACACTATAGAAAGCTTGTTTTGACTTAAGGCCATTATATCTATGCTTAGGCAATCCCTCTCCACAGGAAAGCTACTCCCCAGGATAACCTATTTCTTAAACAACCTAAGGAAACACAACTCATAAAGAAAAGTACTAGATCCCTCTCTTCATTGGATGACAATCTCAGGAGTAACCTACTAGCCATCTAGCATAATTAATTATCTAGCTATGAGTGTTCCTTAAGCTTTTCTATGTTTGATCATATGTAGTATAATAACAATACCCATGAAAAGCATTCTCTCTTACCCATGTTTAATCATATCTATAACAATACCTATGACAAACATCTCTCCTATCATGGAGTAAATACAAACACAATACATGGCCTCAATCAAAGAATTGTCATAACAATAGAGGACTCCATTCGAGAGTATCTCCTCTTTGACTAAAAGGGTTTAAGCTATGAATAAGCCTTATGCTTCTCATGTTTATTCATATTTAGTTGTAATTCTTATGATAAACATAATCCTCCTATTATGGAGTAATTACAAGCATTTCACAAACAGTATATGCAGGTACTACTTTATTTCAAAGGAAACAATACTTTTCTCTAAATGCATGTAACCATAATAGACTTGAAACAAACAAGAAGCAAATCATTCAACACTAATACAATCAAGGGAAGAATATCCTCATGCCTATGATAAGCTTTCCAATTAATTGTCCACAATCACAACACTTTCAAATCAACAACTAGCCTGGTATCAATCCTTCAACAAAGACTCAATATCCACTATCTCACAAGTTGGAAAATACTTCTCTCAATAATAATAATTAACTCTCTCTAAAACTAAAGGCTCTCATTCACTGTTCTTGATAGAATATTGCAGAAAAAAGTAGATAGAATACAGAGACTTGCACAAGAAATAGTGGATAGAAGAATGCATCTAAACAAATGAACTTACTCATCTATTTATACAACAATTTGGAGATCATATAGCCTATAGATTAGGCATAAAATTTGACAAAAAATTGCATGCACAACAACACATCAATCTCAGCTAAAAGGTGGCGAATATATAAGCACTTACTCAGCTTAAACAACTATAGATCGACTTTATTATTTTGACAACAATTGGAGACTAATTCAATCTCCACATGATAGAATTCAGTTTGCACATCAAAGTAGACATCTATATGTAAAAAGGATTCAAAGGTGGCACCAAAGTTTCATAATCACATATAGAGTTGGCACGATTTCCTTAATATCTGAAACAATCAACATCAGATTTGCAACACCAAGCTTTTATCGACTCAGTCATTGTATGAGTCGATTCACATAATAAATCGATTTGACAAAGTCACTGACTTGTTTACATGCCTTTATAGATGTTGGTCAATGCTTAATGACAAGGAAATGAAAGTTTACTAAGTCCATGGGTTCTCCACAAAAAGCGTCGACTTATTCTTACATCTCACATCGACTTAATAGTTGCTCATTGTTTGCAGATTACAAACTTTTCTAATGTAGGCAACAAGAGTAATATGTTGTTGAAGAATATAGTCATAGTTATATCTTACTATGACCTTTGATAATACATCGACTACAAGTCTCTTGCCAAAGACTTCACCATTGCAAGCTATAACTATTATTATTCACTAAGCAAGCTTTTTACAAGCTTATATGCTTCTAGCGCTATGCCAAAGGTTTAAGCGTATTAGGTATACTCTTTCACATTTTCCATCATATTTTCCAATGCTAAAATATGGGGTTTATTGCTTATCATTGCGCCACTATTTACATAAATATTTATCTTCAAACCATGCATTGATTATAGTCATGTTGTAAATTACATTTCACATACCTCCCCCACCAATACCATGCTTATTGGGCTGTTCTAGTTTTCAAACTTATCACGATAGTATAGATGATATCACAACATACAACACTGCTATTTATATGTTCTTTTATTCAATCATAGATGGATTTAATTAAGCCATACTCTCTTATATGGTTGCACCTTAGTATAAAATGCATCCCCTATATATATTAATATATATATTTATATGCTAGTAATGTGTATATAGTGCACCATGGTGCACAAACTATGAATTTATAAATATATAGAAGTCTTTTGGAAACATATATATTTACAATACATATTATATATATACACACTTCTATATAAGCATTAACACTTACATGTTTATATATATATATATATATATATGTATTCTCATATATATACTCAAAAGAACTTCAATAATATTGACATATATATATCTGAATACACCATGTCAATCAAGTAAGAATACATTTGACATATAGATGAATACGAACAATTCAATAGTCACATGATAATAATATATATTATATATATATATGTATACACACCCCTCTATTAAGATTTTACGCTTATGTGTGTATTTATATATATACAAACATGTATTTATATTATCCATCATAGCGACAATCAAATGATGCATTCAATACTTGAATGATCATGACCTACGTGACTATATCGTCGAATCTACGTGACCTACGTGACCTACGTGACTATATACATATATGCATATCTATACATATGTCATCATACTCGTATGGACATCCCATTATATCCATCGTACGTGTATGCCGACATATGAATATATATGCATGTATGCACATATGAAAACACTCATTCAACCACACAAACAAACACAGTAGTATAAGGAAGGACTCACAAGCTCAAACAGATAAACATCATCTAAGCATGCATTCAGTAGTAATCAAGACCCTTACTAATGCAGACACATTACATTAAGGATGACTTACCTACTTCCCACAAAATAACCCGACTCAATTATTCTACTGTGGTGTGTGTAAGCTCAGATAGGTTACATTACTAGTTACTTGACCAAGACCTTCTGTTGAGTGATACTTCCCCTCCGTTTGGAGGAATGAACATATACCTGCATCCACATTCTCAAAATATGCCCAAGGTAGTTAGCTATTCAACAAAATATGTATTACACATAATACATCTCTATAGTTAGAATAATAGTTCAATAACCATCCATTTCTTCATATGAAAATAAATGAAATAACGTTCATTCATAATACATTGATAACAAGGTACAAGCACAATTTATTCACCATCAGAATACCAATTACGTTCACATTTACCTACATAGTAATAGTAAATATTAATTACATATTTGGGGTGTAACAGGTTCCCTACTCCTTTGAGTGTTTATAAATAAGAGAAACCTTGCTCATTATTGTTTAAATTTTATTACTACACAAAATTGCTACGCCGTTGTGCCATTAAGCTTGCAAGTCAATATTTGTTCACTCTTTGTCTAAGAGTTATTTGGTTGATTGTATCTTGTATGATTGTCTTCTTTCATACCATTTTCTATCCCAAATCATGTAATCGTTGATTGAGTTTGAGAAAATAAATCAAAAGAGCAATGCACCTTTAATCCAAAGTTTCAAGATCTATCAACACTTATTTTTATAATCTTTGTTTCAATCTATACCTCAAAAAGAGCTATGAGCCTTTGAGGGAATTTAGAGATTAGGATTATCGTCTGATGTTGTTTCTAATAATCTTCATTTTAGCCTACACCTCGAAAGAGCAATGAGCCTTCGAGGGAATCCTAAGATCTAGCTTATTGTTTGATGACTACTTGCATAAAATTTATTTCAATGTAAATCTGAAAGAGTAATGAGCCTTCAGATGCATTCTGAGACATAGTTTTTCTAAGTGATCCAACCATTCCCAATTGATCCTAAATCCTCTTGCTTTGAATTTACTTGAGGAGATAGGATAGTTATAAAATAGGCCTAGTTGTAGTTGAGATCTATGAAACCAAAGAAAACCTTAGTTGCAATTCATAGAGTTTATAAACCTTGTGCTCTCAGCTAAGTAAAAAAATAGGAACGTAGTTTACATTTATTTTTATGCATCAACAAATAAAGAGGGAGCTTCCCCTCCTAATTTGAAGAGTAGTTTATCTGTGCATAGCTGTCCGTTTCCAGTACACACTCTAGATGTGCAAATTGAAATGCCAACATAATATAATGATGAGCTTTACGATATTGGCGATCCGAATACAAGAAGCAATACTTTATTAGAAGTTACAATTTTACATCAATAGATTTGATGACCAAATAAGGCACAATGTTCATTTGTTGGGACCTTGTTTAGTTAGGAAAGCTATGTAATAAACATTGCATATTGATCAAGGCGACTTTGCCACTAAGAGATCCATGCAAGGTCCAAGATTAGGATGAAAAGATAGAAATATGACTAATCTCATTGAGAAAAATGTGACAGACCTTTTTAACTCAAGACAAATTACTAAGCTCTCTCCTCAATAGAAGGTGAAGAAAAGAGAGAAAAAAGTTTGTTGGTATAGTGACAACATATGGTCTAAAGGTCATAAGTGTGATAATAGTGAGAAAAGACTAATGATGATTGCAAATGAGGTTGAAGAAGAGGGAGACGTGGTTATAGAAGAATTAGATGTGGAATTTGAGCATGTGAATTTCGAGGAAGAAAGCCTTACTATCCCCTTACATGCATTGAATAGGATAAGCACACTACAAACACTCAAAAAATAATTGGCTACATCAAAAAGAAAAAGGTGATAGTGTTGGTTGATATAGATTAAACATAAGTTCATTAATAGAAGATTGGTTAATGAGCTCATTTGTTTCATTCACTTAATCTCTAATTTTTAGGTCATGATAGTTTACGAGAAACAACTCCCTTGTGATGGTAAATTCCATCGTATACAACTCCCAATGGAAGACTATCATCTAGATTAAAAAATGTATGTCATACTAATTGGGGTAGTAGATGTTGTTTTGATTGTTCAATGACTTAAAACAATTGGAAACAAACAAAGTGATAAACTCATAGGGATGAAATTGCTAGGAAGCCATTATTAGCTATCATATGATGAAGTTACTTAAGAAACAATCTTATGGCATAGTGGCACAACTATAAATTTTGAAACATAAGATACGAGAACTCAAGATTCTCCTAAGCTTTAAGAGATCATTCAATACCATCAATAGGGTTTTCAAGAACCCAAGTGTCTACCCCCAATTGGAGACCATTATCACACCATTGAATCAATACTAGGAATTATTTCTCCTAACATTAGACCCTACCACTACGCATATGAACATAGTAAAAAATAAATAAAAAATTGTCAAGTAAATATTTCATTAAGAAATTGTTCATCATAAAAAAGTGTCTATTCATCCCTAGTGGTTATGGTTTGATTATAGGGAGCTTAACAAGTTCACTCTCAAAGATAAGTTGTCTATTAATGAATTAAATAGTGCATTTGTCCTTAATTAGAATTGTAGTTAGGTTATCATCAAATTTGGATAAAGGGAGGATGTATATACAACTACCTTTAGAACACACAAGGTTCATTATAAATGCTTATTTATGCCAATCAATTCCACTAATGCTCCAACTTTTCAAAGCCTCATGAATTCAATGTCCCACCCATTTCTTTGGAAATTTGTGTTGGTATTCTTTGATGACATCCTCATCTATATTAAAATATGGGAAGAATATTTGCAACATGTAGAGAAGGTATTACAAGTATTGGAAGATAATAATCTCTATACATAAAATTTCAAATGTGTTTTTGGGGTGGAAGAGGTTGAATACTTAGGACATGTGGTGTCACATGAAGGTGTTAAGGTGAACCCTATAAAGAGAGCAATAATGAAAGTGTGGCCAAAACCTAAAACTATCAAAATCTTGAGATGATTTTTGGGTCTAAGAGGACACTATAGAGGATTCGTCAACAACTATGTTTGCATAGCAACACTTTTGACATTGTTGAAGATTTTTTTCATTGTCAGAGTGAGCCACCCAAACATTTTGACAACTAAAATAATATTTCTTCCACTTTTATGTTAGCTACCCCAAACTTCTCCAAGTCATTCATAATAGAATACAATGCTTCAAAACATGGCATTCGAGTAGTACTAATGCAAGAAGGGCATCTTTTGACATTTGAGAGTCAACAACTCAAAGAAAATGTCACAACCTCCTAAGAACTAATTTATGTTTTATTTATTTTAATATATGCATTATTGTTTATTTTGTCGAAGCATGAAAATAATAATAACAATAAATAATGATAATGACTAATAGTGACGTGTTAGGTATTTTAATTTCCGTCTCCTTACAAAATTTTGATTGATTTCTAGTTTTTATTTCCTTTTATCTTATATTGAGCCAAAATTCTCCCTTACTTTTAACAGAGCATAATATTTTTTGACAAGGAAATGTGACAAAATAGAGATTCTAAAAAGACAAGTGGAATTGGTTCTATTTCAAGGCAGGAAAGGGAAGTATCACAATTGGAGTCATCCAAGAGAACAATGCCCAACCCACTCAGTGACCTTCTTTGATGGGGAAAGCACTAGTAAGATATAGTCAATGCTCATGGCAATGTCTATGGAGGCAACATAATGCCTCGCACGGTTCTATTACCCCCGTGGGCATCAGTACCTGTCAGGAGTAGTTCCTCGATTTTCTCCCCTTGCTTTAAACTCCGTGCAAACAACTCTCTCCTAGGGTTTTTTTATAAAAAATATTTTTAAAAAAAGATTATATTTTATTTTATTTTTTATTCAATATATATTATATTTATTATTATTATTATTATAAAATTTAAACATTTAATCATAATTTTAAAATTATAAAAAATACTTTAAATATTAATAAAATTTAATATAAATTTAAAATTTTATTTTAATGTAAATACATAAAATATTTAGTAATATATATATATATATATATATTTAAAAGTTTTTATTAAATTAATTTAAATATTAAATTTTTCATATCTTTAATATATATTAATACTAATTTTTTTGATAAAAATAAGTTTAAAATTTAATATTTAGTATTTAGTATTAAAATTATTTAAATTTTTTAAAAAGTTTAACTTTGAAGATTTACCTAACACATTTTAAAGATTTACCTAACTCATTTTAAAGATTTATTTTAATGTAAAATATTTAGTATAAAAATTATTTAAATTTAAAAAAAGGTTTGATTACAATTTGAAGATTTACTTAAGTATTATTAACTCATTTTAAACTTAATAAATCTATAAATTTACCTAAGTATTATTAACTCATTTTAAACTTAGGTTATTCTTTAATACTTAACTTTAAAGATTACAGCTTAAATTTAAAGATTTACCTAAGTTTAAAATTTAAAGATATTTACCTAAGTATTATTAACTCATTTTAAACTTAGGTTAATCTTTAATACTTAACTTTAAAGATTACAATATAAATATAAAGATTTACCTAAGTTTAAAATTTAAAGATTTACTTAAGTTTAAAATGAGTTAATAATACTTAGATAAATCTTTAAATTGTAATCAATTTTTTTTAAAATTCAAATATTTTTTATATTAAAGATTTTACATTAAAATAAAATTTTAAAATGAATTAAGTAAATCTTTAAAATGTCTTAGATAAATCTTTAAAGTTAAGCTTTTTTAAAAAATTAATTTTTTTTTTATACTAAATACTAAATATTAAATTTAAAACTTATTTTTAACAAAAAAATTAGTATTAATATATATTAAAGATATACAAATTTTAATATTTAAATTAATTTAATAAAAACTTTTAAAAAAAATTAAATATTTTTTATACTAAATATTTTATGTATTCTACGTAAAAATAAAATAATATAAATATAAAGATTTACCTAAGTTTAAAATTTAAAGATTTACTTAAGTTTAAAATGAGTTAATAATACTTAGATAAATCTTTAAATTGTAATCAATTTTTTTTAAAATTCAAATATTTTTTATATTAAAGATTTTACATTAAAATAAAATTTTAAAATGAATTAAGTAAATCTTTAAAATGTCTTAGATAAATCTTTAAAGTTAAGCTTTTTTAAAAAATTAAATTTTTTTTTATACTAAATACTAAATATTAAATTTAAAACTTATTTTTAACAAAAAAATTAGTATTAATATATATTAAAGATATACAAATTTTAATATTTAAATTAATTTAATAAAAACTTTTAAAAAAAATTAAATATTTTTTATACTAAATATTTTATGTATTCTACGTAAAAATAAAATTTTAAATTTATATTAGACTTTATTAATATTTAAAGTACTTTTATTTTTATTTTTTTAAAATTTCAACATTTAATCATAATTTTAAAATTAGAGTAACAAAACCGTGCAAGGGATTTTGTTGCCTCCATAAACATTGCCAATACTCATCACAACATACCTCCAAGTCATTTTGTATTGCATAGTATAAACCCCCACATTCATGGATGATGATTGTATTTAAAATTGGCATGA
The DNA here is from genome assembly GCA_007115665.2 of Sequoiadendron giganteum. NCBI lineage: Eukaryota > Viridiplantae > Streptophyta > Pinopsida > Cupressales > Cupressaceae > Sequoiadendron > Sequoiadendron giganteum. The sequence continues at coordinate 407,919,782 of CM021106.1, forward strand.
AATGTTTCCAATTTCACACTCCTCTAATGTTTCCAAATGTAACCGATCACCTCTCCCAAATTAAATTTCAATTTTGACTGTTCACATTAGTTTGAGGTCTGGATTCACAGGGTGGACCGAGTTAATTATGAGATATATGATTTCACTGTAGCTAATTCATTCAACCTCAACTATCACTGTACCTTATTTGTGTGTGTTCAAAGTTTACTGTAGTTAACTGATTCTATAGGCCAAGTAAAATTAAAAACTATAAGACATCTGTGACCTTAAAATCTGAGAAGAGGAAGCAACTGGTTAAGGATGGATATCTTATATTGGGCAATGTTGGTGACCAGTGGAGTGACATTCTTGGAAGGGATGTTGGAAATCAAACATTCAAACTCCCTAATTCCATGTATTACATTGCATAGTTTATCTCACTTCAATTATAGCCAGTAAGATCAACGTTGAATATGATGGCAGATAAAAGGCTGACCTATGTTCATGTCAACCACATTCCAAGATCCAAGGAACAAATCAATCCTATTAATTCTCTAGATGGTTTGGTGAATTTTCTTTGTAGGGGAGAAATCCTTTAGAATGACTTAGTCTGTTCATTAAATTAAATAAGGAATAAGAAGGAACTATTGCAGATTGTGCTACCAGTAATGGTCATGTGGAGGAAGGGGAGATCTCTTCATGCTTAGGTGGACTATAAATTAATATGGACACCAAATCTTCAATGTAAAGGTTATAAACCTTTCAAACCAATGTATTGCATGAGGACAATAAATTTTTGGTCCATATGTTTCTCCTTCAATGGGTGAATTATAGTGGTCCTCGAGAATATATCCTTAACAAAAGGCTATTGGATGATCGGCCAAAAAACTATTTATGTGACAAGGGGCTGGGATAATATTTGGGCTTAATGCAACATGATTACTTCCCACCTCAATGGTTGAGGTTGTAACTGGCTAGACAAAGGAGGAAAGTTTTCTATTCATGCAAGAATAGCATAGAAGAATAATTTTTTCCAACAAGTGTTGATTTGCAACCTACAACAATATTGATAACTTAAAAATATTTACAAAAACTATTTAAAATCAAAACACTCAACATGTGAACGAAGATTCAAGATTATTATTATAATATATGATAATAATTATAATAGAATTTTTATTGTATTTCTACTATATGATGTTTAGATAATATTATAATATTATCTAATTTAATTTAATTTTAATAAATAATAAAATTTATATAAAGTGATTTTCAATAACAATGAGTATAATATAATATAATTTTTCATATTGTCACTTTTAATGAAATAACTAATTAATACTTAAGAAGAAAAAAAAAGATTATATCTCAACGTTTCTTGTATATAATAAGATAGATAAACTAGCAATAATTTAAATAATGGTAATAACTAAATATCTTACGTGTAGATAGCCAATAACCTATGTTTAAAACAATTATTCCCTTGTCAACTAAGGAAAACACTATTAACTCCTCGAACCCCATAATTCAACTAAGGAAAACGCTATTAACTCCGTAGCTCAACTAGATATGAGAGAGAAGATTGGTTATTACTAAGCGTAGAAGGTGACCAGATTTCCTCATCTATCAAAGTTTACCATCAAACCATGGAGAAAAACAGGTATGTAGAGCATACCTGCTATCATACAATAGACAACATAGATATGATCTAAAAATGGAATGAAAGATAGAATCCTTGGAATGTTTAGTATTTGCATAGTTTTATACTGTTGATGCCAAAAATTGACAAGGTAACAACCTTATGAGAAACTTAGTTAAAGGGGGGACCTATTGTGCTAAACTGAGTAACCTCCGGGTTTTTAAAGAAGTCGAATTCTTTTGTAGTTGGGGTTTGGAAAGGGAATAGGAAGCAAACATTTAAAATAAAATCTAATTAAGGCGATGCGCCAAGAAGTAGATAAGGGCACGGTAAACCTATCTGTTGGATATGATTTAAGGGCCATTCAACAATCTTCTATGTCCTAGAATAACATAAATCACATATGAAAGCTTGAGTAATTTATCAAATAACATAAAATAATTCTCATATGCATTTACTAAAAAGAAGAGTACAAGACATGGTCTGAATCAACAAAATTATATTGAAATCATAGAATTTTTGCAAATAAACTACTTAGTACAATAGTGGCACAGTATAATGCTTTATCAAATAGTCTAAGATACAAAAAGGCAAACAATGGCACAGTATGTGAGTCTTATACAACAATCTAAAACAATACAAAAGGCTTGGTTTCTTTCATTATTTTTTTTGTAAGTTTCGAACTCATTTTCGAAAGGAAGAAGCAGTATATATAGATAAAAATCCCACTGGCTAGCGGGCTAGTAACAAAAAAGATTCCTCCATCATGAACAATGATACCCAGAGCAATGATTTTCTTTGGCCATTGCAACATAAAATATTTTGAGCATGGAACGTGTTCGTTTACGAACCAGATGCATCCCTTGTGAATAATGGCAGTGGTCCCAGCGTAGAAGCAACAACTCTCCAGCATACATGTGTCACTAATCCACGAAGTTGGTTAGGACATGTGGAAATGTGGCGCAAACTGTTGCTCATTCCATCCTTCCCTTTGATAGAATCCATGCAGAGGAGACACGTGGCGACAGGTTGGAGCTTGCGGTTCATTCTTTTCATCTTGCGATTAAAATTTGCACAAGGAAGACATGTGGAGAAGTCTTCGTGGTTAGCGCTGACTGTGGGATCTACCCAAAAGTGAACGTAGATAGTTGCTATGTGGGATGTGGACGGGGCCTAGTTGAAAAGTGGAGGGAAGCATCCCAGAAGTTCCTGTGGTGTTGACACGTGGACGCATGGTAGGAGTCGTTAGAAGAGCGAATGAAGAATTTTTGTGAAGAGCGCTTGGCGAGCACGTGGCGGCTACATATGAAGTTCCTTAAAAGGGGGATCGATGATGTTCAAATAGATGGGGCATGATGATGCTCAAATAGATGGGGTGCATGCCGATACTTAGCAAAAATAAACCACCTAGAGGGAGCTTGAGGAATTTTATGTCCACAGATTTTGGTGACTACCAGGGGTGTTTCGCCTCCTAAACGAGGAACCCAAAATTTCTGGTTTGCAGACTAGATTCCTGTCCATGGGGTGACACAATCAAAGCTTGGAGAGAGCGGTTTGCAGAGGCAACCAGTTGGCCTCAGATGGCGTTGATATGTCGTGCAAATTCTCTTGCGCTCCGTGTAGATCGATCATTTATTTGTATGGAAGCGTCATGGATATACCGGCCCAGGACTCGAGTTGGAAGAGTAGCCACACTATTAGATATGTGACACCCTCAATATCTTCTGCAGTAAGGGGCTGATTGAAGCTCTAAAAAGTGGATGCATCTTGTTGCTTCTCTTCAATCTTCACCGCAATCTGCTCCGCTATGGCCACTGATTCATCTGAAAGAAATGGGGAAGGTAAGCCCATCTGAGTTAGCTGGGAGAACTTCACCCACATACTATTCATGGTTTAGTCCAGTGTGGCAACATACTCACTAGTGTGGAGGATGTCTGCGTGGCATTAGATGAACCTGTATGCTGTTTTGGCAGTGACTTTTCAGTCCCCGATCCCTGCGTTTGCTAAGACTTCATCCGAGACCATGTATAGCTTATCCAACAATTTTTTCATCTTAGGAACCTTGTCCGCGATGGATTGTGGGAATCGCTCAATTGCTCCATGTACTTCCCTGCCTAAACTTGTTGCCTCCACAATGAATTGGAGCGTTGGCTAGAGAGTCAGGCATAACGCCTTGACCTTTTCCCAGTATGAAACATATAGTTGCTAGGCTACTTGAAGGAGGTTCGACTGGGTAGCAAGGGGTTGGGGAAGATTCTTCAAAGCGCTAATCTTTGCATCCTTTGAACCAACATCCTGTGTGAGTTCCACAATCCTTTTTTTTAAGACCGAAAGTTGTCCCTACAGGGTTCTTGATTCTGCGAGTTAGTTTTCTTTGGCTCATTCTTTATTTGTTGATTCCCTCTCGAGGGAAGACTTCATTTCCTGGACTTCATTCCCCAGTTGAGTCCATCGGTCCTCAAATTCCGCGTCCTTCTACTGCATCTTCTATTCTAATTGAGCGCGTTGATGGTTAAACTCCTTATTTTTTTGTTGCATCTCCTGCGCTGCCCGAGCCAACTGGTCCTGATATTCTTGGTTTTTTCGCTGCAACTCGGTGACTAGGTTGGAGTCATAGGATTGGAACTTTGCAAGTTCCTCTTGGAGTTTAGCTTGCTTTGTTTCCACTTGCTGAGATAGGCGTGTAAATTCAACATCCCTTACTTTATCCTTCGCCAATAGGACCTCGAATCTCTCCTTGATAATTCTCAATTCTTCTCTCTTCTTCAACTGGCGACCGGACTTGAGGAAATCAGTGGTCACCACCCGCTATGACTCCTCCATGAGGTCAACTTTGTCTTGTGGCTGGACTATGCTTAGATTGAGTCCCATGGCTTACATTTTATAATCATCGGGTTACATATCTCCTTGTGGTTTGATGATGATTGGGTACATGGTTGCAAAATGCAGTGACTGCTGAGCCTCATTGAAAATAGTCTACACCTTTGGCTCTGCTGGCATTTTAGCATCCTTGGCCTTTTGCTTCTAGACCCTGATAGCCCGTGCCTATTTTGTTTTATTGACCTCCAAAAAAAAGTTTGTTGGCGACTAGATGAGTCCACCTGCGAAAGGTGCACTGAGAGGAAGGGTGAAAGGGAACGAGAGGGTAGTGGTTTTGAGCAATTTCTTCCTCAAAAGATTGACAGTTTTTGGGGAGAAAGGAGGAATATTCCAAAGCTCGGTTTGTGAACTAGCGGGAGGACTCAAGGGAAGTGGTTGCAAAAGTGGAGTCATGGTGGATTCCATCTGCTGGCCAGACTGGGTCGAGGTTGACATAGTAGTAGCAAGAGGGGTATCAATGGCGACTGTGGAGGCAAAATGTGAAGTGATAGTGGATGCAGACTATGTCGAGGTGAAAGGTGGGAAGCTCCATGGAGGAGTAAAAGCAAATGGTCTTGCTCAAGATAATTTTGAGAAGCCTCCCGTGACCATTGTAGCAAAAGTGGAGAAGGAAGGGCTGACACTTGAAGTGAGGGGCGCCACAGACACAACATGAGAAACTAAGGATTGTGAAGCAAGAGAAGAGGGAATGAAAAAATACCTGCGATGCAGATGATTGCGATCCCTGTCTTGTTGCGAGGTCTTGACTTGCCTCGGGCTCCTACAACCCTCTCCAGAAGCCTCCTCTATGCACTACCATTTGACATGTGGCGAGTCTTCCACGTCTATAGACTTTGACTATTGTTGCGAGGTTGTTCTGGTTCTTTTTGTGGTTCAAGTGTGAGTTATCGAGGTCCTCACACATGATATGTTCACCCGCACATTTGAAGAAACCTTGATAGGCTGCTTCGTCGCCTTCTCTTTCGACTGCGAGGGGGCCATCTGTACTTCTATTTCCTTCTCCTTTCCTTTCTTAGTATATGTTTCAGCCTCCTCCAGGTCAATATATTCATCATCACTTGTGTCAGAGTTAGTATGCGCATCATTCCACAATTTATTGAACCTTTCATCTATCTCTATGCTCTCATAAGGGGCATCAAGGCGTTGGATTTCTTGTCGGTAAATTTAGAAATCCCTAATTTTTTCCTCGCTCTAGTTGAAATTCCTTATCAAATTATTGTGAAGAGTGGCTCCGATTTGATGCTTCTCATTGTACTTTGCTGATCGAAAGTAGAACCTGAGCCATGGTAGCCTATTATCCTCGGTTGGAATATGAACTAGGTCAACCAATAAATCATCCTGATCCTCCAATGGATTCCGACGCTTCTCCCGGTAAGGCCGGGGGCTGTGCATTATCTTGACATGTTCATTTGGTAAGTCATTGTCAGGGTTGTAATGCCATTTGTCACAAATCTAGACTAGCCCCAGATGAGCCAGCTTCGCCTCTAGTAGCTTATGTGTTTGCTTCTTAGCCATAACCACCATTTTAAAGCTTAGCGGATAGATGAAAAATCCTTTCTTCTTGGCTGGTCCTCCATAAAAGTATAGTCAATAATTTATACTTGCCGAAACATTTTTAGGGCCAACACTCGATTTGTGAGACATGCCAGAAGCCAGAATGGTTCCTCGGTAAAGCCACACATCCGAATGAATGTGAAATCTTCTCCAAGAAACCAGTCGCATTTTAGGGTGAAATTTTGCATATACTATGTCTACTCTGAGGTGAGCCGATAAAGACCACCATCCTCACTCAAATATTGCATAATCGAAGTCAAGAAATAATTCGAAAATGCATAATAATCATAAGTTGAGGAGAGGAGAGGAGTCCATACAAAAATTGGCCTTCTCCTTTGATTTTCATCAAATATAGCCAACCTCACATGTTTTTTGAAGAAGTCAGGGTTTTGATGCAAAAACATATGGGAGAGGAAAGAAGGAAACCTGAACCTCTGCTGTGTTCTGTATTCCCTTACCTGGCTCAACATCTCCTCGACGATGAACTCTACGAAGTCATACTAGAAAAGGGAATGTTTCCTATGCATCTAGAACCCCAAGCCCAGTTGAAATTCCTAAACAAATTTTGTTGGTGTGTAGGCCACAAACTGTTGGAGTTGAGAAGATACAACACCACAGAAGCCCAAAAGATCTTTGCAAGCAAATAATCTATTACAAGGAGAAACAAAGAGAAGCAACAAAGGAAATGCTCAAGAACGTGGAGCCATGAATTCACACAAAATGTAAAATGAATTAATTATACAAAAGATAGTTTTCAACTACATATAGATGAAAACCCTAAAAAGGAAAACCCTAGGCTTGCACAATAATAAGTAATAAAGTAATTAATTATTATGCACCTAATGTTAGCTTAAGTGAAAAGAGGTAAAAGGGAACTTTACGTAATTAAACAAATATTGTTTAATTAATAAAGTAAATACCCAATTACTAACACCCCCCCTTAAGATAGACATAGGGAGAAGCTAAAACCTAGAAAAAGCTACTGAAAGCAAAAGCAATGGGTCTCGACAACAAGGCCAGATCAGGTACCCATGTACAAAATCAATGCAAACTAAATGAAATGGGGTAAAGGAGAAAACCCAGTGGGAACAAAACTCCTCCCCAAAATAGAATGCAAGGAAAGAATGCAATGCACTAATGAAAAAAGGATAGGAGGTGGATAACATGATACCCCCCATAGAAAACTTCTATCATATAAGTACATGTACAATGATCTCCATAGGAGAGATAGAAAGAGAGAAGAAGGCTCCCCCACAATTAAGAAACTCTTGTCACAATGGTAGATGCCTGATGTAGAATCCAAAAGGAGATCCTGAAGCGGCAAATGATATTCCTCTCCTTGGGAAGAAACAGATCCATGGACTTGTATCGAAGAAACCCTGTGAAGAATGATGAACCAATCTGTCTCAAGATGTGTGCCATGATAGGATGCTGAAGAGTCTCACTGTCTAAATGGAAACAAATAATGCCAAATCCAAACTGATGTGGAGAATACTGAAATGCAACCTCTAAATGCACGGATAATGGTGGGCAAACAGTGATGACCTGACTGTCAAGGTAGAGGAGATGAATGTCCTCAAAATAATCCTCCAAATCTGCAATATAGGACTCAACAAACAAGAAAGATATTTCTACAACATAAGAGTTCAAAGTAGCTATGTCTGGAAGATGTATGATTCCCTGCTGCATTGAATCAAGAACAACAAGAGATGCTGATGAAGTCTCAATCTGAAAAGTAGGAACTGTGAGACAAACCTTTGATCCATCGAAATAAGTGAGGGTGTCTAAATACTCAAGCCTCTAAAGTATCATGATCAAATGGTGTATTCTCTCGCCAAGCAATGGGTATGAGACAATCTGAAGCAAGATCCTCTGGGAATGGAGATAGAATAGGGTCTCCATAGATCTCCCAAAGACGTGTCCAAAGTGGGTGAGGACAATCAATGTCCGATATAACCAACACAGTGTCATGATTAACACTAGACAATATAACTCCTGCAATGTGATTTCTAATGATGTCCCATGCTAATTTTCCCTCTAAAGTTGTTGGTTCAGGTATGAGATCATACAAATAAGGCAAAATATTAAGCCACCTACAATGTGTAAGTATACCCTTTGCTTATGACTCATAATTACCCCGTTCTAGAAGAACAACTGAAGGGTGAGTAGAGAAACCCATGATAACTCTTCAAATGAAAAAATTTAGAGACTAATGATCTCAACAATGATAAAGCATATCAACATAACCCATCCAACGCAAACAAACCCCATGTAGGAGCCAAGATGACCAAGTAATTGAGCAAAGCGTAAAAACACACAAAGTTGAATAAAAAATACCTGGTAAATATTCTGGTAAAATAGACTGTAGATCTGGAAAGAGCATTGTAACACCTTTCCAACGTCTATTCGTTTGCGCAAAACGGACACCGTGGCCAAAAGTTATGAATTTTTCAAAAATTGAATTTAGCTTGTAGGAAACGAATTTTCTAGCAAAAAACGTTTATTTCTAACTTGATTTCTGGAAAATCTACTCACTGTTTGTAAACAAAAATAAAAACCCAAAAATATTTTGATGCTAGAAACAAAACCTAGAAATCGTTTCTTGATCCAACAAGCAGAATACAAGAAAATGATTTGTTTTTACTTTCAGCCAAGAGAAAAATGACGCGCGTTGTTTTTTCAACATTGATTTTCTCCAGATCTGTGCAAGATATGCGAAATCTAAAAGATACCTAGTTCAGATTTCGACACTGGCTACAAAACCCATAAATCGTTTTTCTTGCAAATGAGTGAAAACTGAATTTTTGAAGCAAAAATAATGACGGCTTCAATAAAAAACGGCTTGCAACAAACCCTTGTAGTTCCAAAAATCTTCAAAATAAGAACAAGCAGCTGCAGATCTGAAGCTCTGATACCATGTTGGAGTTGAGAAGATACAACACCATAGAAGCCCAAAAGATCTTTGCAAACAAATAATCTGTTACAAGGAGAAACAAAGAGAAACAACAAAGGAAATGCTCAAGAATGTGGAGCTATGAATTCACACAAAATGTAAAATGAATTAATTATACAAAAGATAGTTTTCAACTACATATAGATGAAAACCCTAAAAAGGAAAACCCTAGGCTTGCACAATAATAATTAATAAAGTAATTAATTATTATGCACCTAATATTAGCTTAAGTGAAAAGAGGTAAAAGGGAACTTTACGTAATTAAACAAATATTGTTTAATTAATAAAGTAAATACCTAATTACTCTAACACAAACAAATGCCATCATTGAGAAGGCATTGTGCATGCCTTTGGGGAAAGCACTGTGCGCTGCCGAAATCTATGGTGGCTTTTTCTGATCTTCCCTTGAACTTTTGGTTTCTTTGTTATAAAAATCCAGAGCAAAATCTTTGGTTTTTCATATTTTCTCCCCCTTTGCTGGAGTGAATGACTCCATCTTGTCCACTTTGGAGCTTTGTTCAGGGATGCACAACATGTTCCATATAGCCTCTGTGCAGATATTAACTCTCAGCTTCTGAACCTCGATGGTGTTGGTATCTGGGTTGAAATGATTAATGGCCTCGTTGACTAGCTCCGGGCAGTAGTGCACAAACGAGACCATATACTGTGGAATTTCGTTGAACCATTGCTTCTGTGCCAAAAAATCTGGGTCTATTTTTCTTCATCCTCTCATAGGCCACTTCCCTAAGAGTCTTAGGGTTCTTTTTGAGGATGGGATCATGAATGTTATCCCATATTTCCTTTATTCAACTCTGATCTCTGTGGGTTTTTTTCTTCTTTGAGGCCCACATGTTTACCCACTTTGGCTTCTCTAGTATCCCAGGTGAAGCATAAGAGACTTCTTCAAAGATATAGATGGCTGGTACTGCATGCATGACATCAAGCAAACTTTGTGTTGCCTCTCCTTGTATTTTTGTTTGAGAACTTTGGGCTGCTTCCATTCTTTCTTCTCTGTAAAATTACTTTCCTTTGAAATGCACCAGGATTGGACGAATGGAACTGAAGCAAAAAAAAACCAACACAAGGCTTGCACTGAACACAATTTCTTGATGGAACCTTGTTCTTTGTTTGGGTTGGACTTGGTTAAGCACAGTGCATCAATTATTTCTCCAAACCTGGCTGCTTCAATTTCTTCTATATTCTTCTCATAAAGCACACTAGTCCGGTATGAGTGGAACCTAAAACACTATACAAGACTTTGTGATGAACACAAAACTAGATGAATTTTTGCCTTTCATTTTGGGTTCAACCCACACCTAAGAAGTGAATCTCCTATAGCTATTTCTCTGCACTTAGCTGCTTTGCTGCTATTTTGCACCACACTTGGGTTTTCTCAACAATTCTGCACTCGAAAATTCTTTTGCATACTCAGGAAGCTTTCTGCACTGTTTAGCTTTTGTATGCAACACTTAGCTTTTTTCTTTGATTTTTGCCTTAAAGCGATAGAGAACGGTTGCCTTTTTGCATTAAATTTGACATGTACCACCAAATTTTTTGCTCATACGAAATGAATTACTTGCCCTTTTGAAAAGACAAGAATTCATAATAAAAGCTAGTAAACATGTCCTTTGGTGCGATTTTCTTGGGAAATTGAGTTGACAATCGCAAGCGTATAAAAGCATGCAATTAATATCCTAAAAGAATGATTAAGCCCAAATGCAATGAGTACCTTGAAAAGATTTGAGTTCTTCCTCGAAGATCGAAACATGCTTTCATCGTGACACCTCAACACCTATCCATATGAGCAATCACTTGGGACTGCCACCAACTTGCGCTAATTAATTACCTCTCCTTAATCTTGCACACAACAATTTGTACCTCCAAATGCAACTGGGGAATTTTGAGCAAGCTCTGGTGGGATTTTCGAGTTGGTACTCGATTAACATCATGCTTATGGCATGCAACTACCTCATGTATTTCTATAAATACGCCCTAATATAGTAGCAAAATCACACTTAGCAATTAGCAAGAATTCGTGTTAGGTGATTGGTTAGAATTAACGTTAGGTAGCTGAGTAGAATTTGCATTTGTGTAGAGCTAGACCTAGGTAGTTGTGTAGAGATTAGTACCATGAATACCCCAATTAGGCTAGTTTACAACAAGTCTAAGACATCATTCCTAGGTGAAATCTTGAATAAGCGACTGAAGAGAATGACCAAGAATCACCATTCACTGGCTATCATAGCCATGAAGTGGGTGCTGGGATGAGATTGCATGGAATATGAAGATAAGTACAAATTCAATAGCGATGTTTGTTCTCAGTTTTTCACATCTCTGCTCGATATCCAGGTTCCCAAGCCAATGATTCTTCACCTTGTGTTGGAAATCTTCCCGAAGTGCTACTTAGGAGGCCTTGGCGAGGTTGTGGCGAATGCAATGTATGACTTGGGCATCACCACGATGAGTGACCTCTGAAAACACATTGAAGAAGATGTTGTGGTGCCATTTTTAAGTGGGTTTCGCATCCATTCGCAAGCTGAGCACCGCCAGAGGGCAACATGTGCTTGTCACTTCCTGCTATGTTGCTACAATGTGGTGCTATTGTATGACATGGAATGGTATACCGACTTTAGGAACCTGGTGTTCCCTCCAGCACTCGCTGTCATTGCTGTGAATGCTCCCACCACTATGAATGATGTTGCTGCTGATAACAACCTTGATGTTCCTACCAACAATCCTACTAATAACAAAAATCCTATTGATGAAGACGTTCTAGATGCTGCCACCAATAATGCTCCTGCTGCTCTTGCTTGAGACTAAAAACCCGTTTATGTTTTAAGAAAACAACACTCTGTTAATCTATTTTTGTATATATGCTTGGAAAAGGGCTTTATCGTACATATATATGAAGCTGTAGAATATACAAATATACTTTTAAACGTATGGCCTCAGAGCCATTTTGAAAATCTATTTATCGAAGCATATATATATAATGAATATACCGCTTATACTAAACTTCCTATCTCTTTTGTTTTTTACTATTTTGCATCATGGGCTCTCTTTTCTGCTTATTCGAGTACTTTTTTCCGCTTCATGGGTTACAAGTTACCTCTCTATGTTTCTTTAAATAATGGGTTATATCTATTTTCATGTTCCCTTGTACTGTGGAATTTGTTGAAAGATCGACTGACAAAAACACGAAGGACAATAATTACAATACTTACATATTTACATTAGTGGAATAATACCAAAGCTTAATTGAACAATTTTAGGTGAATTTCATCAATGAGAATACCCAATGCTTCTTGCTCCATGTTTTCTAATTCAAATGCGTCGTGTTGTTTGCATTGAATTATTCTAAAAGGGCCTTCCCATAGACTGTTGAACTTTCCATGTTGGCCAAGCTTTGCAACCATTTCATTGAACTTTAATACTAGGTCCCCGCACTTTAGACCTTGGTCTAAGGCTTTCTTGTCAAACCACCTCTTAACCACCTGTTGGTGGTTAGTCATGGCTGTTAGGGTCTTTTCTCATTTTTATTGTAAGTCCAATAAATTGGCCAACTGAACCTCCATGGCTCTATTTTCTTCAACTTCGAGAGATTTGAGCAATTGTAGTGCAAGGATCTCCATGGAAATGGGCAATAGCGCTTCCTTGCCATATACTAACTTGTACGAAAAATTCTTAAGGACTTGCTTGGGAGTGATGTGATCTGCCCAGAGTTTCTCAAAGGTTCTTATGCCATTCTCTTTGATGTTTCGACCTAATCCTTTTGATGAGTTAGACTAAATTTTTGTTAGTCAACTCGGCTAGGCCGTTCCCTTGTGGGTAGTAATTTGATGATGTTTTCAAGAATATTCCATGCACGAGCGTGAATTGACATATCTTAGAGCCTAGGAAAGCCTTGGCGTTGTCGAAGATGATGGTCTTTGGTGGGCTGAATCTCATCACCAGTTCCTCAAGGAAGTCCACAATCTCTACCTTCGTTGCATTTTTCAGGGGCATGGCCTTGATCCATCTGGTGAAGTAGTTTGTGGAAGTTAGAATCCATTTATGTCCCGTGTTGGAGGAAGGATTGATCATCCCGATGAAATCAAGGCCCCATTGTGCGAAAGGCTCATCAACCACTATCGAGCTAAGAGGCATTGTAAAGTTTTTCCTCCTTGGTGCGAAGAATTGGCATTCCTTGCAGGATTTCACCAAAGAGTATGAGTCATTAAATAACGTAGGCCAAAAGTACCCAACACACATGAATTTGATGGTTGTGGTCTTCGTAGAGAAGTGTCCACCTGCAAGACTACTCTGGAAAGGGTCAAGAATCTTCTTTGCTTGCTCCATGGTGACACACCACAATAGAATGCTGTGGAAGTTCCTTTTGAAAAGGACCCCTTCAATGAGTGCATATCTGTTGTTCTGTAGTCTATAGAATCTTCTCCTTTGAGAAGGAAGGCTTGGCGAATATTTTCCAGTATGCATAAACCTTACTTTGTCCACCAACGAGCATCCTTCAGACTCAGACTCATTTGTTAGAACCACCTTTGGTTGCTCTTCTTCAACCACCATTTCCTCGTCATGCACCAGATACTCGCATATTCCTCTTCCTCAGACGGTCTTTGTAGGTTTGACCTCAATGTCATATACAAGGATCTTAGTGATCAAATTGGCCCTTTTTTCGGTGATTTCTCCTTCCATGATGTATTCGTACACATTGGAATGCGCAACATAAAAAATTACCTTATTGCAAGATATAAGATGTCAGAACTTCTTGAGTCCCTTTACAATTGCGAACGCTTGCCTCTCGATGAAGTTGTAGTTCATCTCATACTTCTTTAAGGTTTGGGAGTGAAATGCTATCAGATGTTCTCCCTTTCCTTCACCATATTTTTGAGTTAAGACAGTAGTGATCCTTGACTTGCTATTGAATACGTACATTATGAAGTCCTTCGATAGGTCTGGATTTACCAGCACAGGAGCTGAATAAATAACATCCTTAACCTTCTTGAAGGCTTATCTAGCTTCTTTCATCCATTTGAATAATTGATCCTTTTTCAACATCAAGGTGATTGATCTAATTATTCTTGCAAAATCAAAAATAAATTTGCTTACAAAGTTAACCTTCCCCAAAAAAGATTGGACTCGTTTCTTGTTGACCAATAGGGGAAGCTCTTTGATTGCCTTTACCCCCTTAGGATCAATTTCAACTCCTTCTTTGGACACTACATGTCCAAATAATTTTCCTTGCGGTACTCCAAAGAAATATTGTTTGGGTTCAGGGATACCCCGAACTCTTGGCATTTTTTGAAAACCATCTCTAGGTGATCAAAGTGATTATATTTAGACTTAGAGAATATAGTTAGATCATCCAAATAGATTAGGATAATCTTGTTGATCAATTCACTGAAAGTGATATCCATTGCCTATTGGAAAGTGGCTCCCGTATTTGAGAGGCTGAAAGGAATTTTAGCATATGCGAACATTCTCCACTTGGTAGTGAATGCAATTTTGTGTCGGTCCTCTTCTTTGACCTGGATCTGGTGGTAACCAAAGAAGCCATCCAACAGAGAAAATATTTTTGATCTTGCCACTATTTTCAATATTGACTCCATAGAAGGCAACAAATAGTGGTGCTTTAGGGATGCTCTGTTCAAGTCCTGAAAATCAACACATAGGTGGATATCTCTGTTCTTCTTTCAGACTAGAACCAGGTTAGATACCCATGTGCTATGTTCGATCGAGAAGACAATCTGGGACTGAATTAGCTTTGTTAGCTCTTGCGCCATCAAGGCTTCAATCTTCGGATTTACTGGCCTCTGCTTCTGTCGGACAGGTTTTGCACCTTCCATGAGCTCTATTGTATGTTGGATTATGTCGGGATCATATCTCTTAAGGTCATTATATGACCAGGCCACTACTCATTCATACTTCTCGTAGAAGTTGATGAGCCTTTCTATATCATGATGCAAAACATCCTTCTCAACTTTGAGATTTTTTCCATCTTCGACCTGAAGGTCTGCATAGTCGATTTTCTCTGCCACAAACCTCCTCTTGTCATTCCTCACATCGTCACAATAGAATAGGTTTTTGAGAGTGACCAGCCCCTTTGGAAGCTTGTTAGAACTTAGCTAAATGATTTGTCCATCATAGGCCTCATAAATATTCGGTTGGAGTTGGTCGATGAACTCTCTCGACTGTTGGATGAACGAGGCGATGTGTTCATCATTGTCAAACACTTGCCAACTTTGACCATTATTTGGGATTGTTGGCTGGATGATCACTCACACAAAGTGTTTGTTATGAATTAAGCCAGAGGCAAGATCGAACCGAGATCCGATTGGGGCCATGCGATCTGCATCAATATTTTGTTCTCGGGGCACTGTTTGGATGTTGAAGGCTTCGAAGCCCTCAATCAGGTCCCAGAATCGATGTCTATAGGATCGCATGCGAACATTCTTGGCTGTGGAAATCCCTTGGACTTGATTTACTACTAGTTCAAAATCTTTGAAAACCATTAATTTCTTGATGCCCGTCCGCTTCGCAAGGCTTAGACCTTGTACTAGGCCTTCATATCCACTTTCATTGTTTGAATAAGAAAAATGGAAGTTGAAGGATCTCAGTGTCTTTTCATGGTGTGGGGATATCAAACATATCTCGGCTCTTGTGCCAACTTTTCATCTTGATCCATCAAAGTGTAGCGTCCATATCTCTGAGGCTGGGCAATCCTTGGATTCCTTCACAACCTTCAAAATCTCTTGATCTTCATCATAGACGACATAGGTGCCCAATCCGGTGGCATGGTAGTTACGGAAAGGATCGGTGTCTATATATTCACTCAACAAGAATCTTCTTGATCGGTCCGGTCTCCAGTCACCTTCTCGTCTTCTAGTAGCTTGGTTCCATACACCTCGTCTTTGGTGAGAGAGGTATGAGCAACTTCAAAGTTGATCATGGCTTCATCGACCACATATTCTAAATGTAAAGGTTCAGATATTATTTTTTCATTTTGGCTCCATGCTTGGTCTTGAGGATCAAGTGAGACCAATCTAAAGAAAGATACCTGCCTATTTTTGAAGTGAATTCCTGGGATAGGTAGAGGTCGAACATGGGAGGAACATCTATGATCACAATATCTTATAGAACTGTGATACTAGGGTAGGAGAATAGAGTCAAGGGGAGGTTCTTAATGACACCCACAGTTTCAACCTTGTTTGCATCAACTTGCATAACCCCCATTTTTAAAGGTTCATAGCTGACCCCTAAGGCTTCAACTATCTGCTTGGGCATGACTGTGGTGCTAGCACTAGAGTCTATCATAGAATTATGCAATAATTTCTTCCCCATAATAATAGTTAAGAAAAAGGGCTTGGGTTTCAACTTCTCTTTAACTTTAGTAGAGGTCTCCTCTGCACTATTTGTGAGAACTTTGGTAGGAGGTGATGGGTCAACACCTTTTCCCTTGAGTGGTTTCTCTATTATCTCAATAACTGCATATTCCCAAAGGGCCTTTTGTAGCAATGACTTCTACTCCGAAATAACTAAGATATCCCAAAGGGATACGTTAGTAGAATATTTTTTCAGTTGTTCCACCACATTGAATGGTAGCGGATTTGAAGGCTTCTTCTCCTTAGACTTGGTTATAATAATCTCCTTGCGCACCTACGGTTGCAGAGCAATTGTGGAAGGACCGGGGGATTGGTCAGGAACACTTCTATGCTACAAAGTGACCGATTCACCCATGAATCTCTTTTTTGAGCGAGTGTTGTAGTCAGACTGCACTTGTGGGGTCTTTGATGTGGATGCCTCATATATGAATACCAACTCTTCTCCTTCCATCCATGAGAAGAGTGCGTGGTCAGGAGCTATGTCATTTTGTTGTTCCAAGGACATTCCTTGCATTTGAGTGATAAGCACAACATTTTCCATTTGCGGAGAGGCATATGTATAACCTCCTGAACTTGACTCCACACCTTGGCTACGTTGTTCCGCCACTTTCTACTATAAGTTTTCTTGTGGATAATTTCAAGGCATATGCACATCATTGTAGGGGAAGTACCAGGGGTTGATGTTATCGGTGAGATTTTTTTTCCTTGCTACCAACTCTCTATTTGAACTCAATAGGACATTGGGTAATGGAGTAGGTATTGGAACCATCTGATGAGCTTGTAGACTAATGCACATACATGCTTGGTACTGGTTCTGCTGGTAGGGAGTTCTTCCGCCTTGGTAAATTTCATATGCTAGCTTCAGAGGCGTGGACTGATTGTGCTTGATGGTAGTTAGCTCATTTTAGATATTCTGCAACAACTCCTTGAAGTTGTTCATCTCATCCCTTGAAGAATTAGATGTAGAAGTGGTGTTCTGTGGTGCACCTAGATATTTGTACATAGATTGAGGAGGAGTGGGCGCACTGGTAGATGCTATTTCTTGGGTGTGAATTGATATGTCTGGAAATATAGGCATGATGGGCCAAGGTGGAAGCTTTCTCGCGACGATTAGGTTGTTCTCAACTTTGACCGCGATGTTGTATGCATCCTATAGTGTGGTTCCTCCAAGGGACTAGATCATCATCGAGGTGTTGGTATTGATGGATTTTAAGTAGAACATGAACAAAAAATCTACCAATGGGTGAATAGTAGCTTGGATCCTTTGCCAAGTTGTGTGGAATCAAGCATTGAAGTCGTTCATGGCTCCATATGGGGCCCGCTTTATGGTTGCTAGCTGATGGTATAGAAAAGACTGATCTCCTTTATTTGAGAATCTTTCGTAGAAAGGATCTCCAAGCTGATCCCAGGCACCGATAGTGTTAGCTTGCAGAGTGTAGTATGAATCTAGCACCTTGCCCCTGAAAGAGGTTGTGAGCAACCTTAGCACTATATTTTGATCGGTAACACCATACACCAAACACATGTCTACCACATCTTGCAAATGTTCGGAAGGTGTTTTTGTGCCATCACCGGTGAATTTTGGTATAGCTTTTAAAGCAGAGGTTGGGATTGGGGTCCAGACGGCGAGTGCTACTGGTGCTATAAGGGGGCTTCCGACATCCCATGCCACATAATTTATTTTTGCAATAGGCAACATGGTTGGTGGAGGGATCATAATGTTCATTGGACGAGTTCTAGTTCGTACTATTACTAGCGGAGGCACTAGCAAGCTAGGGTTATTTTCTGTTTGGGATCTAGTAATAGACCGATGGCTCATACACTCACTTTAGGTTTGAGTAAATTTGAAAGGTCCCACCAGGCGTGCCAAAAAAATAAACTGTTGATGCCAAAAATTGGCAAGGTAACAACCTTATGGGAAACTCAGTTAAAGGGGGGACCTATTGCGCTAAATTGAGTAACCTCCGGGTTTTTAAAGAAGCCAAATTCTTATGTAGTTGGGGTTTGGAAAGGGAAGAGGAAGCAACCATTTAAAATAAAATCTAAGGTGATGCACCAAGAAGTGGATAAGGGCACGATAAACCTATCTGTTGGATATGATTTAAGGGCTGTTCAACAATCTGCTATCTCCTAGAATAACAAAAATCATAGATGAAAGCTTGAGTAGTTTATTTGTAGACCTTCTATAATTTCAATATAATTTTTTTGATTCAGACCATGTCTTGTACTCTTCTTTTCAATAAATGCGTATGGGAATTATTTTATGTTATTTGATAAATTACTCAGGCTATCATTTGTGATTTATGTTATTCTAGGACATAGCAGATTGTTGAACGACCCTTAAATTATATCCAATAGATAGGTTTACCATGCCCTTATCTACTTCTTGGCACATCACCTTAGTTAGATTTTATTTTAAATGTTTGCTTCCTCTTCCCTTTCCAAACCCTAACTACAAAAGAAGTCGACTTCTTTAAAACCCAGAGGTTACTCAGTTTAGCGCAATAGGTCCCCCCTTTAACTGAGTTTCC
The DNA here is from genome assembly GCA_007115665.2 of Sequoiadendron giganteum. Taxonomy (NCBI): domain Eukaryota; kingdom Viridiplantae; phylum Streptophyta; class Pinopsida; order Cupressales; family Cupressaceae; genus Sequoiadendron; species Sequoiadendron giganteum. Next base: position 407,938,697 of record CM021106.1, read on the forward strand.
CATAAGTCTATTACCTTGCCAATTTTTGGCATCAACACATACATGTCTACATTGTAGTAAAATCTATACTTGAAGAATCATAGGTTTCAAATCATTATGTAGATAATCCTGTTTTGTGAAAAATGACAATCACATACTACTACATCAACTTAAATTTAGGCATGCCTCCTTGTTAATATCTTACAAGAATGAATGGGTTCAAAGATATTTGGTATGAGTTTTCCACAGTCCATGAAATTAGAGAACTAGCTTTTGGATTCAACTGTGTCTATTTTTTTGTCGATGTTTTGGATCACACTCAGTGATCCATCATTAGGAAGAGGAAAAATAGAGAAATAGGAGTGCAAATTAGCCTAATAAAGGGTGGGGGGGAGATGAGGTGAGGAAAAACAATAAAAAATTACATAAAAATAAATAATAACAACAAAAGACAAACAAAATAAAATACATAAATAAAAGTCATAATTACAAAATAAGGGCAAACAAGAAAAGAAATACAAATGCAAGAAAGAAATTAATTATACTAAAAACAAATGACAAAAAAACAATTAGGAGATTTCTTTGGAAATGTTTCTTGGTCGACTTATTCATGAAATGATCTATACCTCTCAAATCTATTCACTGGGCTTTGACCTAACCTTTGATCATCTCATAATTTTATAAGGTCTATATTCAGAAAAGGCGATTTGAATGTTTCATTTTATTTTTTGTCAGTATCCCATTATTCCAATGCCCTTGGACTGGTTGCATTTATCCCTATCTCCTTGCTATTATCATATTTTGGAGCTGTCCATTACTATTTCAGTGGGAAAATTGTGATCTAGTCATTTATGGATAAAAGTTATAAGATAATTTGTTTTGATATGTAAAGCATTTAATATATCTATACTCTTGCACTTAGATACTTTTGTAATAAGAATTAAAAAAAATGTTCAAAACATCATGTGTTACGAAAATGTCTATTTAGTTTTAAGAATGCACCTTTGATTGTATTTATTAATCAATTGAAAATAAAAATTCTATTGTATTATGATTTTTAATTAATTAATAAATATGATCATGCATTCTCGAAGCTGGATAGACAATAGTTTATGTCAATATGTGCTAGGACCCTTAATAGAACAAATTGTGATTAGTGGCGCGAGTTCACTTTTCCATGTATGGTAGCTATTCAATGCTTAAATAAAGATTCCACACAAGATTTAGAGGTATTCATACATAGAAGAATAATGTAGTAATAAGTAAACCATCTAAAATTAAGTTGTGGCCGATCTATAAAAAATAAATAGGTATTCAATCCCAAGATAATAGGTCAACTTGTGAAGAATTTAGTGTCGTGCATATGACACCATTAATGATAGTTTGTATTGATTTTTGCAATCTAGACTTTTTTCAATGTAAATGTTAATTTGGTTGAATTATATTCCCTACATAAATTTTGGGTGTGAGTTGTATTTCAAATATGAACTTAATGTATCTTAACATAAATATGTTCAATTTTTTTAAAGATTTATGTCATAGCAATAGAAAAGGACATGTTATTCACTCAAGAGAATCATTGTAGTGTCATAAGCCATTACTCTACTTTAGGCGTATGTATGATATCTTATGGTATATTCTGGTGTTGATTAGGAAATTGTGGATGGTGTTATGTTGTCAATATGAATTCCTTGATATGAAATTTTTGTTAAATTTATATCCCATATATTCTTGAGTATTTTAAACAATGTTATTTATAACCTTAATCTTATATTATTTATTAAGAGAAATAGTTGATTTCATACTAGATTAATTATGAATGTAAATAAAATTTATTAAGTTATGAATTGATATTCATGCTAGTAAACTGACACTCATCCTTTAGACTTAATTACATGTATGATTAATTGTGAGTTGTTTCAAAGATATAAAATGTTAGAAGTTACATTAGGGTATTATCATCACTAGAAAACTTCCTTGAGTTGGGAATACTAGGTTAGGAGATAAGGGGATAAAAGATTATGATTGAGGTAATATGAGAGTAAATTATTGATGCCTAAACATTTCTAGTATGGTATGAACTACCAAACGAAGTCAAATTTTCTAAACTTGGGAATGGTATTAAATCAGCCAGTCCACCATTGTTATATTATAAATGATTATCTTTCAATAGAAATGTGCCTCTAATAACTAGGAAATTAACACTTAGAATAAATGCAACCATTGAAATTAGTGTGTTGTTGAAATAGTTACTACAAACGGGTAAAAGTACAAAGTTGTGTCATGCACTTTTATAAAGGAAACGACCAACACTGATCCAACTTTTAAACTCGAATCACTAAAAAGTGATATATATGTTTTGAATTTTGAAATGATGTAAACTAATAAAATATTTATTTTTTAGTATATTTTATGTTTGTATTTAAAAAAAAAATTAAAAAAAATTATTTGAATATAGTTTTTTATAAATTAACACTATAATTTAGTTGCTGATAAAATAACGAAAAATGAAGTTACATGAGACGTTAATCTTTATATAGTAAACTTTATTTTTTTTCTTCAATTTTTTTGTGCGTATTTATCACTTGAAACTTTAGGGCATGGACATATTTTTTTTCTAATTTTGATAAATATATATTTTTAAATAAATATTAAAATATGCACAAATTAAAAATTAGTTGTTTCCAGTCGACGTCAACTTTCATATTAATTATTTATCTAAAATAGAAAAAAATTTGTGTCATCTTGATATAGATTCTTTTATCTAGGGCATCATATTTTTTTCAAATTTTTAAAATAGATTTTACTATTTTTCCTTGACATGGTAATCAACCTAAATTTTTGTGCTAATAACCTACATTTAGTAAAAATAAAAAGGAAAATATAAATAATAATTAAACTATTAAAAATATACACATTTTTGAAAACTAAACTTATGGATCTACAAAAGGGTATTTTTTATATTTTTAAATTTTTTTTTTACATGAGTAGAAGTAAACCCTACTAGCATAGGTAGAATCCTATGAGGATTATTCAAAAATATAAATTAATAATGATCACTTAGTGGTTAGAAGATCAAAAGCTAATTGTACTTGAAAATCCCAAAGCTTTAACTTTGAAAGATAATGTCTTTATTAGTTGTAAATAATAGATTTCATACATGATCAATACTTATTCCTTATATATAACACAATTCCAATTCGATAAATTAGTAAACTGAATTCTTTCACATTGGCTAAAATGATATGCATACAAATTTCTTGTAATGAGAGAGAGTCTCATAATTGATAAATGATGGTTGTATTTATAGATTTAATGTGATATCGATCAATTGTTGAGATCGAAAGGAAGATTGAAAAGATCAATGGATGAGAATGCTTGAGGAATTGATTGAGAGTGATGTGGAGTTAATTGATTGCATGATTTGAGCTAGCTGACCATATGAATCAATTAAGAGAACTGATTGATGAGATAAGTATGAGTGACTATTAGTCAGACTAAAAAAATTGGGTAGAAGATTGAATTAATTGAAGAGTGAACTTAGAGTGAATGAGAGTTGACTAGTGAGGTGGAAATGCATGGACAATTAATAAATAATTAAATAAATAAATTATTTAATTTATGTGCAAAGGGGAATAATGTTGAGAAGAATAATTAGTTTTAATTAAATAATTATTTAATTGATGTGATTTTAAGAAAAGATTATAAAATATTTAATCAAAAAATTATAGGAGGGGAATAAATTTATAAAATTATTTAATTAATAGAGAAAAATGATAAAGTAGATGATTTAATTAAATAATTTGATAATATTTATCAACGTAGAAATGTAGGGAAATTTGAATTTTAAATAATTAAATAATTATTTAATTATCTAGGATGAAAGGGAAATAATGTTAATTTAATTAAATATTGAAATTATTTAATTAAATACAGACGATAAATTAATTAGGAAAGATGATGGAAATTGATGATGTTTTGGAAGAAATGAGTTATTTAAATTTAGGTGTACAATTTTCCCCTCTTTGAGACAATGCATTTTTACAACATGATTTCAAAGAAAGTATGAATAATTTTGTGACAACTTGCCCTAGTTTGCCCCAACAAATGGATAAATGGAGGTAGTATGCCCCCTCGACTGGTTGATGAAAAAATAAGAATTTTAGGTCAAGCTCACAAAAAGGTGTGATCAACGTAGTAGGGGTGGAGAGAATGATAAAATAGGAGAAGAAAAGTCAGGAGAATGAAATGACAAGTTTGAGGATGAATGTGGGGAGGGAGGAGGTTGAAGATACATATGTGATTGTGGGTTAGTATGGTAGAAGAAAATGCAGTATGATGATGGTTATGTAACAAAATGTGTGATGAATGAGATGGAATAGGATAGATATGAGATAGATTGGTATGGATGGATATGATATTAATAGATAGTATGCTTGTTGTTTGTGATTTTTTATCATCGTAGTGTTTTATTGTGGCAAATGGATATATATACACCAAGGTATGACAAACCTTGGTATGGATGGATATGATATTAATAGATAATATGCTTGTTTTTTGCAATTTTTTATCATCATAGTGTTTTATTGTGAAAAATGGATATATATACACCAAGGTATGACAAACCATGGTGACTTTGGAATCCTTTGCAAATGGATATATATGTGTGCACTAGGCATTCATGTTCTTATTTTAGCAGAAAAATTAAGTACATATAAATTAAGTCATGTGTGATGACATACACCTATGTCTAGATTATAATTACTTTGAGTTCAAAAAATAATTAAAAAAAACTATCCAACAAAAATATGAAAAAATATCCATGCAGTAGATATTGGTGTTAAAAATCTATATTTTAAAAATTATAATGTTATCCTTTCAATAAAAATAGTTATGCATGACGACATACATGTCACTTTTTAAAAGTGTTGTTAAATATAAAAATAAATTATTAAAAGGATATGAAAAAAATCATATTTTATTTCTATTTTTTAAAATATATTTAGAATCTACACACAAATCCTTACAAATCACTAGTTCACATTATCTCCAAATTATTAATGGTTTAGTTGCTATAGGTTTCATAAAGTGAAATTTTGTAAAAAATGTTGATATTAATGTCCAACTTGGCCAAAAAGTGGGACACAATATTGTGGGCTATTGACCCAATCCACAACCATTATGAAGCTCGTATATGTGGTATCTGATCTTTATAATGCATTTGGTTAAAACTTAAAGCAAGTTCACCGAACCCTTAATAATATTTCTACATTTGTTGTTTGGGGTTTCTTTTCATTCCAAGTTACGTTAAATATTTTTCATTCCTTTAAGTACTTTTTGGTAAAAAGTACATTTAAAAATCCAAAATTAGATCATACGAGGGAGCTGCCCCTCTCAAACGTAGAGGAAGATTTCAATTTCATAAGCAATCTCTCCAATTGTTGGAAAGATTTTCCACTTTCCATTGGGCGAGTCATAAAATTTCAAAGTGATAAATCTATTTACCAATAGATTTTGGTGACTCTGCTGGGGACTCAAAATTGAACAAGTAGAATTTGTGATGATTGCCTTATTTTTATGCATCCAGTTTCTTTCCTCATTCATAATTATGGTGTTGCCGCATCATAACGATATTCTAGTTGTGCAACTGAATCTTGATTGGGTGTATGTTGAGCAAGAAGATATAATCTCTCAGTTGAATACTCTAGCTTGGTGATTCAAAAGGATTGGAAATAGTTTTTACAAGTTAATCAAGTTTTGGAAAGTAAAGAAGAGGTAGAGAGAGAAAATTAGAAGAATCTACCTAGGAGACGAGTTGATTGTGGTCTAAAGGATCATTGTGTGGAAAATTTGATGTAGAAAAAATCATGCCGAACAAGTGCAAGATAATCAACCTACAAGACTTAATCAAAATAGTCTTCCTCAATAAAAGATGTTGGCTAGCAAAAGATACATGAGAGGAGATAGAAGTAAAGACATTCTAGACCTAGATTTTGAGAATTTACAAAGATATAAATTTTTCCACACCATCTTGAACTCTTCAAGAAGAAAGGTTAAATCTACTAGCAAGCCTACATCATCTACTAGGACTGTTCCCCAATCTCCAACTATTCAAGCTTTGGTCACAAAATAATATTACCTTTAGTGATTAACTTTCATTCTAATATACCACAAGCGATGGCTCAGCTAGTACTGTGGGGAGTAGAAATTGGTCCCCTAGCCTTAGGGAACCAATTGCATGATTTACCTCCAAGATCTAGAAATATTTTTCCTAAATTCAGTGGTGATGGGAAAGTCACGACAGATGAACACATCAATGCTTTCTTTACTATGTTTGCTATTCTTGGGGTCATGCATGGGGATGTATCTGTCTGTTTATTTGTGGAATCTTTAGTCGATGCAACAATTGGTTGGTTTTATCATTTGTTAGTAGGGTCTATCAACACATGAGTGATTATGTAACAAAAAATTGAATATAAGTTCAAAAGTGTCAAGGATGAACATATGCTACTGACATAGTTAACTAAGATGAAGAAAGAGATACATGAACCTATGTGAGAATTAGCCACTCGTTTCAACAAGATTGTGAATAGAATTGAAAATGCTAAAAGGCCTATAGGAGAAAATAAAAAATGCTTCTTCATTAATGCTCAACCTCTCGATGTAAGTTTCCAATTAAGAAGAGCTTGTGCAGATACTCTAGAAGTAGCCTAAGAAATGGCAATAGAGGTTGAAGATGAATTGCTAAGTACGAGGAAGTGGAATAAATATTTGAAAAAAGGGAAAGGAAAACAAATGAATCCTACCACTACAAATGCTATGGTACAAAAGTTAGCCAATGATTTGATTTTGTTGAAAGCGAAACTCCCACAAAATCCACCACCTTTGTATCAAGACATTCTAAGGAGGAATTATGTTCCATATCAACATAACAGCCAACCGAAACTTCCTCCTCCTCCAAAAAGATTAGCCTTTGAGCACCCATATTCAAGTAATTACCATATAGTTTCCATCTAAGATTAGCCATCAAGCATCCATATCCAAGTAATAACCATACAATTTCCATGTGTGATTTTCATTTGACAACATATCATGATGGATCTTCATGTCTAGAAGGTGAGGTATATGCAAATGCATCAAATGAGTGAAAGGATAGAAGAGTACATTGATCTTGAAGATGAAACAAATCAGCAGTTTGGGAAACCATCAGTAAGTTTTCTAGAGTGTGAATTGATAATGAAGAGGAAATGTTGCATGACATAAAGAATCATTCTTGCAACTCTTTTACAAGGAATCAAGGCCAAAAGCAGTAAGGCAAGACCAAGGTAAATATTGACACTCCTTCCAAAGATGTAGATGCCACACCTAAACACATGCTTGCCAAAAATAAGACTCAAGAAGAATCTACTTCAATTGAGAAGGCTTAATAAGGTACAAAAACCATTAACTCTTTATTGGCTCCTATCGACGATTCTTTCAATTTCATTGAATTTTTCAAGAAGACAAAAGTACAAATATCTCAAATATAATATCTTAGTAATCCACATTAGTTGGAGAAATTAGTTCAATGTATTAAAGGGGATTCTAAATATCCTAAATCTACCATCCATCAAAAGACAGATGAACATGTGAGTAATGATAGTTCAATTGAACCAATTCTTAATGATATTCCTATTATCACTACAAACAATTCAAATAATTCTAGCCCATTTTATGTATCTTTGTATATAGTTTGTTGCAAGCTTAGTAATTGTATAATTGATTCTAGAGCTTCAGATAATGCCATGCATTCCAAGGTAGCTCATGCTTTAGGGAATTCATTAAATAAACCTTTTGGAAAATTTTACTCTATGGAATTGAAATAAGTTCCACTTGTAGGCTAGATTAAGGATGCACACAATGCCTTACTAGCATAACCACAAAATAAATTAAAGCTTAGCATTTTGATGGTTGATATTCTAGCCAGTTATGGCATGTTGTTGAGCAAAATATTTTGTAAAGACCTAGGTATTGAGATTCAATTGGACCGGTCTCATGATTTGATACCACTTGGTGATAAGAAATTTTATCTCAATCTTGAACTTAAATAAAAATACATTGTTTTGAAGTCAGATGATCCAAGGTCTAAGATTCTCTATGTAGAAACTAGTCCCAAAACTTACATGCTTACTTCAAAAGAAGATATTCCTAAATTTCTCAATCCTGATATATCTTCTGAAATATGGACAATGTAATTTGAGGGAGGTTTGTTTTCTTTTGGTTTTGAAGTTGGGATAGTTCTAATATCTCCTACATGACAAAAATTTCCTAAAGATTATAAGTTAGATTTTGAGACCACTAATAATATGTAAGTACGAAGCCCTAGTCTTAGGTCTGCAATTTGCTAAAAAGAAAGGAATTAGGAAACTCAAGGAAACTGGTGATGCTGAATTAGTATTCAATCAGATCAAAAACCAATTCCAAAACAAAAATATGACGCTCAAAAACTATCAAAATAAGGTTTGGGAAAAAATTGAAGGATTTTATTCCTTTTCAATACAAGCAATTCCAAGAGAGCATAATTATAAAGTAGATTGTTTGGTTGTCTCTGCTTCACTTCTAATTCTACATCTTGAATTCGAAAAGGATGTGTATTTGATTGATTTTATTTATAGGCCAAGCATGCCAGATAGTGACCAACATTGGTATGTGTTTGATGATGACAAACATATCACTTCTTTTCTAGAAGGAAGGGAGACATTTTCCAACTTTCTTTTGAAGGTGCCCGAACTACAAAGAAAATAATGCAACATAAAAGCCACAAATAGGCCTTGAAGTTCTATAATTGGAAGGAAATACCATTATGAAGGGTCTATTTTCACTATAAAAGTTTTTGATAAACAAGATCGATGTGTGAGAAGCAAAGTTAGTGAGCACACATGTGGCTCTTTCAAATACAAAAGAAAATTAGTTTTGAAAATGATCTAAAGTTTGTTCTCATAAAAAAATGTTGGTCTAAGAAGGAAAGGGTAATGCTCATTTCTTTACTTAAGGAATATAGAGATGTGGCGCTATAATGATCTTAAATATTTCATGGATGGTGAGTTCAAACATCATATCTCTTTGAAACTTGCGGCTATTCCATACAGATAAAAACAAAGACAATTTAATCCAAAGGTAGTAGATGATATTTTTGCAAAAGTGGATAAGATGCTCAAATCCAAGATCATGTATCCAATCCATCATTCTACATGGGTTGCCAACATAGTTCCTATTTGAAATAAAAATGGTGAAATTAGAATCTGTGTTGACTTTCTCAATCTTAACCAAGCCTCTCTTAAAGATAACTATCCACCTCACTTCTAGTTATGGACCACATTTTGCAGCTAGTTTCAAGATCTGAAATGATGTTAATAGTGAATGTATTTTTGTGATATAATCAGGTCAATGTAGCTTTGGAAGATCGACACAAAAAACACACTATGCCTTGGGACACTTTCGCCTACAAAAGAAATCCTTTAAGATTGATGAACGTGGGTGCAAATTTTTAGAGGGCTATGCACCTTTCTTTTAGGGATATAAGGAACAAGATTTTGGTTATCTATTTGGATGACTTAATATTCTTTTCAAGGAAATGCGAAGAACATGCCTACCATTTAGAATGTGTGTTGTAGAGATGTAGGCAACATGGTGTATCTTTGAATCCATAGAAATCTATCTTTGGCATGATAAAAGGTAAGCTACTTGAGCACATTGTATCCAAAGAAGGAATTCACATTGATCCAGAATTGGTTAAAGAAATACAACAATTATCTTTACCTTCTAGTAAACCAGTTGTTAGGTCATTCTTTGGCCAAAACAATTTCCTAAGCAAATTCGTACCTAATTTCTTAAAGATAAGAGAATCTATTTTAGGTATGATGAAAGGCAATTCTACCTTTAAATGTATATAATAAGGCAAGAGATATTTCAATCAGATAAATTTTTCTTGATAGCAGATGCCTCAATGCTATCTTATCCATATTTTGCCAGATAATTTAACATATATTTTTTATGGTTCTAAAACAACCTTATCTTCCATCATAATGCAATACAATAAAGAGAAAATAGAAGTGTCCATTGCTTTTATGAGTGTCCCTTTTAAGAAGCATGAAATAAAGTATTCCACTATAGAAAAAAATGCATATGCTGTCAATAGAGTAGTAAAGCAATTCAAATTTTATATTTTAAATTCTCATTCCACAATCTATGTACCTGAAATAGCTATGAAGACTATTCTTATGCAATAGGAGATAGGATTGAACAAGAGAGCCTTGTGGATTGCTAAGGTACAAGAGTACAATATTGAAATTAAACCTACCAAGCTTGTCAAGGGGAGAGGATTATGCAAGTTAATAGCATTGAATGAGCCAAGTACATAGGAGGAAGAAAACCTTGAATTACCCCTTGTCCCTTTTGTTGATATAATAGATGAATGGTATTCAAATTGTAAGACAGGGAAAATAAAATAGCCTAGATTCTAGTGACAACCACAACACTATCTAAGAAAATCCCAATCTAAACAAGAGAATACAATCAAATATGAAGAAAAAAAGCATTCAAGTTAGAAGCACTTCCCATATTTGAAGTTGAATAACTTCTCTTGTCTCTCCTAAATCTTCTTTTGCAAATATTCCCTCAGATAAAAGCTAACATGTGCAAATAATTACAAATAATAAGCAATAAAGTCAAAGATAAATGATTGTTAAATCAAAAATAGAGGAGGAAGGCTTCTTTTATAGACAACCATTTTAATGGATGGTCAAGATTCATCTTTTAGAAAGATTCCAAGATCAACAAACAAGAAGACATGCAACACAAAAGAGTGGAGGTTAAAAAACGAAGGGTTGTGTGAGAAGGAAAATCATAGATGCAAACAAGATAAATGTGCTTGAAATTAGAATCTAATCTAAGATCAAGAACACTAATATAGATTTAATCCTACACTTATGAAATGAATAATTTATAAAATTGAATTCAAACACATGAAAATGACATTTATAAGCAGTTGAATTCAACTATGAAATTGTTACCCATCTCATATCAGAGTGTGTTCTCTTGATGTTGGATTGTTCATATCACTACGAAGCCTCCATAGTTTGTGTGCAAAAGATTGAAGAATGATGCCTTGGTTGGTTGATCGAAGAAATGCATTGAAGGTTTAATAATGGTGGTTGTGAATGTCAGCAGTACTTCGTTGTGCAAATGATTTTGATTCTATGATCCTTATTTGTGAGGAAAGAGGTTTGTTATATAGAAAATAAGATTCAAAACAAACGATCAAGATTCAAAAATGTTGCATCAAGATCGATGGTTGAAAGGTGTTGAGAGGATTTAGAGATGAGTAGATTGTGCAAAGTTGATTGCACAATTTGTGTGATTGAAGAATAGATTGGTTAGTCAGGATTTAGATTGATCAATCCGGATTTAGATGGCTTAGTTAGGAAACAAATGGTTTAGTCAAAAATTTAGATTGATTAGTCAACAAATTAGATGGCTCAGTCAGCAATCATAATTTTCTCAATTACAAAGTGGGTGAGGAAAATTGATTAATTGATTTAATTAATTAATTCTTTTTTTGGAGTTGAACGTGCAAATCAAGTTTGACTTTTGCAAACAAAGTTGCATTAGTTTGATTTGATTTTTGATGAATGATTTGAATATTTGGATTTATTTATTCAAAATTTTGAGGGAAAGTGTCGTAATTAAATTATTATGATTTAATAATTCAATTAACTTAGGAGAATAAGGTGTTTTAGCAACGTAATTAAATATTTGGTGTTATTCAATCAACCAGGATGAAATAAAGTGAGATCAGGACTTTATTAATTAAATGTAATTTATTTAATTGGTCGAAATGATGAAATGTGAATTAAACAAATAATATCGTATTATTCAATTAATAGAAGAAATAGGGTTTTCAGGACTTTATTAAATAATTGAAATTGATTTAATTAGTCAAAAATGATGAAAAAGTAAATTAATTAAATAATGTTGTTTTATTCAATTAATAGAGGAAATTAGGGTTTTGGATGTTTAATGTTGTTTGATGTTGTTTGATGATGTTCGATGCTATTAATGCTTGTTCGATGTGAAATTTTGTTCGATGCTTGTTTAATGTGAAATGCAGTGATGTTTTAATGATAATGTCATTTACAGTGTGTGATAGGTGTTAGGTTAATTTCACATGTCTACATTTTGCCCCTCTTTGATACAAAGTACTAGTTGCTTTGTTTCAAAGATTATGTTTTCTAAGACCAAGTTTTTGAAAAAAAATTGTGCCCCACTATGGCTCGACATTCAGTGGAATGATGGTAGGACTCTATGCTTCCCCCTCGAGAGGTTGCCCAAAAATTGTGAGTTTGAGGTTAGGCTCACAACATTGTTCTACTTCAATTCAAATGTGTTTAGGGTGAATAATTAGGTCTATAGGTCTGTCATTTCTTGTTTCGTTGTTCTTGAGATGTCCTAATTTGAACATAAGAAGGCTCCCTAAGAAAAATTAGGGTTTCCTAGGTAAGATTAGGGTTTTGAGAGGCTTAATATAGGAAATTAGGCTTCTAATTGGCTCATTTGTACTTTGATCCTATACATAATTCTTGTCTTTGGATTTCCCATTTTGCAAGTTGTTGAGGAGAAATACTAAGGATTCAGGGAGCCCCACATCATTCAAACCTAGTTCAAGAGTTTGGACAACCCACAAGCATCGATGACTTGGTATGTGCCTCGTCACTTCTCATTTTCATCTTGTTATGTTCTCGTATTGCGTGTACAAAGTTCCCTGAGTCAATAGTGAAGTTTTGATGATTTCAGAGCATTTGCATCATTTTTCTTGCATTTGCTAGGTTAGGAAGCTCGCAGTTGGTATAAGCCCTCGCCCTTTCTCAAGATCCTCGCCTTTGCTCCAAACCCTTGAATTTGCAAGTAGTAGTTGCTCTAAATCCTTGCCCTTGCTCTAGATCCTTGCATTTGTTTATTGTTTAGACTGTTTCCTTGCATCTGCCTTAGATCATCACACTTGCTCTAGACCCTTGCATTTGATTTTCTCGCCCTTGCTCTAGAACCTTGCCCTTGCTTTAAACCCTTGCTTTTGACTCAAACCGTTTCATCTGAAAGTAGCATTTGCTTTGAATCTTTGCATTTGACTTAAACCCTTACATTTGCAAGTAGCATTTTGTCTGAATCTTTGCATTTGAATTAAACCCTTGCATTTGCAAGTAGCATTTTCTCTAAATTTTTGCACTTGCTCTGAATCTTTGCATTTGACCTAAACCCTTGCATTTGAAAGTATCATTTGCTCTAAGCCCATGCACTTGCTCTGAATCTTTGCATTTGACTTAAACCCTTGAATTTGCAAGTCACTTTTGCTTTGAACCTGTGCACTTTCTCTGAATCTTTGCATTTGCTTTAAACCCTCACTTTTGACTTAAACCCTTGCATTTGCAAGTAGCATTTACTCTGAACCTATGCACTTGCTCTGAATCTTTTCATTTTCTTTAAACCCTTGCATTTGCAAGTAGTATTTTCTCTAAATCTTTGCATTTGCTAAATATTGCTAGATTTTGCTTCTTTTTGCTCAATTTTCTTGTTTGCAATCATAAGTCTCATTTTTCATTGTTTTTGTGTTGTTTTGTGCGTTCAGAGTGAAACCCTAACATCGTGAGTTGAAATGATTGCAAGTGGTCATTTTATTAGAAAGCCAGATCCAGATGGTGGTCCAAAACCTAGTCTATAGAGTTTCCCTTTTTGCTAGGCAATGTACTTGATCTTTATTATGTTGTTGTTCAGAGACATATTGTAGACATGATTTTTGTATATATTCATCGGCCAAGTCAAGGCCTCATATATATGTATCATTTTGTATTATCCTATCACACTTTGTTTCACTCATGATGATGTACTATGACATGCTCCCTTTTTTGATGATGATATATATATATGATATACCTTCTTTGATTCAACTCATTTTATATGTTTATGTGATGATCATTGATGATGGTGTATTCTTAGATACGTTTTTTTACTTTTATGATGTATGCATATGATGTGAATGGATGAATAATATATTATTCCATATGATGTTTTATTATGGATGATCAATATATCATTTTGATAAATGATGTTTGTATGATATTGATATATGATGGATGGATGCCCCATACATGATACATGATGTTTTTATTGGTTTATTATCATCATATGTATTGACGACATTGTGGATGCAGTATGGATATGGTAGTAATGATATTGGTGATGTAGGATGGATGTTAGTTAGAAGGAATATTTGATGATAAATAGAAATGTAATGTTGTTAGTACTGATGCGTTCCTTTCACTTTGCTTTAGAGGCTTCACGGTTGTGAACAATCCTGTTTGATGTAGCAAACAAATATGATGGACTAGGGTATTAATGACCAAGGTGACTTTGTATCCATTGTGTAGAATTTGACTCTACAAACAAATAATACTCTTGCTCATACCGGACATACAAAAGCTTTGTTTAAAATATATGGTTGGGTTGTGTTAAATTTTTTTGGACCATTTATATAGAGAGGTATGAAATACCAAATATGCAATTGTTGAACGAATTTCAGACCATTTACATAGAGAGGTATGAAATACCTAGCATGTAACTACTACATGAATTTTAGACCATTTACATAGAAAGGTATGAAATACTTAACATGCAATTGCTACATGAATTGTTTCAACACAACTTCCATACTCTCAATATAGAAAGTATTCACCATGGTAGTTTAACAAAAATATCCAACAAACAACAAACTGAAATGATGCTCAATTTCCCCATTCCTTCTTCTCTAAATCCTTATGGACATCCTCAAGAGATCTTGGGAATGAGTCAATAATGTAAATAAAAAAGATAACATCACAAAAAGATAAAACAATGTTGTTGTATCACTTGCCATATCTATTATGGGACAATTATCCAGTGTTGATCATGTCTATCATAGGAACAAATCCATTAAGACATATCTTAGGATGCTGTTGGGAATTTTCAATAGATAGGTAGTTATACTTGGCTTTGTTTTTGTCTGTTTGTATTCAAATCTTTGTGATTGTTTGCTTGGAAGTTCTAGCTTTTGATGTTGTTTTGTTTGTTTGTTTATTTTGTCAAAGGGTGAATGCGATGATCTGTTTATTATGGATGAACCTTTATTGTGGATAGGTGATGGTGGAAATATGAGTTTTGAGCTTTTTGATGTTATTTGAATGTTTTTGGATTTTGACTTTTTGACTAAGTTGAAATAAAGCA
Organism: Sequoiadendron giganteum; assembly: GCA_007115665.2. Lineage (NCBI taxonomy): Eukaryota > Viridiplantae > Streptophyta > Pinopsida > Cupressales > Cupressaceae > Sequoiadendron > Sequoiadendron giganteum. The sequence continues at coordinate 407,953,967 of CM021106.1, forward strand.
TGATAGAAACCTAAGGGGACTGACCTAAGGTCTCAGGGGCTTGTTAAGCCTTACCTACATTGTACACACATAGACCAGGTAGTTTGAACGTTTGACTCAAAGCATAAATTTGTTTTTGGGATAAACAACATTGATAACTTGGATTGATATTCCACTTCTGTGTCTAAAGGACATGGTACGGAAAATCTACTTGAACTAGCTGTGGGGTCAAGAAAATATTAATATCTTAGGCTATTTGAGTGAAAGAATAATCCAACGATGTTTGTTTTTGATGTTTGCACATGTTTTTGATTTTTGTTGTTTTCTAGATGTTTTTGATTTTGTTATTTTTTAGATGTTTTTGAATTTTGTTGTTTTTCAGATGTTTTTGTTAGAGTAAAAGGTTTATTTCACTTAATTAGTTTAATTAAGTCACCTTTTATTCCTTTCTTAAGATTCACTTAGTTATGCATTGTAGGTATTTAATAATTATTTTAATTATTAAATAAATTTTCCCTTTAGGGTTGCACAATCTCCTTTTATAAGGATTGATCATTGCATTTATTTAATTCCCTCTCTGAATAATAATCTCTCAATTTTCAGAGCCATTCTTGCTTTGCCTCCATTCTTCTCTTGTGATAGGTATTTTTGCATTCAGGTGTTCTTGGGTTCTATGAAGTTGGATTTATCAACTTCTACATGGTATCAGAGTGTGGACCTGTTGCTGCTTGTTCTTGTTTTTTGAAGATTTTTGGAGCTTCTTGGGTTCAAGGGTTTCAATATTTTTTCTTTTGATCCAGGGCACACCTTCCAGATCAGATCACTTTGGGCTCAAACGGATCTTTCCATTGAGTCTGTAGCGCCAAAAACCCCTAAATCAACTGTTCATTCATCCATTTTGGACACAGTTGAACCATAAGGCAAAAAAAATTTGGCCCCAAGGTCGTATGACCTCAGGGCACGTTTTAAAAAAAAAATCAATTTTTTTTTTCAAAAAATATAAAAAAATCAATTTTCATGGTGAAAATTCATCGTTGCCAATTCAAACGGCAGCACCGCTGGTTTAGGTGGCGACCATCGACCCTCACCACCGCCATGCCACCACTAGCGCCTGCCACCAGTGGTTCTCACTCCACCTCCACCGCTCAACATTCCTGTAGGCTCCTTAGCTCCGGCCGCAGTCCTTTGGAGGACCAGGAGCTAGAGCTCTAGCCCTCCCAAGACTTTAGCCCCCGCCAGTAGTCACCTATGTGATAAGGAGCTGTGTCGCAGATCCCTGATGCCTAGCCCCCTGGTCGCTGAGAGGACCAGGGGCTTTATTTTTTTTGCCCCAGGTGCTATTGGAGGGCTTATTGGGCAATTTAGACCTTTTTCACGAAATTGGGTGTAAAATGGTCATATGAGATCAATTTTTAAAAAACAAAATATCGTTGAAAAATTGATTTGAATCCAGATCCAGTGGTGTAGGTACTTTTTTTCTAATTTTACTATTTTGCTGCCATTTTTGCAAGTCAAAGTTAGAACATGTGTTTTTCACTCCGGGGGGCGTAACTTTTGCGTTCAAACTTTGTTTTGTGCAAACAAATACGCGTTGGAAAGGTGTTTCAGTGCTCTTTCGATATCTGCAGTCTATTTCATTAGAAAATTTACTATGTATATTTTATTTAGATTTGTGTGTTTTTACATTTTGCATAATTACTTGGACATTCTAGCACCTACATGGGATCTGTTTGTGTTGGATGGGTTATGTTGATCTAATTTATAGTTGCTGAGAGTTACAGTATCTAATTTTTTTATTTGAGTTAGTATCATGGGTTTTTCTACTCACCCTTATGTGATCAAATTGGATAAGGACAACTATGAGTCGTGGTGTCATGGCATCCTCACACATCTCAGGTGGCTTGGTATTTTACCTCATTTGTATGGAATCATACCTCCACTAGACACATCAAGGGGTTTATCTACATGGGTTATTATTCGAGATCATATTGTAGGGGTTATTGGTTGTAGTGTTGATTTTGACACTTTGTGTGCTTTATCTGACATTTCTTGTCTTCACACACTTTGGCAACGTCTTTGGGAGATTTTTGGAGACTCTAATATCCCTCCATTCCCATAGGATCCCACTGTAGATTGTCTCATCCCTCTTGCAGATGTAGATTTCATACCCTATGATAATCATACTCTAGAGGAGCTTGAGTATATCACAAGTCTTGCATGTGCTGATGGTTCAGAGACTTGTATTTATGTTCCCACTCTTCAGATTGAGACTTCATCAACATCTCCTATTGTTCCTGATTCAGTGCATCAAGGCATCATTCATCTTCCAGACATAGCTACTTTGGACTCTTATGTTGCAGACATATCTTTCTTATTTGTGGAGTCGTATATTGCAGATTTGGAGGATTATTTTGAGGACATTCATCTCCTCTACCTTGATAGTCAGGTTATCACTGTATGCCCACCATTATCAGTGCATTCAGAGGTTGAATTTTAGGATTCTCCACATCAGTTTG